>WNYA01000012.1:674694-688729 GCA_019512145.1 Engystomops pustulosus | reverse complement strand
TTGATGGAAAGGATCATCTTTGAGAGAAATAGAGTCCTGTATCTAAGGAACATGAGGAAAAAATGTAAGACGTGTAAACTATAGGGGATGAGTGAATTATAGGAGTCACTGGACTGTGTGACTCCTCACTTCTATTGTGTATGAGAATTATTTGCAGTTTTTATATTAGCTCTTAAAAAATGCTGATAACATTACTACACATGCTAATGTGGTCTCACACAATAGTAGGTCAGTCAGGGACACAGTCAGAAGTGGCAAGCGCCCAACAGGTGACGATTTGCTCTGTTGGGCAGAGGATTTCACCGGGTTATTACCCATCCTTGTTAAATCTGCTGCCAGATTTCTTCACATCTGTGCAGCACATCTCCACACTGTGCCCTTAAATATACCACAGTCACTTACAGTATAATGTCACGTAGATAACCAAGCTCCTAAATAATATATATTCATCAAAACACAAATAAATTATAGGTTCTGTACTGACTGGATAGCATTTGAACAGAACGTAGAGGTAGAAAAACATAATGTGGGATATTTATCATTCGCTGCTGCATCATATCCTAATATATGATGTAAGCCACACCCTCCAGCTGCACTGCCGGGAAACCTGCAGCCCATCATCCAGATTCTCCGGGCGAGCCAAACAAAGGGGCATTTTGTTTATATGAAGACAGCCAATGGTTCTACATTCCTTTGTGTGCTTGCATCCAATAGTGTTGCATTTCCAGGTATTCTCTCCCAATTTTTGGTATGAGGGGCTGTAATGTGCTCTGATGTTTGAGGACTGATTGCTGATAGACTGGCTCCAAACTATGTGGAGACTACAGAAACTGTGTGGAACCTTGGAAGCTCCTGATAAGATTCTGGTGGTGTAACCACCATGAGGAGATTGTCACAGGACCTCACATTGTAATCTCCATCTACATCCAGATTCCTCCCTGTCCTGGAGACCCCCAGAGGGACTACAACCCCCACCCTCCCACTCATTATCCAATCCTGCTGCATGCTGCTACAACCCCCACCCTCCCACTCATTATCCAATCCTGCTGCATGCTGTGACTTGCAGTCCCTCCATATAGTGTGTGCGCTCTTGGAGCATGCTGGGAGTTGTAGTCCCTTCATATAGTGTGTGTGCTCCTGGAGCATGCTGGGGGTTGTAGTCCCTCCATATAGTGTGTGCGCTCTTGGAGCATGCTGGGAGTTGTAGTCCCTTCATATAGTGTGTGTGCTCCTGGAGCATGCTGGGAGTTGTAGTCCCTCCATATAGTGTGTCCCATCAATGGAAATGGATAACAAGTAGAGATGAGCGAGCATACTCGTCCGAGCTTGATGCTCGTTTGAGTATTAGTGTACTCGAAACAGCTCGTTGCTGAACAGTGAAGAACACAGTGAACACAGGATCATTTAAGTGAAGAACAAAATCATTTAAGTGACGCCAAATTCTGACCCTACCATCCGAATGTCGCAGCAGAAATCGAGACTCATCAGACCAGGCAATGTTTTTCCAATCTTCTACTGTACAATTTCGATGAGCTTGTGCAAATTGTAGCCTCAATTTCCTGTTCTTAGCTGAAAGGAGTGGCACCCGGTGTGGTCTTCTGCTGCTGTAGCCCATCTGTCTCAAAGTTCGACGTACTGTGCGTTCAGAGATGCTCTTCTGCCTACCTTGGTTGTAACGGGTGGTGATTTGAGTCACTGTTGCCTTTCTATCAGCTCGAACCAGTCTGCCCGTTCTCCTCCGGCATCAACAAGGCATTTCCGCCCACAGAACTGCCGCTCACTGGATGTTTTTTCTTTTTCGGACCTTTCTCTGTAAACCCTAGAGATGGTTGTGCGTGAAAATCCCAGTAGATCAGCAGTTTCTGAAATACTCAGACCAGCCCTTCTGGCACCAACAACCATGCCACGTTAAAAGGCCTCAAATCACCTTTCTTTCCCATACTGATGCTCGGTTTGAACTGCAGGAGATTGTCTTGACCATGTCTACATGCCTAAATGCACTGAGCTGCCGCCATATGATTGGCTGATTAGAAATTAAGTGTTAACGAGCAGTTGGACTGGTGTACCTAATAAAGTGGCTGGTGAGTGTATATATATACATATACACACAGCTACATATGCAACACCCCTGCCAACGCATAGACATGGTGGTCGTTGCGAACAGCGTCCTCTCCATGTCAGGATCTATCCAGTGAGTCTGCACAACTCACCCAGAGGATAATGCCAGGAGAACTTAGGTAAATTGCAGCTGTAGCCTCTGCCTGGAAAGGCAACAGTTAAATAGGTGTGAGATGTTATCCAATTATGTGGCTGTATTGTAAACTGGAGTGTGATTGGAGAGGTGCTACCACCTGTATAAAACCCCTGTGCAGTGGGAGCACATGGTCTGTCTACAGAGTCTGTTCTTACCTCATTGTCTTAGAACATGGTCAGAGTGAACAGAGAGACAGTGGGGCTTATTTAGTAAGGGTCGCGGATCGCACTTTTGTCGGTATTTGTGCAGCTTTGACAGGTATTTAACAGGGGTCTGCACTGGTAATGTGTCACATGCAATAATATCTTGGCGCAGCTGCATGGCTTTCATGCATCAAAAATTGGGGGCAGGCCGTCGGATGATCCAATAGATTTAGAGCGCCGGATTTAACTTTCAAATTCTGTTGCAAGACAATGCACTTACATACACCAGGAAGAAGAAGGTGAACTTCGTCGGACCTGAGCCGGGAAGCGACACATGCAGGATATCGGGCGCACAATCTTAGTGAATCGCGATACTTTCGTGTACTCCGCGGGACCGGGTAAGTAAATGTGCAGAACGCCTTCAGTTCTGTCACAGATACCAGGAACTGAGTCAGGAGACTCTAACCCAGAGCTGCAGCTTCCACAGTTTGGACACAGTTCCATCTCAACTATCCCAGCCTGCATCTACTACCAAGCTGGTGCACTACTCCTGCAGGCCACTCTCCATGACCACTCCAGTAACCAAAATCCGAATCTGCTGTTTGACCGTTCTGGCCCATTGCCTGCTATCTGCTGTTCAATAAAGAACCGTAAGTTGATTTGCACAACATTGCCTCCTTCTGATCCCTGTATACAGCTGTCTACCACCACGGGCTTCCTCAACCATTACCCAGGGGCTCATATGACACACAGGGGTTGCCCCAGGGAGAAAACAGTACCTCAGCCTCTTCCTCCTAATTTCTTGCACACACCACCTGTTGGAGACCTGCCAGGCTTTAGGACAGCCCTCTGGTCCCCATACCAAGCACCGTGACAACAGCACGCCCTAGGCCGCAATCGCCAGCCACTCTGGTATTCAGGGGCCCGGCGGCCTCCAGGCCCACAAGAGAAGGCTCGGCCCTGATGGGGGATGTTGCAAGTGGCGCCACGAACTGGATATTTGCTTCTGTGCCTTATACTGGCACTTTGAACTGCTGTTTTAAAAGACTGTGCTCCCTAACCCTGCTGCCATCCGGGTTACGGCCTAAGTGATTGTGCTTTACAAGAAAGACTGTGTTTTATTGCTAATACGTGCTGTAGAGCTCTGTTCCAGCACCGACGAGGTTAATCCCTGCAAAGAACTGTGTCGGCTCTGTTTCAACTGTCGCTGCACCGCTAAAAGCGTTAATCCCTTCAAAAGACTGTGCTACACAGCGAGAAATTCCAGCCCGCCAAAATCCTTACTGGTGGGAAACTCAGGCTGCTAAGCTCCACCCCCTGTGAATGGCGCGAATCCTGCATGAAGTCTGAGGAGAGAATTAAACCCGCCTCAGGTGGAAAGTACCCAAGCTCCACCCCTTGGTGGGAGGACTTCTTGCTCTACCTCCCTACCTCCTGTGGGCCACCTGGAAGTGCCTCCAGCAGTTACCAGGAAACCATGTTAATCATTGTGAGAGCACGACTGCTCCCCCTGGAAGATACGCTCGAATTCCTCGAAGGCATTTGAAACGGTCATCGTGCTGTCAGCACATCCCATCCGACGGCCATGGGGATATGGGTCGCAGGGGCCCAGTGCAGAAGAACACGATCGAGGATATTGTCCTTGGGCTCTTATGACCTATCCTCCGGACTGGACGACAAGTTGACAAAATAGAATCGCTTCCTTCTGACCATCTTCATATCCAGGACTTCTTTCACCTCGAAGACGTCAGTAGCATCCGCTTCAGGAGGAGGTACTTGCCGGGAGAAGCAATTCAGGATGACAGGGAGACGTGGAAGGAATTTGGGATGCGCATGTTGGGCGGAAGACAAAGCTTGTAAGTCACAGGATTAATACGTTTCAATACCTCGAACGGGCCCAGGAAGCAAGGACCGAGCTTGTAGCTGCGTATCTTCAGCCGGACATACCTGGATGACAGCCAAACTTCATCCCCCGGAGAGAAGATCGGAGGGGGCCTGAGCTTTTTGACAGCCTGGGTTTTAGTTCAGGCAGATGGGTGAGACAAGTCTGTTCCCAGATGGACTTTAGATCCATGACCAACTCCTTCACGGCAGGAACGTCGAAAGTCACCGACAGCGAAAGAGGTGGATGAGGATGCTGTCCATAGACAATGATAAAGGGCCGGAGCCGGCAGATTTGGAATCCAGGGAATTATAGGAGAATTCTGCCCACATTAGCAGAGTGGACCAGTCGTCTTGACAGGCAGAAACAAACTGACGGAGGTAACATCCCATAGTCTGGGTAACTCTCTCTACTTGTCAATTGGACTGAGAGTGGTACGCAATGGAGAAATCCAACTTTACTTTGAAATTGACTGCAGAGAACATGCCAGAATCGGGAAACAAACTGGACTCCCTGGTCAGAGGCGATGTGCTCAGGAATTCCATGTAGCTGGAAGATGTGGGCGAAGAACAGGCTGGCAAGGCGAGGGCCTGACGGCAGACCTGGCAGAGGCCAAAATGAGACATCTTGGAGAATTGGTCAGTTACCACCCAGATGATGGTATTCCCAGAGGAAGATGTAAGATCTGTGATGAAGTACATTGCCAAATAAGACCACGGCCGGCTGGTTATTGGTAATAGTAGTAGTAGACCAGCTGGTTTGAGGCGAGATGGCTTATTACAAGCACAAGAAGTGCAGAAGCCCACAAAATCCTGTAAATCTTTGACCAGATCAGGCCACTAAAAGAAATAGGAAATGAGGGCTACAGAGAGCGCTGCACTCCAGGGCGCCCAGCCACACGAAAGCAATGTCCCCAAGTCAATATCCACTTTCGAAGTGAAGTCCAGATATGGGTTTTGCCAGGAGGAAGCGGCCAAAGTTCCACTGGAGCAGCAATAATTAGTTGCTTGGGCCGGTTCTTCCCCAATGAAATCAGAGGCACGAGAGAGGGCATCAGCCTTGACATTCTTCTCAGTAGGAGGGAAGTTAATCAACAGGTATAAACGTGAAAAGAAGAGCAACCAGCGGGCTTGCCGTGGGTTGAGGCACTGAGATAAAAGAGAGTCTTATGATCTGTGTATACGCAGACTGGATGTTGAGCTTCCTCCACAAGATAACACAAATCTTCCAGAGCAAGTTTAATGGCCAGTAGGTCTCCTATGGAGTAATTCCTCTCTGCAGAGGAGAAAGTCTTAGAGAAAAACCCGCTAGAGAGAGTTCGGCCTTTGGGGCCTTTCTGGGTGAGCACCGCCCCAGCTCCTACTAAAGAGGCATCAACTTCCAGGTGGAAAGGCTTCTCTGTATCAGGCCGTATGAGACCTGGGGTTGAGGCAAAGGCATCTTCAGCACTTCAGTGGAGGATGAGCGACCTTCTTGGTGAGCGCCAAAATAAAAGACACAAGAGAGGAGAAATGCGGGATAAACTGCCGGTAGTAATGTGCAAAGCCCGGGAATTCTCTGTATTCAGGCCAGCACATTCCATATTCACAATGTTTTTCACGAAACTCTTAAAAAAGTACACTCACCGGCCATTTTATTAGGTACACCTGTCCAACTGCTCGTTAACACTTAATTTCTAATCAGCCAATCACATGGCGGCAACTCAGTGCATTTATGCATTAGACTGGTCAAGACAATCTCCTGCAAGTTCAAACCGAGCATCAAGTATGGTGGGGACGAACAATAGTCGTATTTTAGTGTCCTTTGAACGGGCCATGGTTATGTTGTGCCAAAGGGCCTGGTCTGAAGTATTTCAGAAACTGCTGACTACTGGGATTTTTCACACCCAACCATCTCTTGAGGGTTACAGAAATGGTCCAAAAAGAAAAAACATCCAGTAGCGGCAGTTTCTTGGGGCGGAATGCTTTGTTGATGCCAGAGGAGAACGGGCAGATGGTTCGAGCGATATAAAGACAACAGTGACTCAAAATCACACCCGTTCAACAACCAGGTAGGCAGAAGAGCATATCTGAACGCAGTCCATCGCGAATGGGCTAAACAGCAGAAGACCACACCGGGTTGCCTCTCTTTCAGCTAGAACAGGAAAATGAGGCTAAAATTTTTTGCAAAGCTCATCGAATTGGACAGTAAGAAGATTGGAAAAAAGTTGCCTGGGTCTGATGAGTCTTCGATTTCTTCTGCGCACATGGTGATAGTAAAGGGTAGAATTTGGCGTCAACAACATGAAAGCATGGGTATCCATATCTGCCTTGTGATCAACGGTTCAGGCTGGTGGCGGTGGTTGTCAGCTGTGTGGGGCGGAATATTTTCTTGGCACTCTTTGGGCCCCTTGGTACCAATTGAGCATTGTTACAATGCCACAGCCTACCTGAGTATTGTTGCTGACCATGTCCATCCCTTTATGACCACAATGTACCCAACATCTGATGGCTACTTTCAGCAGGATAATGCGCCATGTCATAAAGCTGGAATCATCTCAGACTGGTTTCTTGAACATGACAATGAGTTCACTGTACTCAAATGGCCTCCACAGTCACCAGATCTCAATCCAATAGAGCATCTTTGGGATGTGGTGGAACGGGAGATTCGCATCATGGATGTGCAGCCGACAAATCTGCGGCAACTGTGTGATGCCATCATGTCAATATGGAGCAAAATCTCTGAGGAATGCTTCCAGCACCTTGTTGAATCTATGCCACGAAGAATTGAGGCAGTTCTGAAGATAAAATGGGGTCCAACCCGTTACTAGCATGGTGTACCTAATAAAGTGGCCGGTGAGTGTATGTTTCATGTGTAATACCAGTGTTTAATCCTCCAGCTCCAGTTATACTTTAGGGAGGATTGGAGTTTGAAGTGGAAGAGATTCTAGATATTTGTAGGGTCCAGAATTCCGTCGATATTTGTTTTTTTTCGGAAGGCTTATGGCCCTGAGGAGCATACATAGGTCTCTGGCAAGGACATTCATTCCCTGTACCTCCTCAGGCTGTACCATGATCAGAATCCTTCCAATCCTGGTGGGACTAGTGAGGGTCTACTGGCCCCTTATAAAAGCGGGGGTAGTGTTCCATCAGTACATTTTGTCTTTTTTTTGTCTCTGTTTCTGCTCCTGTGCGTAGATATGGTCAAGTAGTTGTCCCTACTACGTAATGTAATGTTGAGGCAATCAAGCAGGGACAGCTAGAAGGTTTAGTTTCAAGGCCCACTGTCTTTTTGTCAGATGTCCAGATGTCAGATGTCCAGATGTCAGATGATCACAAATCGTCATCCTCTCCTCTTTACTGACTTTTTAACAGAACGACCTACATGGAACCCGTCTTATGGCCAATCCATTTTTCCCCCAGCATTGACACTGCGATAAATTTGGTGAAGTATAAGGCTGTCTGTCTCCCTTGTTTTTGGTCCTGTAGCTATGCAGTAAACTTGATACTGGTCCTATATAAATGTAGTAAGCTTGGTTCTGATGAGGTTTCTTTGTAGAAGGCCTGGTTCCATAACACACTTATGAAGTACTCTTGGCTGGGGTTAAGGTGTAGGGTGTTTCCTCATACGGTGATCACGCTGGTCACAATATATGAAAGTCTCCAAGTATATACGAAATTCTTCTTTATTAGGTAATCCTGGTTGTGGTAACTTATTCATGTAGTAAGCTCGGGTGTGGTAATGTATCTACCCCCATACAGTGAGGAACACTACCCCCATACAGTGAGGAACACTACCCCCATACAGTGAGGAACACTACCTTCATACAGTGAGGAACACTATCGCCATACAGTGCCTGCCTGCTGCTGTGACTCTAAGGCAGCACTAGAGAGCACAGAGCAGGTCAGATGCAGCCTACAGTGAGAGAGATCGCTGGAGTTCTCGGCGAGCGGCAGCTTTTCCTGCCTGGCCGGAGTTCCAATGATTAATATAGAGACAGCAGTGGAGATGGTGCGCCACCACTGTTCTAGGAGATCCCGCTATATATATACTACATATACACTACATTCTCCTTATTCTCATTTACTTTATTAAAGCATATAATTATTACTCTGAAATTCAAGTTATAAAAATGCATAAGACACATTTTATATTGTAATTACCAGGAAACCTTTACAACACATAATCATAAATCAAAGGCTAATACCGCACTGGAAAAAGCAAAATATCATCCTGCAAACCTCTGCAAATCATATTCCTCATTCAGCGCATGAAAAGGGCTTCTCCCAATGTGTGAGTTCTCTGGTGTTGATCAAGATCTGATTTCAGGCTAAAACCTTTCCCACATTCAGTACATGAAAATTGCTTCTCCCCCGTGTGAGTTCTCTGATGGTAAACAAGACGTGATTTCTGACTAAAACATTTTCCACATTCAGGACATGAAAATGGCTTCTCTCCAGTGTGAGTTCTCTGATGTTTAACAAGATCTGTTTTCTGGAAGAAACATTTCCCACATTCAGTACATGAAAATGGGTTCCCGCCTGTGTGACTTCTCTGATGGTAAACAAGATGCGGTTTCTGGCTAAAACATTTTCCACATTCAGTACATGAAAATGGTTTCTCTCCTGTGTGACTTCTCTGATGGCAAGCAAGATGCGGTCGGTTTATGGCTTAGAAACTGTTCACATCAGGGACTAGTGAATCATGGATTCTCCCCTGTGTGAGTTCTCGAGTGTTTCACAAGACGTTGATTTTTGACTAAAACTTTTCTACATTCGGTACATGAAAATCTCTTCTCTCCTGTGTGTGTATTCTGGTGTTCCAACAAGCGTCCTGATTTACGTAATGTACAAACAGTCTCCCAACACTTGGTCAACTAACCATGGATTGGCATTCTCACCGAAATGAGAGTATCATGGGGCTGCTTCATGGCCAAAAGATGGGTTTCACTTCTACTAAAAACACTATTTAGCAACTCATTATACCAAGAGAAGACAATAAGAAACATGCCTTTCCCACTAGGCTGTGAGTTCTCTGATGTTTAACAAGATCTGATTTCTGGCCAAAACATTTCCCACATTCAGTACATGAGAATGGCTTCTCTCCTGTGTGAGTTCTTCTGTGGTAAACAAGGCTTGATTTTTCAGTAAAACATTTCCCACATTCAGGACATGAATATGGCTTCTCCCCTGAGTGATTTTTTTTGTGTCTATCAAGATGTGATTTCTGGCTAAAACATTTCTCACATTCAGGACATGAAAATCGCTTCTTCCCCGAGTTAGTTCTCTGTGACCGATTATCTTCTATTTCACCACGAAGAGATGTGGAGGAATGTCTGTGGGAACCTATTTTGTTTTCTAAAAAAACATAATCAAGAAATTAATTTATTTTTCCCAGTTACAAAAAAAAAAGGACTACATCAGCAGGGTTAAGAGGGAGACCTTCCTGATTAAGAGGAAAGAGCAGGATGCTGGTCGGGTCACCTATGACCTTGTCATCTCATCGTCCCATATAGACAATGTAGTCAGTGACTGGGGGAGATTTATAAGAAGTGTTGAAGTAAAACTGTTCTAGTTGTCCATGGAAACATCAGATAATATAATAATTTTTATTTAATAGCGGCCATCATATTAGCTGCGCTTTACAAATCATAGGGGACAAAATTATAAAACATGACAGCACAAAACATTTGTACGGAACAAAGGTGCTGTTGCTTGACCAGTCATCAGCCGTCATCTTATATCAAGCCAGGTGAATGGGACTGCAGAGAAGCCTGGTGTGCTGGGTGCTGGATACAAGATGGGAGGGACACAGGACGGGTTGGTAAATAAGAGTTAAAACTATTGCAGTTAATGAGTGTTTTAGGCTTGCCTAAAGAGAGGGTTTAGAGCATTTTGAAACTTTGACGGTTAGGTATTAGTCTGATAGTCGGGGAAGCGCATTCCATGGAATAGTGCAGCTCTAGAGAAGTCTTGAGATGCGAATGGGAGGTTCGAACTAGGGTAGAGGTTATTAAGAGTCAATGGCAGATCATGGGCGATGGGTGGGCGATAGACTTAGATGAGGGAGAGAGGAGGTGGGAGATGCAGCATTATACAGAGCTTTGTGGATGAGGGTTATTATTTTAAACTGATCGAAGGAGACTGGCAGCCAGTGCAGACGACTGGCATAACTGGAGGCATCTGGGAGCGCTAGTCTGAAAGACGAGTGGCTGCATTAAGCTGAAAAGAATAGTGTAGAGGAGAGATTTTAGTGCGTGGAAAGCCGATTAGTAGGGAGTTACAGTAGTCTAGACGAGAGTGAATCAGAGCAACAGTTAGCTTTACAAGTTTCAAATGTGAGAATGGGCAGAGTCTAGAGATTTTTCTGAATGCTAATGCGGCAAGAGCGAGCAAGAGATGTGAGATGGCCCAAGGAGAGGTCGGGTCCAGCACAACCCCAGACAGCAGGCCTAGCCGTTCTTTGGGGGTTTTGATGACCACGACTGAGAGGTTAGACAAGACAAAAGTGTCGTCTTAGAAAGATAAGTTTCAGGAAGAGAGAAGACATGATGGTAGAGACAGCAGAGAGACAATCACTAGTGTCTGGGGTAAGGCAGGGGTGATGTTACGTGCATACAGTTGGGTATCATCCAGCATAAAGATGATTTGAAAACCAAATTGCTATAGTTTGTCCGATCGGGTCAGTATAGAGGGAGAAGAGGACCTAGGACTCATCCCCTGAGGAACCCAAAGAGAAGAGGAACAGAAGACGATCCAGGAAAAGGAGACACTGGAAAGTGCGGTCAGAGATAGGAGAGAAACCAAGAGAGCGCGTGTCCTTTAGACCAATGAGTAGAAGCATCCTGAGGAGGAGCTGGTGTCCACAGTATCGAACGCTGCCGGTAGATCCAGGAGAATGAGGAGAGAAGAGTCACATTTGGATTTTGCAGTGAGGAGATCATTGGGACTTTAGTAAAGCAGTTTCAGTAGAATACATAGCGGGAAATCAGAATTGTGGCGGGTCAAGGAGCGATGTTAGCTGAGGAGAAAACGACGAAGTCGAGAATAGACCAGCGGTTCCAGGAGCTTGGAGATCGGGATATTAGAAACGGCGGTATTTAGCAGAATTGGATGGGTCCAGGGAAGGTTTCTTTAGTAATGGAGTAACAACAGCATGCTTGAAAGATGAGAGGGAAAGACACCAGAAGGAGATTGATGATTTTAGTGAGGTGAGAAGTGACTGCTGGGGAGGAGGAGATACCAGATGACGAGGGATTGGGGTCAACTGATGCAGGTAGTGGGGTGAGCAGAGGAGAGAGCTTGGACACTTCTTCTCTGTGACTGGCTCAAAGGAAGAGGAGTTGAACAGGGTGCGTCAGAGAGTAGGGGATTAACGGAGTTAGTGGACTGAGAAATATTCACTGGCGATGCAGTTGATTTTTATCTGTTAAAGTAGGTGGCCAGAATCTCAGCCAAGGTCTGTGGACAGGTGTGCATCTTTGGTGTTAGTAAGGAATGAAGAGTATTGAGGGTTGTTGAAAGGAAGATATTAGATTAGTAAATAGACCTGTTTAGCAATTATAGGATTTGAGCATAATTTAAGTGAGGAAAGTCAGCGGAGTGCCCGATTTTGTCCACAGGCGTCGGCAATCCTGGAGCCACCTACGAAGGAACGGTTTGTGGCGTGTGTGCCACATTTGTGTCGAAAAAGGTTCAAATCACGTGGTGCCAACTTATCCAGGGTGCTTTGAGAAAGGTTGTAATAGATTATATTACTAGGAGAGAGAGAGATGGGAGCAGCGATGGCTGCACAGTTTCTGCAAGTGGGAACACTAATGGCACGTGGGTTCCGGTATGTGTGATAAAATGGGCATATTCTGTACAGGACAAGAACTATTTACAGTAAAAGAGCGAGTTATGGTCGAAAAGTGGAATTCGAGAGGGTCTGGCAAAGACCAGTCAAGGATGTTTCCTCTGGTGGGTAGGACACATCAGAGAGTTGCACGAGTCCCATAGAGGTAGAAGTGATAAAAGCGAAGGCTGAGAGAGATGGTGGGAGTTCATAGGAATGTTAAAGTACTCCCATAATGAGTGTGGGTATTAAACACGATAGAAAGTGAGGAGCCAGGAAGCAAAGTGATCAAGAAAAACTGGTAGAGGTGAGCCGGAGGACGGTATACTACAGCCACATGAAGAGGAATGGGTGAAAGCTGAGGGTGTGTGGACCTCAAAGATGGGAAAATAAGAGAGGGAGGAGGGAAGTAACTTGGAAAGTGCACCGTGGAGAGAGAGTATGCCTACCCCTCCTCCCTCCTATGTCTCTGGTCTGGAGGAGTGAGGAGAATGCAAACCATATGGCCCAGTGCAGGTGATGCAGTGTCATCCTGCTGATCCATGTTTCTTAGACTTAGATAAGAAACAGGTTGTGAATGGACTCAAGTTTATTGCCAGAGAGGGGCATTCCAGAGGGCACATTGAAGTGTGAGAAGGGAATAGTCAGAGAGGACGCAGTGGATATTGATGAGATTAGTAGGTTCCTATGGAGGGCTGGAAAGTTCATATTATCTCAGAGCACCGTCTCCAGAGAGAGTGGATGTTTTTACTAATTGCCCTGTTGTTAGCTCTGATAAGTCAAACAATGGCCTTCCACCGACTGCAGAGAAGATAGAGCTAAATGAGACACAGTCTTTCAAACAGTTCATACAAACAGAAGTCTGAAATACTGACATGTCTGTAACATGTAACAGGCATCCCAAGACTAAATGGCGTCCATGTGTCCGAAATGGGCCGCTGTAGAGGAATATATCTGCATTTAGGATGCGGCATACCTATTTTGTGATTTTACTGTTTTATTTAGTTTTGATATCAGTGCTACGGAAAGGGGGGGGGTGATTGAAATTGTTAATTTATTATATTTTTTACTAAATCTAGACTCTCTATGGTATTTTAACCCTAGATGGTCTGATCGTCCCTACTGTATACTACTTATTGACGTGTATTGCGTTTTTAATTAGGATTCGTACAATGATCCAATGATCATTGTAAGGAATCTTTGGAAAACAGGCAAAACCCAAGGCTTTCATGGTAACTGATCACCGCTCCCGATGATATAAGGGGGGAGGGCGATCTCACCGAACGATGGCGGCACAATTCTTCTTACATCCTTCATGAAAGGGGTAATGTCGCCCACCTGATGGAAATCTTTAGTTGGTCATCCCTGTATGCAAGTAGAAGAATCCAATTTCATGACGTACTATAAACAATTAACATAAGTGATTCCTTAATGGCTTCTCCCCTGTGTGACTTCTCTGGTGGGAAACAAGATGCGGTTTCTGGCTAAAACATTTTCCACATTCAGGACATGAAAATGGCTTCTCCCCTGTGTGAATTCTCTGATGTTTAACAAGATGTGATTTATGACCAAAACATTTCCCACATTCCGTACATGAAAATCTCTTCTCTCCTGTGTGTGTATTCTGGTGTTCAACAAGGCCTGATTTACTGTTAAAACATTTCCCACATTCACTACATGGATATGGCTTCTCCCCTGTATGAGTTCTTTTGTGTTCATCAAGATGGGGTTTGTTTCTAAAACATTTGCCACATTCAGGACATGAAAACGGCTTCTCCCCTGTGTGAGTTCTCTGATGTTTAACAAGATCTGATTTCTGGCCAAAACAGTGTGAGTTCTCTGATGTTTAACAAGATCTGATTTCTGGCCAAAACACTTCCCACATTCACTACATGAGAATGGCTTCTCCCCTGTGTGACTTCTCTGGTGGGAAACAAGATGCGG
>WNYA01000012.1:330894-674420 GCA_019512145.1 Engystomops pustulosus | reverse complement strand
TAAGTGAGATGCGGCTTCTCGCTCCTGTTGGAAGTTCGTCTGTGGTAAACAAGGTTGTTTATTTTCAGTAAACCATTTCCCACATTCAAGGACATGATTGGCTTCTCCCTGAGTGATGTTTTTGTGTCTATCAAGATGTGATTTTCGGCTAAAACATTTCTCCACATCAGGACATGAAAATCGCTTCTCCACGAGTTAGTTCTCTGTGACCGATTATCTTCTTTTCACCACGAAGAGATGAGGAGGAATGTCTGTGGGAACCTATTTTTGTTTTCTAAAAAAACAATAATCAGAATTTAATTTATTTTTCCCATTACAAAAAAAAAAGGAATCACTTATATTAATGTATTAATAGTAAGTCATGAAATTGGATTCTTCTACTTGCATAACAGGGATGACCAACTAAAGATTTCCATTCAGGATTGGCAGACATTAACCCCTTTCTATGAAGGATGTAAGAAGAGGGTGCCGCCGTCTTTGTTGAGATCGCCACTCCCCTTATATCATCGGGGAGCGGTGATCAGTTACCATGAAAGCCTTGGGTCTGCCTGGTTTTCGAAGATTCCTTACAATGAGTCATTGGATCATTGTACTGAATCCTATGTAAAAACGCAATACACTGCAATACAGTAGTATACAGTAGGGACGATCAGACCATCTAGGGTTAAAATACAATAGAGAGTCTAAGAATTAGTAAAAAAAATATAATAAAATAAAAAAATGTAATCACCCCCTTTCCGTAGCACTGATATAAAACTAAATAAACAGTAAAAATCACAAAACATGTTAGGTATGCCGCATCCTGAAATGCAGATATATTCCTCTACAGCGGCCATTTTGGACCAAACGGACGCCATTTTAGTCTTAGCCGGGGGTGCTGTTGACCTGTGTACAGACATGTCAGTATTCAGACTTCTTTTTGTATGAACTGTCTTCATTTTAGCTCTTATCTTCTCTGCAGCTTCTCTGTGTGAAGGCCATGTTGTGACTTATACAGAGCTAACAACAAGGGCAATTAGTATAAACATCCACTCTCTCTGGAGACGGTGCTCTGAGAAATAATATGAAACTTTCCAGCCCTCATAGGAACCCTACTAATCTCATCAATATCCAATGCGTCCTCTCTACTATTTCCCCTTCTCACACTTCAAATGTGCCCTCTGGAATGCCCACTCTCTGTGCAATAAACTTGAGTCCATTCACAACCTGTTTCTTTCTAAGTCTAAGAAACATGGATGCAGCAGGATGACACTGCATCACTCGCTGCACTGGGCCATGATGGTTTGCAATTCTCTCACTCCTCCAGACCAGAGAATAGGCAGGGAGGAGGGGTAGGCATACTCCTCTCTCCACGGTGCACTTTCCAAGTTATTCCTCCTGTCCCCTCTCTTATTTTCCCATCTTTTGAGGTCCACACCCTCAGACTTTTCCACCCATTCTCTCTTCATGTGGCTGTAGTATACCGTCCTCCGGCTCACCCTACCAGTTTCTTGATCACTTTGCTTCCTGGCTCCCTCACTTTCTATCGTGTTATATCCCAACACTCATTATGGGAGACTTTAACATTCCTATGAACTCCCCCATCTCCTCTTCAGCCTTTCAGCTTTTATCACTTACTACCTCTATGGGACTCGTGCAACTCTCTGATTGTCCTACCCACCAAGAGGGAAACATCCTTGACTTGGTCTTTGCCAGACCCTCTTCCGAATTTCCACTTTTCGACCATAACCTTCTCTCTTTTACTGTAAATAGTTCTTGTCCTGTACAGAATATGCCCATTTATCACACATACCGGAACCCACGTGCCATTAGTGTTCCCCACCTTGCAGAAACTGTGCAGCCATCGCTGCTCCCCATCTCCTCTCTCTCCTAATAATACTAATTATTACAACCATGTTCTCAAAAGCACCCTGGATAAGTTGGCACCACCGTGAGTTTGAACCTTTTCGACACAAATGTAGGCAACACACGCCACAAACCGTTTCCTTCGTAGGTGCTCCAGGATTGCCGAACGCCTGTGGACAAAATCGGGCACTTCCGCTGACTTTCCTCACTTTAAATTTATGCTCAAATCCTATAACTTGCTAAACAGGTCTATTTTACTAATCTAATATCTTCTCTTTCTAACAACCCTCAATACTCTTCATTCCTTACTAACACCAAAGATGCAGCCACCTGTCACAGACCTTGGGGCTGAAGATCTGGCCACCTACTTTAAAGATAAAATCAACTGCATTCGCCAGGAAATAATTTCTCAGTCCACTAACTCCGTTAATCCCCTACTCTCTGGTACTGCACCCTGTTCACTCTCTTCCTTTGAGCCAGTCACAGAGGAAGAAGTGTCCAAGCTTCTCTCCTCTGCTCACCCCACTACCTGCATCAGTGACCCCAATCCCTCGCATCTGGTAGTCTCTCTCCCCAGCAGTCACTTCTCACCTCACTAAAATCATCAATCTCTCTTCTGGTGTCTTTCCCTCATCTTTCAAGCATGCTGTTGTTACTCCATTACTAAAGAAACCTTCCCTGGACCCATCCAATGCTGCTAACTACCGACCAGTTTCTAATATCCCTATGATCTCCAAGCTCCTGGAACGCCTGGTCTATTCTCGACTTCGTCGTTTTCTCTCAGCTAACTCGCTCCTTGACCCGCCACAATCTGATTTCCGCTCTATGTATTCTACTGAAACTGCTCTTACTAAAGTCTCCAATGATCTCCTCACTGCAAAATCCAAATGTGACTCTTCTCTCCTCATTCTCCTGGATCTACCGGCAGCGTTCGATACTGTGGACCACCAGCTCCTCCTCAGGATGCTTTACTCCATTGGTCTAAAGGACACTGCGCTCTCTTGGTTTTCTTCCTATCTCTCTGACCGCACTTTCAGTGTCTCCTTTTCTGGATCTTCTTCTGTTCCTCTCTCTTTTGGGGTTCCTCAGGGATGAGTCCTAGGTCCTCTTCTCCCTCTATACTGACCCGATCGGACAAACTATGAGCAGATTTGGTTTTCAATATCATCTTTATGCTGATGATACCCAACTGTATGCACGTAACATCACCCCTGCCTTACCCCAGAACACTAGTGATTGTCTCTCTGCTGTCTCTACCATCATGTCTTCTCTCTTCCTGAAACTTAATCTTTCTAAGACCGAACTTCTTGTCTTGTCTAACCTCTCAGTCTGTGGGGTCATCAAACCCCCAAAGCAGCAGGCCTGCTGTCTTGGGGTTGTGCTGGACTCCGACCTCTCCTTTGGGCCACACATTCAATCTCTTGCTCGCTCTTGCCGCATGCATTTCAGAAAAATCTCTAGAATCTGCCCATTTCTCACATTTGAAACTTGTAAAATGCTAACTGTTGCTCTGATTCACTCTCGTCTAGACTACTGTAACTCCCTACTAATCGGTCTTCCACGCACTAAAATCTCTCCTCTACAATCTATTCTTAATGCAGCTTAATGCAGCCAGGCTCGTCTTTCAGACTAAGCGCTTCACAGATGCCTCCAGTTCATGCCAGTCGCTGCACTGGCTGCCAGTCTCCTTTCGATTACAGTTTAAAATAATAACCCTCATCCACAAAGCTCTGTATAATGCTGCATCTCCCTACCTCCTCTCTCATCTAAGTCTATCGCCCAACCCATGCCCATAGATCTGCCAGTGATCTTAAATTAACCTCTACCCTAGTTCGAACCTCCCATTCGCATCTCCAAGACTTCTCTAGAGCTGCACCTATTCCATGGAATGCTCTTCCCCGGACTATCAGACTAATACCTAACCGTCAAAGTTTCAAACATGCTCTTAAAACCCATCTCTTTAGGCAAGCCTATAACACTCATTAACTGCATGAAGTTTTAACTCTTATTTACCAACCCGTCCTGTGTCCTCCTCCCATCTGTTATCCAGCAACCAGCAGTCACCAGGCTTCTCTGCAGTCCCATTCACCCTGGACTTTGTATATAAGATGACGGCTGATGACTGGGTCAAGCAACAGCACCTTTTGTTCCGTACAAATGTTTGTGCTCTGTCATGTTTTATTATATTTGTCCCCTATGATTTGTAAAGCGCTACGTAATATGATGGCGCTATATAAATAAAAATTATTATTATTATCTGATTGGTTTCCATGGACAACTAGAACAGTTTTACTTCAGACACTTCTTATAAATCTCCCCCAGTCACTGACTACATTGTCTATATGGGACGATGAGATGACAGAGGAGTCTAGGTGACCTCGCACCTGCTCTGTCCTCTATAATCAGGAAGGTCTCCTCTTACCTGCTGATGTGAGGGGCTGGTGGTCCTCCATCATGATGTCCTTGTACTGGTCCTTGTGTCACGTCTATCCTACCCATCTCCTCCCACGGAGAAATAGACAGTGGACGTCCCTGACCTGACACTATATGAGAACCTGACTCCACAATGACACAGATCATCACCAGACCCTCCACTGGTATTCTACACATGTCCCCAGCCCATTCCCGGCACAGCTCTCAACTCTACTCGCGCAGTCAGTGATCCTGGAGGTAAGTTCTAGGATCTTCTGCTCATGTATCAGTGAACAAGGTAACGGCTCAATGGAGGAGCTCTGGATCCAACCTTCAGATACACAAGAAGTCACACACTCACCAGATGACTTCTTCACTACTGTGTAATCCTGTGTATGGGGAGACACTGATCACTACATAGATCCTAAGAATCTTTCACCTCTCCAGTCATTTCCCGTTGTTATTCCTCGATGATATTCAGAGCTTTGTCCTGGGAGATCTCCACCTCCGGTTATCAAGGAGAATCACTCCAGGTGAGCTCCAGGTCGGCTCGCCATCTGCTCTTCTGGTCCTCTCCATTCCTGGTTGGACCATTCACAATCATGATTCCTCTGAATAGATTTTTTGTTGTTTTCTATATAAGATACCCAATCACCACTCCTCCAATGGAGAAAATAGACATGATGTCTCTGCATACCTTCAAGGAAGAACCGCGGAGCACACACAATGACAACAGTCATCACACCCAGTCACCTACTCCCTTTTGTGTTGTACAATTGTCCCGGCGATTATCCGGCATGCGCGTCCCCCTCTCGGCGCTCAGCAAGCATCAGTGAATCTCCATGGAGGGTTAAGTTAGGATCTTATGCTCATGTATCTAGTTGATAGGTGGGCTCGGGTATGGGGCTCTGGGTCATCTCCTCCGACACACGTTTGAGGTCAACACACTCACCAGAACGATCTTCAGACTGTGTTATCCTGGGTAGGGAGACCCTGATCACGTAACATAGATCTAAGACTTCCTTCACCTCTCCTATCATTCTTCCGGATAGTATTCTAGAGATAAGAGCCTGTTCGGGGAGACTGCTCAACCTTCTCCGTTATCAAGGAGATCATCGCCAGGGGACTCCACTGATTCCGGCCCGCCACACTGTGCTCTGGGCGTGGTCTCTCGACCCGGGATCCCTGGTGGATCCATGATGGAAAGGATCAATCTCTTTGAGAGAAATAGTAGCGTCCGTGGAGCTAGCAACCTGGGGATAAAAATTAAGCTGATGTGGTAAACTCATAAGGGAGGATGTTATGACAACTGAATCCACTACTGCACACTGGAAAACCTATTTGTTTCACTAAAAAGTGCTCTTCCAAACTTCCCCCGGGGGGCTCGGAGAACACATGGAGGTAAGTATAGGCCATAGTAAAAAGTTATAAGCCTATTTTGATGCCCGTAGGGCAAAAATTGTTAAATGCCTCCCACACTCTCCGCCCACACAGCCTACCATTATTCATTGCTAATCTTTAGCTCTACTGAAATGCAGGCACATGGGGCGTCTTCAGATTTAAAAAATTGGCGATCAGACACAATCATGATACATTTATACACATCTGGCACTGACATCAGGACCCTCCAGTTCATGGTACACAGTCAAACTGGGCAAGCACACTAAACAGGTTGAGATTTTGTTCTGTTGGCAGAGGTATCTTTCACTGGTTTATGTACTTATCCCTGTTAAATACGCCTCTGCCAGAGTTTCTTTCGATCGTGTCTGCAGACACTCTAGTCACTAACCACCTGTGCCGCCTAAATTACCACCGTTCACTTACAGTATAACTGCACGTCACGGGAATATACCAACTTCTCTAAATAAGATCTATATTAAACTATAATAAATATAGACATAACTTATAACATGTACGTCCCATTAATGACCTATCCCCACCACTTATTTATAATTTTTATATTGTAGTAACCATTGTTCCTTAAATGATTACCGATAAAAAAATCAGCTAGTCGTCTGCAAATATCAGCGAGTTTTTCAGCGCCTGTCGTTCGTAAACCAGGATTGGCTCTGTGATTTAGTCTTTAGTCCTTGTTGAAGGACATATTCGAGCGTACGTGCATTGTACTGGGATAGCTTTTTAACCACAACATAGAGGTATAAACAACATAATGTGGGCATATTTTCTAGTACATTGCGCAATGACTGCATCATTACCCAAACGATATGTTGTAGCCCCAAACCCTGCTACTCAGCACAACTACCCATCAACCAGATCTCTCAATCACCTGGCGAGCCAAAGCAACAAAAACACAGACTGTGGGCTTGAAGTTCAAGTTCCATGTTTATTCTACAGGTTTTACTCTATCTCTACATCTAGAGCCATTTAGTGTATCGTGTCACATATGTTTTCCAGGATGGGAAATGGAAAACATCTCTCCTTTTGCTTACACTTAAAGGCCCCTCCTTAACACCAAGTACTACCTACAAGAAGGAACGACATGTAATGGATAAAAGCCATTACCAGAAATACTATTCTCAGAAGAAACAATTCATCAACTATACGTACAGCACTGTTTCCACCATGGTTGGGTCTCTTATCTTGCTTTGAGTTTGCAATGGAATTGAGTGGGATTGGCTGGCTATTGCGCTAGGTCGGAAGGAAGAGTTCTCAATTATTGAAAGTTTGTATTAAGGCCCGCCTTATAGGCGTTATGGAGTAGTTATATGCCAGGAGAGCTTTTTGACTCACAGCAAACATTCCAGGACCATAAATAGCTTTTTCCGTCTTACAACGGACAGCACAACAATGAGAAATGATAAAAATTCAGAAGAAACACGGACGACGGGATACTTCCTTGGTGAGAAGGCCATAATACACCCAGGCCTGACGAAAACACCTACATGAAATGTTACTGAAGAAGGGTAGTAGCAGAGAAGTCCAACGGGCTCTCTCAGATTGGTCTAGAGGCAATCTCCTTCCATGCGTCGCTCTACTCGCGACTTGCAATGAAGCAAAGAACAACAAAATGGTGTGCGGCCCCCCCAGTCTTAGGGATCCCCCAATTTCTCTCCCCTAGACACACTATTATTCCCATAGCTGTCGTGAACTGGAGGCTATTCCACACTATCCATCTGTGAAGGATCAGGCTCTGGAGTTTGGGCATTTGGGCGGCAATCCTACTAAGCAGGGTCTGGGTGGTGTGGTGAGGGTGGGGAGATTGAATGCATAAACCGCCTCATCGACATGTAGGATCACTAAATGTGAGTGTCTCTCCACACTTTGTTTGTCACTCATTTCTATGAATTATCTTTCCAACCCTTGAGTAGGAGGGTTCTCCCTGCCTTCGTGAAGCTGTCATACTCTGGGTCGCCCCATTTCATGAACATGAGCAACTCCCTGAGAGCCATTGTGGAATTGATGGCCTTTTAAAGAAACAAGATGCTCGTACGACCCTGATATGGCAACAACACGTGGGAACAGGTTTGTTGAGGCCTATACCCATGCCACAATTATCCGCTAGACTATTACGGAAGGCGTGTTTTATCTGAGCAACTGAACAGAAATGATCAAGCCCTTCCATAAGGTAGTTAGAGTTACGCTTCTTCCCTTTTAACCTAACTTGCTTCTAAGGTCAAGTAATTTCACTGACCTTCATGTATCCCCACTTCGTCCCTCCATTCCAGAAAAAGTCCTACTTTGCCGCCCTGAGGAAGCCCGCACGGGGGGTTCCATAGTGGATAGGTTCTTGCCACCCTCTCCGCGCTACAGGCTGGTACGCCACCCTTGCCCCTAGGTACCTTTCAAGCCATCTGCTATAAGGGCGGACCAGAATGCACATACTTGTCAAGAACTAATGCTTGGTGGGTTAGCCCCATTTTCCTTTGGTAATCATTAATTTTCGGAGGCCCTCATAGGAATTGGGGCATATTTTGTTATCGAGTCTCATCACCGCTCCTATGTTTGGGAGCTATGCGCGAGACGTTTGCATTGGGTATAGACAGGTTTTGATACACTCATCCTTATACCAGCGGACCTATAATGGGAGAGTGGCAGGGATCCCATTGCCTGAAGTCCTGGGCCACTCTTTTGAATGGCGGTTGGGGTATCAATCGGTCAGGATTCAGTTCTGTCTCCCAATTTTGTCCCTAGGTTTTACCCCAGAATCGCGCCCAACAGGTATGTCAAGCATATTGTCATCTGGGAGTTTCCCTCATCAGTCCTCTGTGTCCCAGGAATAAAATCTCGCTTTTGCTCAGTTGAACCAGCACCCCAAGAGAATTGGAAATAGTCAGTAGAAAGGTTATGTGGACCAGGGACCCTCTTGGCCACCGCGGAGGATGAAGTAGTGTGTCTAGCGCGAATACCCAGGACCAGAAGTCTAGTGGCACCTGGTTTTCTACGCAGAGCCCGCCAAAGTGGGAGATCTTGTAGCGGTTGGAGACGTGCCACCCAGGTCCATTCCACGGGTGCGACTAGGCCAGCGGTGCCAGCCAGGGATGACAGGATGTAGGACACAGTCGAGCCTGGGTGACAGCAGGATGCGGTTTGGGCAGATGAGCTGGAACTCCGGCAGGGAGGGCTGCACGGACCCAGCAGGCAGGACGGGAGGGTCCTTGGAGGGACTTGTAGCTTTGAGGCGTCTGGAAACGCTGGAGAAGGTCGTAGACACCAGGAAGCGTCGTGGAAATGCTGTAACCAGTAAACCCACGGCAGCGCGCCATCTGGAAACGCTAGGAGGATGGACCAGGAGCATCTGAAATGCGACGGGGGAGGTGCTGGTTTATAAGGGCGAGGCCCGGACGGTAGCGATACGAACGAACCAATCCGGAGGACGCTGGCCTTTAAAAATCGTTAAAGATGCCGGCGTCGGGGTACGCGCACCCCTAGCTGTGGGAAGTGTCACGGCCTTAGTAGGAGAAGCCGTGCGGCCGGATTGGACCAAGCAGGCAGTCAGGAGCACGTGACATTGTAAGCTCTTTCGTTCCAACCTTTGGATCATCAGGGTATATCTCATCAACGAACGCCCTTCCATCCACTCGACTTCTCCAGTGGATTGTCCTTATACGGACGATAATCTCCCGCAAGGGACTTCTTTATGGCTTGCTGGCTCACCCCTGCCATCTCCGCCTCTCGCCCGGCTGTGTCGTCTTTCCGTGACACTATAGCTGAAAATTGGTGAATCAACCATTATCGCATAGGTTAAGTGACTTGTCACCAAACTTTGTGGAGTATCTAGCTCCAGGTTGTATCTCGAAAAAACCATTGTGTCTTTTCCACCCATATTTTGAATTCCCGCCTGGTCCCAGTCAGACATGTTTTGCCGGGGATGGGTACCATGAATAACTGTATACGCCTTCTGATATTCGTCACCTAGTCCTGTTTAAATGGTAAATGGATGCAGTTTGTTTTATGCACGTTCACTTGCTTTCATTATAGGTATGGCACTCTAACGACCTACCCCCAATCCCGAAAATAGAGTGTATTGAGTTTACATGTGGCTTTGTCTCACATGTATTCTAGCCTACCAGCCCCTTAGAAGTTCTACAAAACCTTTTCGTTCTATTGCTGAGGAAGATGGAAAACGCCAATAATATAGTCCGATCCTGCCATTCAGGCTCACAGCACACAGAGGCGAGTGGTCTTAAACAATTCTCAAGGTTAAGATTGACTAACAATAGCACAACCCGACTGATAACCTATACTATTTTGTATCCTGTATCTGCAACTGAATTTGAGAATTCACAGTTTGAACACCTCATAAGCATAGGTTATCTGTAATCAATTAATATAACATAACACAGAACAATAAGACATAACAAACAGTGTCTCCCATATCTCATTGCCCTTTGAAGTCTTAGGGGTGCTGCGGGAGGCAGATACTCGCATCCTCGCTGTTGCGCCGCCCTCTCTTCCTTTGTGTGGCTTTGGCCCTCCGACCTTGTGCCACACCTTCGTCAAAGAATCTCTGAGAAACAGGTATCTCAAACAGTTACAGCGGCCTGTGGTAATCAAGGATGTGTTGTTGTCAAATCGCAAGTCACTGATGTTGTCAGTGTCGCCATGTAGAATAGTTAGGCCCAGTGGATAAACTAGTTTGCACTCTTTGGCTCTTCCACAGATTAATCGGGTCCAACACCACAATACCTTGGGATTTCGATGTATAGCGGGGTCCGTCTACTCTGTTTGCAATTATCAGCCCCTTCCTTGCGGCGTAATTCAGGAATTTGCTATAGTGGCCAGCGGTGGGTTGGTTCGGTATCTGTGGCTGAGTTCCTTGCTTGTGCCATGTAGAGCAGTGCCATTGTTTTTACCATTCCAACCAACATTCCCCACACTACATCCCCTTATTACTAAATCCCCCATCTCTCCAATTCTCCTCACCACCGCCCCCCCCCCGCCCCCCCCCATACGCAGCCCCCCCCATCGATCCAACTTCTCTTCCTTTTCTCTGCTAACCCAAAAACCCAACCTCCCTTCTCTCATACCTTCTCCCCCTCCCCCTCCTAATATCTCCACCCATAAACCTTTGCCCCTGCAAACCCCCATCTACCCCTCCTCTTAACCCTAACCCCTTTCCACTATCCTGTCCTCCCCACCCCCTGATGCACCGAACACCGACATAGCACCCACCAATATAACACCTATCAAGCCCTAAACCACCCCAGTGAGTATCCCACTTATTAACATCCTACCCCTCCCCATAAATAAAACCCATCCAGGACTATTTCACCTCCCCCCAATCTCTCCCCCCCCCTGCCTTCCTCCCCCCACTTCTTTTTTTACTCTTCGTACTTCCCCCCCCCCCCCCCCCCTCCCCTTTACCTCCCTTCCCTCCCCCCACCCTCCTACCCCCCCTCCCCCTCCCCCAACCTGCTCCCCCTCCCCCCCCCCCTTCCCGTCTCTCCCCCCCCCCTACCCTCTCCCACCCCTTTTCGGCAAACCTGTTAATGCTGCCTCTCCTTTTTTTCCCCCCCTCTTCCTTTATGGGCCGATACAAGATGTGCTCATCTACCGTGGTCCTGTCTTAGGCCCACAAGCCTTTGGGATGGTCTTCTTCAAAAATAGTATGAGTGGGTCACTGAAGAATGTTCTCTAGGGGCGGACCATAGGTGTAGATTATACTATGGGATCGATTTTCGAAGAACCTATATCCTCCCATCATAGCCTGCGTCATGCGGTTGAGGTCTTGGCATTAGGAGGAAGGATCTTGTATCATGGCCTCCCAATGCTCTAGCCTGGCGCTCCATCGGTAGGCTCGGACCCCTGTGTTGGATGCCCTCAGAGGAGCAAGGTTTGCAGAAACTCCCTATCACCGTATTCACCAAAACCCCCAAGTGCTAGACCTTAGCTTACTCACGAGCCAGTCGTTG
Source organism: Engystomops pustulosus (assembly GCA_019512145.1). Lineage (NCBI taxonomy): Eukaryota > Metazoa > Chordata > Amphibia > Anura > Leptodactylidae > Engystomops > Engystomops pustulosus. The sequence goes on along the minus strand of WNYA01000012.1, from coordinate 662,790 downwards.
GTATTATTTGCCAGTGGGATTAAAAGCGGCTCTGCTAGGGGGTAGGTCTGGGACTAAGTGAAAATCGGGGGGGATCCGTGTCAGCCTTGATGTTGGTTCTTGGGGCTTTCCGACGACACCGGAATAAATATTAAGTAGATAGAAAGCTGTTATGTCTTTCCAAAATGGCCTGACAGGTCCAGCTCATATGCAAAAGTCCGCCTCCCAATGCAAGCCGCGGACAGCCAGATTCGGGCACCTGACCCATTCTATATTTGACACAGCGGTATGCGTAGTGGGGTGAGTAAATATATGATTAATTAATCTGTAATTTACAACAGGTGGGGGATAACCTGATGTGTGCCGCGAGCAGCTTTTGTTAGAATCTTCCTAAAAGGGGAGGGTATACACGCCTTCACTTGTCTAGCACTGGCAGCTTGGAATGTCTCTGTGATGTGAGGTGTCGGTTGTTATAGGGCTGTGAATTAAGCCACTAGGCCTTTGTGTTTTGCATCAACCAACTAGGGGAGTTGTGGAGGAGAAGGTGTCCAGGGGGGGCAATTGAGGCTCTAGGGCATGTCCCGCTGTCAGATCCACAAAACTGAAAAGATTCCTGGACGTCGCCTTGTGGATGGTCCGCATTCCCCTAAACACTCGGCTCCTGTTCATCACTCATTTGCTACTCCCATGTTGGGTGCAGCAGCCTGTTTCTAATTCTTTGTGGTGCTATATCATCCAATAGGGTTGCCCACTTCCAGTCACCACACAATTATTGTCCTTGGTCTTGCCCGACCGCAGTGATTCTTTAGATGGTCGTCTTGTGTACCAAAATTGCACAGCCTCTGCAACTGTTTATCGTTCCGTGGCTAAAGCCCGGTCTTCCACACGCTCGGATGCAGCTCAAAACAAAGGAACCGGTCTCATAACTTCACCCAGGTGCGCACACCCTCCCTTGACACTCCCCCTTCCGTGCCGGGGACTGAATAAATAGCCTTGGATCAAAGATCCTTAGTGGTCACTTGACAAGATGATCCCCACACAAATACTCCTGTTAGCGAGTGTAGCCTTTTGAAGAATTTCTTCGGGATTGGGGTCTTGGCTTGTTGAAGGATAAATAAACATTTGGGGAGACTAGAATGCTAATTTACTGGTGACTTCCTCCTGACCATACGGTGAGAGGAGAGAGTTTTCCTTGGACTTATCCCAAGCAATATCGGTCGAGACAGCTGCACGATACATCACCACTGACATGACAATTCTTAAATATTGAAATCCTGTGACTACTAGGAGTCTTTCTATGTAGTCAGGCCGCCAGTCACGCAGAATAGTGTCCGCACCCTGGACGGCCAGTCACGCGAAGATAATAGTGCGAACCTGGCCGCCAGTCACGCCGAGAGTGACCGCAGCCTGGTCGCCAGTCACGTCGAGTAGTGGCCGCAGCCTGGTCGCCAGCACGTCGAGTAGTGTACCGCCACTGGCCGCACCAGTCACGCAGAATAGTGTACGCACCCTGGCCGCCAGTCACACGCGGAGTGAAGTTCCTGACTGCACATGGCCGCACAGTCACGCAGAATAGTGTCGCACCCTGGCCGCACAGTACGCCGAAGTACTGACTGCACCCTGCCGCCAGTACACGCAGCGAATAGTGTCACGCCCACTGCCCGCACAGACACTGCAGAATAGTGTCCGCACCTGGCCGCAGTCACGAGCCTAGAATGGTCGCCCTGGCCGCCAGTCACGCAAAGATGTGCACCTGCCGCTAACGCGCTAGTGCGCACATGCACGCCAGTCCAATAGTGTCCGACACCCTGGCGCCAGTCTCACGCAGAACGCACAACCTAGCGGTCCGCACCCTTGGCGGACCGTCACGCAGAAATAGGTGTCCGCCACACTGGCCGCCATTTTCACGCAGAATGTGTCCGACACCCCCCCCGTGCGCCCGCCCCTCACGCAGAATCACGGTCCACGCACCCTGGCCGCCAGTCAGGCAGAATGGCCGCCAACCACTGCCGCCAGTCAGTACGCGACTAGTGTCGCCCTGGCAGCCGTCACACGTGCGCGCGGGCCGCCATTCACGCAGAGCAAATGGTGACGACTACCCACTGGCCGCCAGTCAAGCCGAGATAGTGTCCGCACCCTGGATCCAGTATCAGCAGAAAGTTTGTGCTCCGCACCCTGTGCCGCCAGTCACGCAAGAGTGTCTGCAAACTCCTGGCCGCCAGTCACGACAGAAGGTGTCTGACACACCCTGGTACTCGCCAGCACCCGCAGATGTAGTGACCGCAACCCTGGCCGCCAGTCACGAAATAGTGTACCGACATCCGCGATTTCATTGCGGTCACGCCGACACGCATTGCCGAGTCACGCAGAATATAGTGTACGCACCACTGGCCGCCCCAGTCACGCGAGTAACTGAAACTGCAATCGCCCCTGGTCCGCTCGCAAAGTAGTCCGCACCCTGAGCAGCACCATATGACTCCGCACCCTGGCGCCAGTCACGCAGATATAGTTGGTCATGGCGCTCGATTCGACCATGGACCACGCCCAGTCACACGCCAGAATAGTTCCGCAACCTGGGCCAGTCACGCAGAATAGTGTCCGCCAACCCTGGCTCGCAGTCACGCAAGCTATGGTCCGAACCTGGCAGCCCCAGTCACGCAGAATAGTGTCCGCAAACTGGCCGCCAGTCACGAAGATAGTGTCCGCACCCTGGCCCCAGTCACGCAAATAGTTTGGCGCACCTGGCCGCCAGTCAGCAGAATGACCGCAACCCTGGCCGCCAGTCACGAGAATAGTGACCGCACACCTGCGACAGTCACGCGAATAGTGATTCGCCCCTGGACCGCTAGTCACGCAATTCCGCACGCACAGTACGACAGAATGTCCGCACCTGGCCGCCAGTCCGTCAGTCTATGTGTCGACACTGGCCACCGTCACGCACATAAGTTACCGCCCATGCGCGCCAGTCACGCAGAATAGTGTGTCGCAAAACCTGGCACGCCAGTCACGCAGAGTGGACGCATGGCAGTTAACCGATAATGCACACCCTGGCCGACAGTCACGCGAAGTAAGTGGTCCGCACCCTGGCCGCCAGTCACGCAGAATAGTGTGACCCTGGGCGCCATCACCATAGTGTCTGCCCATGTTCAGCGGGGCAGCATAGGTTCCGCCACCCTGGCCCGCAGTTTCACGCAAGAATATGTGTCCGCACCCTGGACCGCAAGTCACGGTGCTCGCACGTAGTGCCGAGTCACCATGGCCGAACCAGGACGCAGAAAGTGACCGCACCCCTGGCCGCCAGTCACCAAAGAATAGTGTTGCACCCTGGCCGCCAGTCACGCAGAATAGTTCACACCCTGGGCCGCCAGTCACGCAGCAATAGTGTCCGCACCCTGGCGCGCTCACGCGAGTAGTGACCGCCACCGCTGGCCGCCAGTCACGCAGAATGTAGACCATGATGGTTCGTCGCAGTCACCATTAAGTATCAGATTTGTTGTGCACCCTGGACATACCGTAGTCAACCGCGAGTCAGCAGATAGGTCCGCAACCTGGCCACCAGTCACGCCGTAGAGTTAGTGACCGCACCCTGGCCGCACAGTTCACCGCAGACTAGTTGCGCAACTGGCAACCATGCGCGGGGACCACGCCAGTACGCAGAGTAGTGAAGCACCCTGGGCCGCCAGTCACGCACGAAGTGTCGGCTGCACTCCTCGCGGCCGCCAGCCACGTCACCGTCAGGCAAAGTGTCCGACACCCTGGCTGCAAGTCAAGCGATAGTGTCCAACCTGGCCGCCAGCACGCGAAAGAATAGTGTCCGACCCCTGGCCGCAGTAACCGAGTAGTAGTGATCCGAACCATGGCCGGCTCAGTCACGCAGACCAGAATAGTGAACCGCACCTTGGCCCGCCCAGTGAACACAGAATAGTGTCTGCACCCTGGCCGAGCCAGGACACGCAGAATAGTTTCCACACCTGGCCGCCAGTCACGCACGACCGAATAGGGTCCGCACCCTGGACGCCTGAGTCAGCCGAGAGTCGTAGTGACCGCACCCATGGCCGACAGTCACGCAGTAATAGGCAGCACCCTGGCGCCACGTCACGCCGAGTAGTGTCCGACCCTGGCCCACCGTCACGCGAGTAGTGCGTCCTGCACCCTGGCCGCCAGTCACGCAGCAGCACGCGGTGGGAAGATGCTGAATGCAGATGTGTGAGGCCCCCACAGCATCTGTCCCCTGCACCTCGTACACCGGATAAGGAAGCCGCTTCTAATACTGTCAATCCAATCCATCTGCTCAGACAAGAAGAATTCCAGGACCTCACATTGTAATCCTCCATCTACATACAGCATTCCTCCTGCGGGCGAACCCCCAGAGAGGGAATACAACCCCCACTCCTCCACTCATTATCCACATCTGCTGCATGCTGCTGGGAGTTTTAGGTCCGTCTTCCCATACTAGGGGTGGCATCTCTCTTGGAATGCTGGGTGGCGGTCTGGTAGTCCCTCTCATTATAGTGTCTGTGCTCCGGGAGCATGCGGGGAGTTGAGTAACATTCATTACGTAGCGTTATCATTTTTGGTGCTGTGCTCTGCGCATGATAGGAGTTGTAGTCCCTCGATATCGTTTATTGTGTACGCTCCTGCGAGCATGCGGAGGTGTAGTACCTCCATATAGGTGTGGCTCATGGAGGCATGCTGGGAGTTGTCAGTCCTCCAATATAGTGTTGTATGCTCCTGGCGGCATGCTGGGAGGTGTAGTACCTCCCTAATAGTGTGTATGTGAATCTGAGCATGTGGGAGTTATGGTAAGTCCCATCATTTATAGTATGTGCGCTATGGAGCAGTGGAGTTGTAGTCCCCAATTAGTGAAAACTGTGTGATCCTGTGAGCATGCCGTTGAGAGGTGTAGTCCCTCCAATAGTGTGGCTTCCTGGAGCAATGATGGCAGAGTAGGGGGAGCTGATAAGATCCCTCCATATGTGCAGTGTGATCCTTGGAGCGTGCTGGGAGTTGTATGTCCCCTCTATGGCATTACCTCTTCTCGCCTCAGTGCAGGACAGTTGTACCTCAACACCTCCTCCCTCCTGCTCATATCCACTGTCATTGTGACACGGGGAGTGTGACTGTCACTGAGGGGCGGGGCCTCATGCCAGATCCACTAGTGTATGTGACATGTGACAAAGTGTATGTCCAATAGAGGGGGAGGGTCCCGCGGGAGGACATGACAAGTAAACGTAGCAAGGGTATATGGAGGAGAAAGGGGTTGAGGACAGAGACTTCCAGTATCTACACCTATACCGTATACAGCGACTATATATACAACCCCCAACACATACTGTATACAGAGGACATATATATACAGACTACATCACATAGTGATTCTACATCAAACATCTATACTGTATCACAGACGATATATATATATAGACAGCTATATACATAGTTCATATGTAACCCCACACTATTTACTGTATCAAGGAGACATAATATATACAGGCTACATACATAGCATTATTACATCCACACCTATACGTATACAGAAGACATATATACAGCTCAGACATAGACAATATACACCCCACACATATTAATGTATACAGAAGACTACATATACAGCATAATACATAGTCATTTACACCCCCACACTATACTGTATACGGAGACATATATATACACCCCCACACCTATCTGTATACCGGAGGGGACATATATACACCCACACATTACTTATACAGAGACATTGGTACAGCTACATACATAAGTCATATATTCACCCCACACCTATACGTTAGAACAGAGACATATATATCGATACAGCTACATACATAGTCGGACTGGCACATCATGATGCGAATCTTCCCGTTCACCACATCCCAAAGATGCCTTCTATTGGATTGAGATCTGGTGAATGTGGAGGCCATTTGAGTCCAGTGACCTCATCACGTCATGTTCAAGAAACCAGTCTGAGATGATTCAGCTTTATGAACATGGCGCATTATCTGCTGAAGTAGCCATCAGATGTTACAGGGTAAATTGTGGCATAAAGGGATGGACATGGTCAGCAAAACAATTACTCAGGTAGGCTGTGGCGTTGAAACGATGCCCTCAATTGGGTTACCAAGGGGCCAAGAGTGCAAGAAAATATTCCCCACACATGACACCACCACCACCAGCTGGAAAAAACCCGTTGATTACAAGGCAGATGGATCCCTGCTTTCATGTTGTTGACGCCAATTCTGACCCTACCCATCCGAAGTTGTCGCGCAGAAATCTGATGAACCTCATCAGACCACAGCCAACATTTCTCAAGTTCTACTGTGTCAATTTCGATGAGCTTGTGCAAATGATAGCCTCAGTTTCCTTGTTCTTAGCTGAAGCCGCGTGGTCACACGGTGGGGTCTTCTGCTGACTGTAGCCCACTGCCTCAAAGTTGGACGTACTGTGGTTCAGAGATGCTCATTCTGACCTACGTGGGTTTGTCACGGGTTATGTCGATTTTTGAAGTTCCTTGTTAGCCTTCTATCAGCTCGAACCAGTTGCCTCATTCTCCTTCTGACCTGCTGGCATCAAACAAGGCATTTCCGCCCCAGATACTGCCGACTCACTGGATGTTTTTTTTCTTTTCGGACCATTCTCTGTAAACCTAGAGCTGGTTGTGAGTGGAAAATCCCTAGTAGATCGCAAGTTCTGAAACACCAGACCAGCCCTTCTGGCACCAACAACATGCCACGTTCAAAGGCCTTCAAATCACCTTCTTCCCCATACTGGCTCGGTTTGAACTGCAGGAGGATGTCTTGACCATGTGCTACATGCCTCTATAATGCACTGAGTTGCCTCCATGTGATTCGGCTGATTAGAAATAAGTGTGAACGAGCAGTTTCGGCACAGAGTGTACTAATAAGTGTCTGGTGGGTGTATACACCCCTACACTATACTGTATGCAGAGACATATAGTGATACAGTACATAAATAGTCAGATATTATACACCCACACTATACAGATACAGACAAGATACAATAGCTACATACATAGTCATATATACACCCCACACCTATACGGTATACAGAGCATATATATACAGCTAATACTAGTTATAGCACACCCCCACCCTATATGTATACAGAGACCATTGATATATTAATACAGTTAATACATAGTCTCCCATATATACACCCCAACACCTATACGGTATACAGACACTATCATTATATGGTGCTACATACATAGTCAATATATACATCTACTAAGGATTACATTGATTGTATTTGTGGGAACAAAAATAAAAATAGCAGAAAGGAAATAATGTCAATCCATCTACCCCACTAAATACCCTCCCTCCAAGGTACATTACATTGTCAATTTCTTCTGTTGAGCCATATGTGATACAGGGGGAGATAGCAGAAGGGTACGGCTACTCTCTCTGCTCGCCCCACTACCTGCATCACTGACCCCATCCCCTCACATCGGATCAGTCCTCTCTACCAGCAGTCAACTTCTACAACACCTACACTAAAATCTCTCAATCTACTCTCGCTTATGGTGTCGTCCCGTAAAGCATGCTGTGTTACCCCGTTTACTAAAGAAACCATTTCACGGAGCCCATCCAATGCTAAAGGACCCGGTTTGCTAAACCCCCTTCATTCTCACAAAATCCTGGACGATCCGAGTTCATATTCTCGATGCTAACACGCATATCTCTCAGCTAACTCCCTCCCTGACACCCCCCTGACAAATCGGTTTCCGCTCTATGCACTCACTGAACACTGCTCTTCTAAAGTCGCCAATTATCTCAGCTTATGCCCAAATCAACAATTGTGACTATTCTCTCTATGTCTTCTGGATCCTCGGCAACGTTTGATACTGTGCACTCACCAGTCTCCTTTAGATGTTCCTCCATTGGCCTCAAGGACACTGCACTGTTGTCGGTGTTCCTCCGGGCTCCGGCCCAGGTCGGCTCTTCTTTACTCCTCTCACAGAGCAGGTCTCAGGGCCGTCGATCTAGAGTCCTCTTCTCTAGTGTCGGGTTCATCAGGCGCTCAGCGCCCTAGTCCTATTCCTCTCAGTATCAGGTTCCTCAGGCATCAAGTCCTAGGTCCTCTTGTCTCTCAGATGTCGGGGTCCTCCCGGGCTCAGTCTGTGGTCCACATCTCCTCTCAGTTGTCGGGGTCCCCAGGTGCTCAAGTCCTGGAGTCTCTCATACTCAAGTAGTATACGGAGCACCGGATCCCCAGGGCGCAGTCCTGAGGTCCTGACTCCTCTCGTGTCGGGGTCCTCAGGCGCAGTCCTAGGTCCTCTCTCTCAGTGTTTCGGGGATCCTCAGCTCAGTCCTAGGTCCTCTCCTCTCCGCGTCGGGTTCCCAGGGGCTCAAGTCCTAGGTCCTCTTTCTTCCCCTCTATACTACCACCCATTGGGGCACACAACAGCAGATTGAGTTCCAGTATAATCTTTATGCTGATGACACCCAGCTGTATATTCTGCACGTAACATCACCTAGGGCTACCCAGAACACGAGTGATTGTCTCTTGCTGTCCTAACATCACGCCCTCTTATCGTCTTGAAACTTTAACTTTTAAGAACGAAACTCTCGTCTTGACCACCATCTACTAACTTTACCTAACCATGACCTCTCCGACTAGCTGCTGTGGGATCACTATAAGCCCCGGCGGTCGCTAGGTCTTGGGTTGTTGCAGGTGACTACTGGACCTCCACTTGATTCAGTCACTATAAATTTATTGCGCACTCTTAGCCCGGATGCATCTCAGAAACATCTCACAGAATCTACAATCTATCTTAATGCAAGGCAGCCAGGTTCGTCTTTCAGGACCAAACGTTACAGAGATGCCTCATGTTTGTGACAATCACTGCACTGGAGGTCCCGGGCAGGTGGAAAACGGGTAAACACCAGGCACACGGAACAGCGGCAACACGGTAGTACTCGTTGGTTAAAACGGCAACTACAGGACGATCAGGAGCGTGGGCCCACACAGAAATGCACAGGAGGAATACACAAGAATGTAGGAATACTAGAACGCAGAATACTCGCTGGAAAGCTTTCTCTTAGGCTTATGAGGCACAAGATTCGGCAGGGAGCACGAAGAAGAGGAAAGGATCTTAAAGGTGAGGTGCTCAAGGACACCAATAGCGTGTGCGCTTGGTCCTTTAAATTTCGGCGAAGGAGCCGTGGACACTAGGAGGAGGGACGAATGGCAGTGCGGAGAGAAGAGCAGGATCAGGGAGGAGAGGCTAAGAGAGCTGGCGGGGCTTGCACGGGGGGGGCACACGTGACAGATTTGTCCTTTGTAATTTATTTATGTATTTGATATGTCCCTATGATTTGTAAAGCTCTATGGATTTGCTCGGAGCCATATAAGTAAAGAGTTATTATTATTATGCCACACTTATTACTGTATACCGAGACATAGAATTTATATTATATATTAGGCTAACATATGCAACACCCCTGCCAAAGCATAGACAACCCCCCGGCAGCATGACCCGACCCACCCCGACGACTAGTCCTGCAAACAACACAGCTGCCTCTCCATGTCAAGATCTTATCGGTGAGCCTGCACAAACTCACCCAGAGGATAAGCCAGGAGAACTTAGTAAATTGCAGCTGTCGCTCTGCCTGGAAAGGCAAAAACAGTTAAATGGGTGAAGATGTTATCCAATTATGTGGCTGATTGTAAACTGGAGTGTGATTGGAGAGGGTGATATCACGTAGATCTTTTATTTTAATTAAAAGTAAAAAAATAACAATATATACACACAAACCAAAACATAATATACAATTATATAAGATGTAACTTACCTGCTTTACCTAGCAAAAACAATAACTTAAAGAGGACCGGTCACCACCCCCAGGACTTCCCAAAATGAAGACATTTATCCGGCATGTAGGCTCGCTAGTATCTGATTCTGTGGGCATATTGGTAATTTTTCGTTTAGCCCCCTCAGTTACCCGAGATAGTGCCCGCGGTGATTTTGATGACGATCCGAAGTATGTATAGTTCAGAAAGGAGGAGCTGATGTGAACGGGTGGGGGGTAGTGGAGTATGCGTCTTAAAAATATTCTGACACATCCAATTCAGGCGTTCGGATGGTTGTCAGCAAAGAGAATAGCTAAGGGTGAGGCATTCATGTGTCTGCAGTTCCGAGCTGAGTGCGACGCAGCCGCTTGTCCTCGGCAGCCCTAGAGCGCACAGAGCAGGGTCAGATGCAGCCTACAGTGAGAGAGATCGCTGGATTTTCGGCGAAGCGGCAGCTTTCCTCTGCTGAGGCACGCGTGAGTTCCAATGATTAACATAGGGACGGCAAGTGGGCGAAGGCTGCGCCCAACTACTGTTCTAGGAGATCCCCGCTAATATATGGTTACATATAACTACATTCTCCTATTCTGCATTTATTTATTAAAGCATATAATTATTACTTGAAAGTCAAGTAAAATAAATAAAAAGGCATAAGACACATTTATATTGGAATTACCAGGATAACCTTACAACACATAATCACAAATCAAAGGCACTGGTAAAAAAGCCATAGTATACATCCTGCCAAACCTACTCTATCTAGATCACAGTAAGAAGGACACTTGTATCGGAGAGAATGGCAAGCTTGCTCGATACCCAAATCTTGAAAAAAATGAAGTTTACAACTATACAGAATATACCAGTTCCAACTTACATACAAACTCCGACTTTCAGATTTAAAACCTTAAAGTAACTTTCCTGTGTCTAACCCAAGGGTATGGATCCCTACAAAGCGCTACCTTCAGCTTATTCAAGGGAAGAATTTCGGTAGAAGGATGAAGTCGTATGAAACCTCTTTTGTACGAAACACTTTTCATAATGATGGCCTCAATTGAAGCGTCCCCTGTTAATGAGCTTTTAGATAACTTGTATGATGCAACATCAGCGGAGGTCCCTCCTCCTGTAGGCTTCTCTTATGTCTGACCAGATTTTATCATTTCTTACACATTAAGTACATGATTAAATGGCTTTCCCCTGTGTGAGTTCTCTGGTTGTTGAACCGATCTGATTCAGGCTACCACATTCCCAACATTCAGTACTAAAAATGGCTCTGTCCCCTGTGTGAGTTTTCAGGGTTGCGTAAACCAAGTTTTGATTTTTTTGATAAACTTTTTCCACAGTAAGGACATGAAAATGGCTTCTCCCCTTGTGTGACTTCTCTGGTGTTGGAAAGATTTGAAATAAGCACTAAAAACATTTCCCACATTCACAGTTACATACAAAAAAGGTTTTTCCCCTGTGTGAGTTCTCTGAGGTTTAAAGCAAGATGTGATTTATGACTAAAAATTTCCCACATTCAGTAACATGAAAATGGCTTCTAGCCTGGGTTGTAGTGTGACTCTGATGGTTAAAAACAAGATGCGGTTCAGGCGCTAAAAATTTTCCCATTCAGGGCATGAATAGGCCTTCTCCCCTGTTGTGAATTCGCCGAGGTTTAACAAGATCTGAGTCGGCTAAAACTATTTCTACATTCAATACATAAAAATGGCTTCTCGCCTGTGTGAATCTCGATGGTTAACAGAGATGTGAATTTTCAGCTAAAACATTTCTCAAATTCAGAGCAGCAAAATGGCTGTCTCCATGAGTGATTTGATGTTGTGGTTTCGAACAAGATGGCTGTGATTTCGGCTAAAACATTGTTACGTATACATTTCAGGCATGCATGAAAATGGGCTTCTTCCCTGTGTGAGTCAGTTGATGGTTAACAAGAGTGATTTCGGCGAAAACACTTGCTCACGGAGACTTTTTTTCGGGACATGAAATGGGTCCATTACGTCTTGCTAATCCTGTGTGAGTTTTTTCATGTTTAACAAAGATGTGATTTCAGGCATAAAACATTTCTCACACTTCAGGGCACATCGAAATCGCTTTCTCCCGAGTTAGTTCTTGTGACAAGAGTTATTCTTCAATTATTTCACCACGAAAGAGATTAGATAGGAGAATGTATGGGGGAATCCCTATTGTTTCCTAAACAAACAATAATCAGAAATTATTTATTTTTTCCAGTCAAAACAAAAAAAAAAGGAATACTTACTGTTATATATGAGTATAAGTCATGAACAAATTGGCCATTATCTTACTACTTGAATACAGGGATGACTCAAACTAAAGATTTCCACTCAGGGATTGGCAGAATACATTAACCCTTCTTTGTGATGAAGGAGCTGTAAGAATGAAGGCTGCCCCGCTCTTGGTTGATGATCAGCCACTCCCCTATATCATCGGGGGCGGTGATCAGTCTACATGACAAGCTTGGTGTCTTGCTGGTTTTCCAAAGATTCCTTACAATGAGTATTGGAATCACTTCGTACCTGAATCAGTGTAAAAACGCAAACACTGCAAACAAGTAGTATTACCAGTAGGGACGATCAGAACCATCTAGGTTATAAAATACCATAGAGGAGTCTAAGATTAGTAAAAAAAAATATAATAAAATAAAAAAATTTAAACTCACCCCCTTTCCGATAGGCATGATATTAAAAACTAAAAGATAAACCGTAAAAAATCCACAAAAACTGTAGGTAATACCGCATCCGTAAATGACAATATATATTCCTCTACAGCTGGCCATTTTCGACCAAAGGACGCCATTTAGTCTTAGTCCGGGATGTGTTTGTGACCGGTGTACAGATCAATGCAGTATTCCGACTTCTGTTTTGTATGAACTGTTCTTCCATTTAAGTCTTATTGCTCTGCAGCTTCTCGGGTGAAGGCCATTGCGGATACCAACAGAGGTAAACAACAACGGGCGATTAGTATAACCATCCATCTCTCTGGAGACGTTGCTCGGTGTGTGAGGAAATAATATGTGAAAGTGCACCTACATGTTTTGGAAAGTGAAATGTGTATGGGAGATATTATTATCATCTCCTTTTCATGCCCCTATGCTGATGATTTCGTGTGGTTATATATATGCCAGTGTGCACTAAAAAGGATGGAGGATATCTCGACATTTTCTAAGATACTGGTGTGGTCTAGTGTGATACGTAGCCGTTCCCGGTACCGGGGGGGAGCCATTTTTGGCTATTAAAGGGTTCCATTTTGAATGTCGCTTACAACATGAAGTGACGGTTTGATGACGCATATAAAAACTCTATCATTTTGGCGTTCCGGGTCGGCATACTAAAAGTGGACATGTGACATCGAGCTGACGGCCGCCAGGAGTCAGGCAGGCAGTGACCAGAATGACAATGACTGCGCTCGGGGTGGTGAGTCTACCTAATGTCTGCTGACTGTCATTTTGTTTCATGGCTGTTATCTTGGGTAAGGTAATTTCCTTGTGTGATATTATTGTATTTGCCTTTAAATATCAATATATAACCAGGATGCTCACTATAATTGTGGAAAGGAACACCTTGTTAAGGTGACTGACAAGTGAAGACAGTGATGGATAGTCAGACGTCTGTGAGGTTAGCTTGAAGCTGTGAGACGGGGAAGGAGTAACCCTTAAATGTCCGCAATGCTAGAGTGGGAGGTATTGCTGTTGTGACAGCGTCATAGTGTCAGTTAATACAGTTTTGTCATTAAGGTTGCCCACAGAAGGAGGCTCAGAAGATTTGGGCGCAGACCATGGCCCTGGCCAGGTGTGCATACACTCCACTTCTGTGGGAGTCCTTGACCGGTCTCCCTATGAATGTAAAAGAAACTAGTCGGGTCTGAAAGAGAGCGACTGGAGAGTCAGTCTAGTCAGGCAGTGTACCAGTGTTAGAGTCGTTGTGGACGCTTAGAGGGTCATGTCTGAGGGCCAGTGAGACTGTATGTAGTCAGTCCGGTCGGGAGGTTGACCCGGGTAGAGTCCTTTGTGAGAAATTCTTTTGTTGTTTTTTTTTTGGTGCAGATCTAGTTTCTTTGTTTGTCAATAAATTGCAAGAGGAATCGGCATCCGCGTATCGCGTGGGGATGTCCTGTAACAGTAGCGTAGTTGAGACACAGGTTGAGAAAAGGAGTAAATTGAAAGTGATTCAAGCACTGAGGCCAAGGGATTGTTTTTCACATGAAGGAAAGATTGCACCGACAGACAGAGGTTGGTGGCTTGCAGTAAGTAGGACAAATGGTTGTTGAGTAAGTAGAGAGTTGGAAAAGGTAAGTTGACATAATGAACACAAGGCTGGTAGCATTGTGGGAAAAGAAAAGTAAAGTGAAGTTTGAAGGTTTGGATATGTTAGATGATTCTGATGAAATGTACAAGTGAGAAAACCTTGATAGATTGCAAACACAGAATTAGAGCCCTGGTTTGACGGACAGACCAGAAGAGAGTGACACCAGGACATCCTTCAGAGTGCCCATTGAAGGAAAGAGACAGCCGATACAGGGACATTTCAAGTCGTTGATGTGGAAGAGAAATTTGAGAAAAAAAGAGATTATATTTCCTCCTGGAAATAAAGGAAGAAAGGAACACTCGGCCCGGCCGAGGATTCACAGAACCAGCCACCATCTTAAAATCCACCCCTTGCGACTGGTGGTTAGCGAAGAGGAGCACACCCCAACCGACCAGCGGGCAACAGCAGAAGAAAACATGGGCAGTCATCCAGAACGTTTATCTGGGCAAGTCCCTAAAGTTAATGTTTATGACTCGACTTGTGGCAGCCTAAAAGGTTGGTTGGAAGGCTATAGTTGTAGAAAACAACTGTTCCTTTGTTGTAGTTTTAGCAGCTAAGGCACCGACTTGGAGAATCTTGATTGATAGATGTTGTGAAATAAAAGCGGAAAGGTGTAATAATTTTAATGATTAACGATTTCTGCTGAAGAAAATTCTGACTTGGTGGAATGTTTGGTTTAATCAGGGTCAGTACAAATTATATTTGATCAATGCTGATGATTACAAAATCCTGTGGCTTAAGAGCGATTTTTACAGCATGCTCCTGTACAGTGTTGATAAGGGAGATCGCCGGCTGGGGAGTAGAATCCCACAATCGGGCTGCTTTGGATCATGGAAGCGTGTTTCTTGATTCGGAGCTCACTGGTCAGTGGTAAAGCTTGTAAATGTTACAAAACGGTAGGGGACTGCAAGCTGAGTCCGATTGTTCTTTTAAAAGGCTTGAAGGGTTCTCTTTTGATGCAATGATGCAGTATGCCCTGTTTATCCACAAACAGGTTAATGCCAAAGCAAGGACAAGCCCCAGCCCTATGATAGACCCTTGGGTCTTAGTAAAAAAGTGGAAACAAAAGTCTAGACAGACCTTCATTTCAGTTCTAATGGCCTGCAACTTCTTTTTAGGAGATTGGTTGCAGTCCGGCCAGTAATTCATAGGTTAGAACGGAACATAGTTAAGTGAGAATCCCATATATCTCGATGAGATTAAAGCGGAGGAGACATAAACAGTTAAGGGAAGCGGTCCACAGGAATTATTTAAAGCTTCCGACACATGGGGATGACTGACAGTGTAGTGTACAGTCCACATCTATTAGTTGCACTAGCCCTGCAGCTGTTTTGTAAAAGGGTGTACCAAGGTGTTAAAGGACTAGATGACATCACTCTGCCAGATGGCGTACATAGAAGAGAACCGACGGACTCAGCATGGTCAGGATGTAGGACGTTTCATCGTTTGAAAAGTGTTCAATGTTAACCGATGTTCCTCGTGTTTGATTTTTAGCATTTGTACGGAAAAAGAGGACAATAGTTTGGCCGTAGACTCCTTTGTTGTGCCGATTCCCTTTCTTATTTCCTCATTTGTACCCAGATCGGCTAGGATTGGACTCTGCTCGGCACCAGGATTTCGGTTGGCTGTGAACCTGCAGACCGGAGGGACTAGGAGGTTGGGTGGAGCTTGTCTTTTATCACTTTTTATCACTACTATTTGTTATAGTTGGAGATGAGTTATATGCAGGACTGACCCGACTGTACAGAACACCAGAGGATAGGAAAAAAAGGAAGACCAAGGATCGGTATGTTTCCTAGGACCCACTCGCACCAAAGTAGAGAAGGACGTGAGAGAGAAGCCCGGTCCCATGAAGAGCCCAGCCAAGGGCGGCTATTGTTTCAACTGGGGGAGGAGAGAGATTATCGAAATATAGTGACTGCCCCACATTAGGAAACGGAGACGGTCCCAGCTAGGTAGAACTGATGTAGGGACTCATCCTGGTGATTAGACCCAGTGATTGAATTTAACCTCATTCCCAGATCAAGAAAAAGATCAGAAGGTAAGCTGGTGAGGCCTACATGTAAGATAGTCGAGAACTTCACGAGCTGCCAAGGACGTGTACTGAAGGCCCAGTGTTCCCTAACAGCCCCACAAATCTCACTGAGCTGCAGTCCCGAGAATTGCACCAATTATTCACTGTTATTGCATCGTTGATGACTTTTTTTGCATTGCCTCTCCCAGTTTCCCGTAGTCAGGAAGACAATTGATGGATTCCACAGCCTAAGTGGCAAACCTGTCGGCCCGGCCATAGGCACACCCCACTGAAACAAAACTTTTGTTTTGCACTTAGTATCTAGGGCCCACCGCCACAGGTTCCTAGCCACTATTAAGCCCCGTTTAGAGTGCAGTCGTGAGGGAGCCCCTTCATGTGTCAGAAAGCTGCACGCAAGCAATCTGCAGTCAGCAAGGGCCAGTGAGTTTATCCTAGCATCACTAGAGATACAGCCCCCAAGCATCTTGAGCAATGGCCCAGGTACAGCTCCGGACTCCAGTGTCACTCTGATGCCACAGCAGGGTCATAGACAAGGTGAACAAAGTATCTATGAACCTGCCATTTCTGCCATAGTCTCCCAGGATTCAGAAAAGGGGAGGTGTTAACACACGATGTTGAGTCTTTTCTCGGAAGATGGCTTGCCAGGTCTGCAGGAGAAGATCAGATGGATTCTACACTGGATATGCATGGTCAGTGGCGCGCATTGAGGTAGTAAAGTATAACCACTCCCTCCACACACAGTCAGCGCAAGAGTTGGGTTACGGCCTAAAGGAAAAGCGCTGCAGTGCAGGTGGGACGGAAGGTTTTATAGTACTCAAGGTATAGTCCGGGGGTATAAACAAAACTATGAAACCCATATGGAAGGCAATGAGATTTCCTAACATCATGACAGCTCTTTACTTCATAAGAGGTGGGATGATAATGAAAGTAAAAAGCAAAACGGTGTGTTGTGCTCCAGTCCCTGTTGGTCAGAGTGTCATAGAGATAATGAAGGGGAGGAAGGAAAGCTAGAGCCCGATGCCGATGGGACATGATGCTGGGGAGAGAGGGTGTGCTGCCCGGACCCGTAGTCAAGGATGGCTACGGAACACACACATATCCAGAAAATGGCCATGCTAATTGCTCATTAAACGCCACAAGCATGGTCTGCCCCGGGCCATTACTATCCTAGTCCTAGTGAAGAGCCTGGTATATGTCTGTGCCCGCCGTAACCTCCGGTAAGGTGGTAAAGACTACACAGAAGGTGACACCCCAAGCCTCTGTAATCCCGTCCAGAGACTTGTAGAAGGATTTTATTCCATCTTCCGAAAAACTTTTACGTAGGAATACATTCTTGCCCAGCAGAAGTTGGTGCGGGAGATTTTCTGCAGGGTTTGGACTCCCAGTGCCATAGGTATGGTTGCCGAACCCACTGCCACTGGACAGGTAAAGGCTGTAACCTTGTTCCCGTTACATACCCACGTACCATCCACAAGCTAGGGTGTAGGTTGAGAGACTAAACGGCACTTAAGTTATAGATCCGGGTAAGGCCTTATTGAACATAAGAGAGGAAACCTTGGCCCGAGGGCCCGTCCGCTCCCTTTATTCAGTTAAAACAACCAACTCATCAACAAGAAAAAGAAAAAACGGGGGAGTGTCCCTTTTGAGTGATAATTTTGTACACCCAGACTAGGGGCACTACTGCCACAGAATCTAGGTAGCTGAGGTGGCAGGCTGGAAAAACAGGCGGGGAAATGAACCACACAAAGTTGAGCCATGGCCCTGTATGATATAGGCAAAAGGTGGTTTCTGATTCACTGGTAAGATGTACACGACAGAGACATTAGGGGATCGCATAACCTGAAGATGGGAGACTACATGGTGCTAAAAGAGAAACAGAGAGAGTCTGGTAGATCACTACGATCCGGTCTCGATCCAGAGTCCTGATTTGAGCAGTCAAGTGCCCCGTCTTGTGAAAGCGTAGAGGGAAGCTCAACACGGCGTCCACGCTTTCTATATCAAACTAATTATTTTTTTGCGATAGTGGTTAACCTGACGGACTGTATGCTCAAAAACCAGACTTCACCGTGATTGTCCATAGGGCCTGACCACGGATGCCCCGTCAGAGTAGGAGGACCTGTCCTACGAGTTTGGATGCAACGAGACAAGACTTTTCTTTACATTGACAGCACAGGTAACCCGGTATTAGACAGGGTGATGTGTACTGGATTTGTGGGTGGTTAGGATAGACTTAGGTCAAGCCTGACTAGGGGCTGGGGAAGGGTGAGTGTATGTCGATGTAACTAATTTGTGCACGCGCTTCTGCTATCCCCATCCTGTGTATGGGGAGACACTGATCACTACATAGATCCTAAGAATCTTTCACCTCTCCAGTCATTTCCCGTATTTCCCGTTGTTATCCTCGATATTAGAGCTGTGTCCTGGGAGACTCGCTCCACCTCTCCCGGTTTATCAAGGAGATCTCCAGGGTGAGCTCCAGATCTGGCCGCCATCTGCTCTTCTGTCCTCTCCAGTTCCTGGTGGACCATTACAATCATGATTCCTCTGAATAGATTTTTTTGTTTTCTATATAAATATCCCATCCCACTCCTCCAATGGAGAATAGACATGATGTCCTCTGATACCTTAAGAAAACCGCGGACACAACACACAATGACACAGTCATACACCCAGTCACATACTCCCTTGTGTGTTGTACAATTGTCCCGCGATTATCCGGCAGTGCGCGTCCCCTCTCGCGCTCATGCAGCTCAGTGATTCCATAGGAGGGTAAGTCTAGGATCTCTATGCTCATGTATCAGTGATTAGGTGAAGAGCCGGTGTATGGGGCTCTGGGTCATCCTCCTGACACACGTGAGGTAACACACTCACCAGACGATCTTCAGACTTGTTATCCTGTGTAGTGGGAGACCATGATCCACGTACATAGATCCTAAGACTCCTTCACCTCTCCTAGTCATCTTCCGACTGTATTCTAGAGATAAGAGCCTGTCCTCGGGAGACCTCACCTTCTCCGGTTATCAAGGAATCAATCCCAGGGGAACCTCCAGCTGATTCCTGGCCCGCCATCTACTGCTGCTCTCTGGTCTTGCTGGACCCCGGATCCCTGGTGGATCATATGATGGAAAGAGCAATCTCTTTGAGAGATAATAGTAGCGTCGTGGAGCTAGGACAACCTGGGGAAAAAATTAAGGCTAGTGTTGTAAACTCATAAGGGGAGGATGTTAATGACAACTGGGACATACCACTACTGCGCACAACTGAGAAAACTATTATGTTTACTAAAAAGTTGCGCTTCCAGAAACTTCCCCCCCTGGGGTGGAGAACACATGGAGGTAAGTATAGGGCCATAGGTAAAGTTATAGCCTTTTTGCTTGGCCCAGGCAAAAAGTAAAATGCCCTCCCACCTCTCTCCCCACACAGCCTACCATTATTCATTTCTAATTTACTCTCTGAAATGCAGGCACATTGGGGCTCTTATTTACAAAAAATGGCGATCAACACAATTCATGATAACATTACTACACATGTCTGGCAGACTATGAAGGACTACAGCTTCATGGACTACAGTCAAACCTGGCGTCAAGCACACTAAACAAGGTGACGATTTTTGTTCTGTGGCAGAGGCCACTCTTTCATGGTTATGGTACTTTATTCCCTGTTAAACCCCTGCCAGAGTTGTCCTTTCGATCGTGTCTGCACATTCTAGTCACTACACCTGGCCGCCTAATTACCACCGTTCACTTACAGGTTACTGACGCACTGGGATATACCAAGTTGCTAATAAGATCCTATATATACCCAATAAATAAATACACAAAACTATACATTAACTACCCATTAATTGACTATACCCACCCATACTTATTTATATTATTTATTTGTAGTAACCATTTTCTTAAATGATTACCAGAAAAAAAATCACTAGGTCGTCTGCAAATTAGTCAGAGTTTTACAGCGCCGGTCGTTCGTATAACAGGATTGTCTGTGATTTAGTCTTTAGTCTTGTGAAGACATCGATTCACGAGGTACGTGCAGTTGACTGGGAGTAGCTTTTTGAGACCCAACATAGAGGTATAAACAACATAATGTGGGACATATTTATAACATGCGCAAATGAACTGCTCATATACCCAAACATATGATTGATAGCCCACAACCCCCTCAGCACAACTGCCGCCCATAACCAGATCTGGCATCTAGGCGAGCCAAAACAAAAACACAGACATTTGGGCTTGAAGTTCAAGTTCCAGGTTTATTCTTCAGGTTTACTCTATCTCTACTATCTAACCATTTAGTGTATCGTGTACAATATGTTTTCCAGGATGGGAAAAGGAAAACAATCTCTCCTTTTTGCTACACTTGAAAGGCCCCTTCCTTAACACCAAGTATACTACAAGAGGAACGACTGATGGGATATAAGAGCCAAACCAGTAAATCCTATTCTCACGAAGAAACGATTCATCAACTATGTACAGCACTGTTTCCACCGGTTGGGTCTCTATCTTGCTTGAGTTTGAATTGGAATTGAGTGGGATTGGCATGCTATGACGCTAGGTCAGGAAGTAAGAGTTCTCATTATGTGAAAGTTTGATAAATTAAGGCCCGCCTTATAGGCGTATGATGGAGAGTTATATGCCATAGCGAGCTTTTTTGATCTCCAAGCAAACATTCCAGGACTATAAATTAGCTGTTTTCCGTCTTACAACGACAGCACAACAGAGAGAAATGATAAAAAATTTCAAGGAGAAACACTGGCGACGGGTACTTCCCTTCCCGTGGAACGGCCATAACTACACCCAGTGCTGCGAAAAACTAATGAATATGTATCTGAAGAGGGTAGAGCAGAGAAGTCCAACGGGCCTCTCTCAGATTTGTCTAGAGCAATCTCCTCTCCATGGTCCCTTACTGCGCGCTTGCACAATGAAGCAAGAACACAAAATGGTTGATGGCGGGCCCCCATCTCAGGGATATCCCCCAATTTCTCTGCCCCTAACAACCCTATTTTCCCATAGCTGTCGTGACTGGAGGCTTTCCAACGTTCCTGTGACAGGTTCAGGCTCTGGAGTTTGGCATTTACGGGCGGCAATCCTACTAAGCGGGTCTGGGTGGTGTGGTGATGGGTGGGTGAGATTGAATGCATAAAACCGCCTCATCGTCATGTAGGATACTAAATGTTGAGTCGCCCTCCCACACTTTTTTGTCACTCACTTCATATGAATTTTTTCCAACCCTGAGTAGGAGGGTTCCCTGCCTTCGAAGCTGTCATACTTGGGTTCGCCCATTTCATGAACATGAGCAACTCCCTCAGGCCATTGGGAATTGATGGCCTTTTAAAGAAAGCAAGATGCTCGTACGAACGCCTGATCTGGCAACAACCGTGGAACAGGTTTGTTGAGGCCTATACGCTCATGCCACAATACGCTAGACTAATTACGGAAGGCGTGTTTTATCTGAGCAAACTGAACAGAATTGCAAGACCCTCATAAGGTAGTTAGAGTTCAGGCTTCTTCCCTTTTTAACCTAATTGCTCTGAAGGTCAAGTACATTTCATCTGACCTATCATGTATCCCCACTTCTCCCTCCATTCCAGAAAAACGTCCTACTTTGCGCCCTGAGGGAAGCCCGCAACCGGTGGGGTTCCATAGTGGGATAGGTTTGGACACACCCTCTCCGCGACCCAGCTGGTTAGCCATGCCTGAGTACCTTTTCAGCCATCGTGCTAATAAGGGCGGAAACCAGAATGCCTCATACTTGTCAAGAACTAATGCTTGGTGGGTTATGCCCCCATTTCCTTTGGTATCATTAATTTTCGGAGGCCCTCCATAGGACATTGGGGGGAAAATATTTTGTATCTGGTCTCATCACGTCCCTCATGTTGGGAGCATATCGGGGAGACGTTTGCATTGGGTAGTACAGGTTTGATAACACTCATCCATTATGACCTGGCGACCTATATGGGAGGAGTGGCAGGGAAGTCCCATTGCCTAAGTCCTGGGCCAACTCGTTGGAATGGCGGGTGGGGTAATCAATCGGTTCAGGGATTCAGGTTTGTCTCCCAATTTTGTCCCTAGGTATTACCCAGAATCGCTGCCCAACAGGTAGGTTTCGCATATTGTCATCTGGGAAGTTTCCCCTCAGTCCTCTGTGTCCCAGGAAAAAATCTCCTTTTGCTACAGTTTGAACCAGAACCCCAGGAAATTGGAAAGTCAAGAGTAAGATGTTTGTGGACCAGGTGTACCCTCTTGACCCACCGCGTGGAGATGAAGATTGTGTACTAGCGCGACACCCAGACCAGAAGTCTAGTGGCACCTGGTTTCTACCAGAGCCCGCGCCAAAGTGGGAATCTTGTTGCGGTTGGCGACGTGCCACCCAGGTCCATCCACGGGTGCGACTAGGCCACGCGGTGGCAGCCAGGATGACAGGGATGTAGGACACAGTCCAGCCTGGGTTGACAGCAGGATGCGGTTGGCAGGATGAGCTGAACTCACGGCAGGGAGGAGCTGCACGTGGACCCAGCAGCGCAGGACTGGAGGGTCCTTGGAGGGACTTGTAGCTTTGAGACGTCTGGAACGCTGGAAGGAGAGACCACCAGGAAGCGTTGGAAATGCTGTAACCAGACAACCCACGAGGCCATCTGGCAAACCTACGCGAGAGGACCAGGAGCTCTGGAAATCTGACGGGGAGGTGCTGGTTTATAAGGGCGAGGCCGGGTAGGATACAGAACGAACCAATCGGTAGGACGCTGGCCTTTAAAAACGTTAAAGATGCCGGCGCTCGTTACGCGCACCCTAGCTGTGGGCAAGTGCACGGCCTAGTAGGAGAAGCCGCGTGGGCCTGTGATGTGGACCAAGCAGCAGATCAGGAGCCACGTGACATTGTAGATCTGTTCTGTCCCACCTTGGAATCATTCAGGGTATATCCATCAACGAGCCCTTCCATCCACTGACTTTCTCACATTGGATTGTCTTAATATAGGACCGGATAATCTTCCCCAAGGACTTTTTTTATGGCTGCGGCTCACCCTGCCATTCCTCCGCCTCTCCCGGTTGTCGTCGTTCTTCCTGTGATCACTATGCGAAATGGTGATCAACCCTTATCGCTTATAGGTTAGGACTTGTCCCACAACTTGTGGGAGTATCTAGCTCCAGGTTGGTACTAGAGAAAAACCATTGTGTCTTTTCCACCCTGATTTTGATTCCCGCCTGAGTCCCAGTCAGACATCTTTTGCCGGGGAATGGGTACCATGAATAACTGTAATACGCTGTCATGGATCATTCGTCACTACCTGTTAAATTGTATGGATGCGTTTGTTTTAATGCACGGTATCACTTGCTTTCATTAGTAGGTAGCACTCATAGCGTACCTAACCCCCAAGTCCCGAAAATAGACGTGTGTATTGAGTTTACCTGTGGCTTCTGTCTCACATGTATTACTAGCCACCAGCCCCGTTAGAAGTTCCTACAAACCTTTTGTTACTATTTGTGAGGAAGATGGAAACGCCAAAATAAGTACCACCTGCCTTCAGGCTCACAGCACACAAGGCGAGTTTGGTCTTAAAATTCTCACGGTAAAAAGATTGGACTAACAATAGAAACCCGACTGATAACCTTTACATATTTTGTATCTGTATTCTGCAACCTGAATTTGAGAATTCACAGTTTGAAACTCAAAGCATAGTGTATCTGTATCAATTAATATAACAAACACAGAAACATAGTAGACTTAACAAACAGTGTCTCCCATATCTCATTGCCTTGGAGTCGAGGAGTGCTGCGGGGAGGCAGAACTGGCATCCTCGCTGTTGGCCGCACCTCTCCTTCCTTGTGTGGTCTTTTGGCCTCTCCCTGACCTTGTCCACACCTTGTCAAAGAATCATCTGAGAACAGTATCTAAACGTGTACAGCGGCCTGTGGTACAAGGATGTGTTGTTGTCAAATCGCAAGTCATGATGTGTCATTGCGCCATGAGAAATAGGTCCCAGTGGATAAGAATAGTTTGCACTCCTTGTGGGCTTCCACACTATTAATCGGGGGGTCCAACAACCACAATACCTTGTGATTTTCGATGTATAGGCGGGGTCCGTCTACTTCGGTTGCAATTATCAGCTCTTCCTTGTCGGCGTAATTCAGGAATTTGCTATAGTGGCCAGCGGTGGGTTGGTTCGGTATCTGTGGCTGAGTTCCTTGCTTGTGCCATGTAGAGCAGTGCCATTGTTTTTACCATTCCAACCAACATTCCCCACACTACATCCCCTTATTACTAAATCCCCCATCTCTCCAATTCTCCTCACCACCGCCCCCCCCCCGCCCCCCCCCATACGCAGCCCCCCCCATCGATCCAACTTCTCTTCCTTTTCTCTGCTAACCCAAAAACCCAACCTCCCTTCTCTCATACCTTCTCCCCCTCCCCCTCCTAATATCTCCACCCATAAACCTTTGCCCCTGCAAACCCCCATCTACCCCTCCTCTTAACCCTAACCCCTTTCCACTATCCTGTCCTCCCCACCCCCTGATGCACCGAACACCGACATAGCACCCACCAATATAACACCTATCAAGCCCTAAACCACCCCAGTGAGTATCCCACTTATTAACATCCTACCCCTCCCCATAAATAAAACCCATCCAGGACTATTTCACCTCCCCCCAATCTCTCCCCCCCCCTGCCTTCCTCCCCCCACTTCTTTTTTTACTCTTCGTACTTCCCCCCCCCCCCCCCCCCTCCCCTTTACCTCCCTTCCCTCCCCCCACCCTCCTACCCCCCCTCCCCCTCCCCCAACCTGCTCCCCCTCCCCCCCCCCCTTCCCGTCTCTCCCCCCCCCCTACCCTCTCCCACCCCTTTTCGGCAAACCTGTTAATGCTGCCTCTCCTTTTTTTCCCCCCCTCTTCCTTTATGGGCCGATACAAATTGCTCATTCACCGTGGTCCTTGTCTTAGGCCCACAAGCCTTTGGGAGGTCTTTTCAAAAATACGTTATGAGCTGGGTCTGGAATGTCTCTAGGAGGTCACCAAGGTGTAGATTATACTATGGGATCGATTTTCGAAACCTATATCCTCCCATATAGCCATGCGTCATGCGGTTGAGGTCTTGGCATTAGGAGGAAGGATCTTGTATCATGCCTCCAATGTCTGCTAGGCTGGCCTCCATCGTGTCAGGCTCGACCCCTGGTTTGGAATGCCCTCAGAGTGAGCAAGGTTTGCAGAAACTCACCATACCGTATTCACCAAAACCAAGTGCTAGACATTAGCTTACTTCACGAGCCAGTCAGTGGATTACTTTTGCCAGTGGAATAAACGCGGCTTCTCTAGGGTAGGTCTGGGACTAGTGACAAATCGGGGGGGATCCTTGTCAGCCAATGATGTGGTTCTGGGGCTTCCGACGACACCGGAATAAATATTAAGTAGATAGAAAAGTCTGTAGTCTTTCCAAAAGGCCTGACAGGTCCAGCTCATATGCAAAGTCCGCTCCCAATTGCCAAGCCGCGGAAGCCAGAATTACGGGACCTGACCCATTCTATACCTTGGAACAGGGTGTTCGTAAGCTGGGGTGAGTAAAAGTATACTTGTTAATTAATCTGTAATTTAACAGGTAGGGGGATGACCTGATGTGTGCCGCGAGCATCTGTTTATGAGAATCTTCCTAAAGGGGAGGGTATACTACGCCTTCATTTGTCTAGCACTGGCAGCTTGGTAATGTTTACTGAGTGTGAGGTGTGGTGTTATGGGCTGTGAATTAAGCCACTAGGCCTTGTGTTTTGCATCAACAACTATGGGGTATCGGAGGAGAGAGGTGTCCAGGGGAGGGAATTGAGGCCTCTAGGGCAGTCCCACAGCTGTCCAGCATACTATGAAGAAGATTCTGAAGACCGTGCCTTGTCGGATGTCCAGCATATTCCTGGCTCAATGTTCGATCACTCCTTTGTACTCCCTGTTGGGTGAAGCAGCCATGTTTTCCCTATTCTTTGTGTGCTTGATCTCCTAGTGGTTGCCCCTTCCAGGGTCAAAACACAGTATCGTGGTACTTGCCCACCGTGCATTCTTTAGAAGGTCGTTCTTGTGACCAAATTGCACAGCTCTGCAGTGCTTTTTCTTCTCAGTGGCTTATAGCCCCCCCGCTTCCACACGCTAGGATGCGTCCATTCCAACACAAACAGGAAAGGCTCAAATTCAACCTGCGCACACGCCCTACCCTTGGACACCTCCCCCCGCTGCCGGGGGACTGATAAATAGCCTTGTGTATCCAAAGACCTTAGTGGTCATCGTTGACAAGATGATCCCCACCAACATACTCTGTTAGCGAGTTGTTAGCCTTTTTGAAGAATTTCTTCGGGCATGGGCTTGGCTTGGTGAGATCCAATAAACATTTGGGGAGACTGTGCTTAAATTTACTGGTGCACCTTCTCCACTGACCATACTGAGAGGAGCAGAGTTTCCGTTGGCTCTATCCCAAAGCCAACTATGGCCGAGCGCGCCGATAACATCACCACTGGACATGACAATCTTAAATATTGAAACCTGTGACTTACTAGAGTCTTTCTATGAGTCAGGCCAGCCAGTCACGCAGAATAGGTCCGCACCCTGGACGCCAGTCACGCGAAGTAATAGTGCCAGCACCTGGCGCCAGTCACGCCGAGTAGTGACCGCAGCTGGTCGCCAGTCACGTCGAGTAGTGTGCCGCAGCCTGGTCGCCAGCACGTCGAGTAGTGTCCGACCCTGGCCGCCACACAGTCACGCAGAATAGTGTACGCACCTGGCGCCGTCACGACGACGGATGAGTTCACTGACTGCACCTGGCCGCAAGTCAGCAGAATAGGTCGCACCCTGGCCGCACACGTACGCCGAAGTACTGATGCACCCTGCCGCCAGTCACGCAGGAATAGGTCCGTCCACTGCCGCACAGACACGTGCAGAATAGTGTCCGCCCCTGGCCGCAGTCAGAGCCTAGATAGGGTCGCACCTGGCCGCCAGTCACGCAATCAGATGTCCGCACTGGCCGCCTAACGCACTAGGTCGCACATGCACGCCGTCCCAGAGTAGTGTACCGACCACCCTGGCCGCCGTCACCAGAACAGCACAACTAGCGTCCGCACCCTGGCCGGACCGTCACGCCAGCAAATAGGTGTCCGCCACACTGGCCGCCATTTCACGCAGAATCGTGTCCGACACCCCCGAGCCGCCCCGTCACGCAGAATCACGGTCACCCCGCACTGGCCGCACAGTCACGCAGAATCAGGTCCGGCAACCAAGCTGCCGCCAGTCAGTACGAGACTAGTGTCCCGATGGCAGCCGTACACAGAGTTCGCAGCCGGGCCGCCTCACGCAGACGCAATGTGCGACACACTGCCGCCAGTCACGCCGGCAATAGTGTCGCACCTGGCTCCCAGTACAGCAGAAATTGTGTCCGACACCCTGTGCCGCCAGTCCACGCAAGAAAGTTGTCTGCAACCTGGCCGCCAGTCACGCAGAAAGTGTCTGAACACCCTGGTACGCCAGTCACGCAGAGTTAGTGACCGCAACCCTGGCCGCCAGTCACGTAGAATAGTGTCACCGCATCCCAGATAGTTCACTGGCGTAGTACACGCCGACTGAGCCTGCCATCACGCAGAAATAGTGTACGCACCATGGCCGCCATGTCACGCGAGTAAATGACACTGCAATTGCACCCTGGTCCGCAGTAGAAAGATAGTCCGCACCGACCCAGTCACCAGTACGTGACTCGCACCCTGGACGCCAGTCACGCAGATATAGGGTATAAGAGCACGTGATTCGTACCTGGCCCACGCCAGTCACAGTACGCCAGAATAGGTTGTCCGCGACCATGGCCGCAGTCACAGCAGAATAGTGTCCGCCCACCCTGGCTCGCAGTCACGCAGAAGTAGTGTCCGAACCTTGGCAGCCCATCCACGTCCAGAATGTGTCCGCACACTGGCCGCCAGTCACGAGATAGTGTCCGCCACCCTGGCCCCCAGTCACGCCAGAATAGTTGGACGCACCATGGCCGCCGAGTCAGCGAGATGACCGCACCCTGGCCGACCAGTCACGAGAATAGTGACCGCACCTGGGACAGTCACGCAGGAATAGTGATCGCCCCTGGCACCGGCATAGCAGCAAATTTGCACCTGACCACCAGTGACAGAATAGGTCCGCACCTGGCCGCCAGTCCCGAACTGTAGTTCGCAACTTGGCCACCGTCACGCCAGTAGTTCCCGCCACTGCGCCAGTCACGAGGATAGGTTCGCAAACCTGGCCACGCCAGTCACGCAGAGTAAGCTGCGCCAGTTACCGAAGTGTCAACACCCTGGCCGCAGTCACGCAGAGTAAGTAGGACCGCACCTGGCCGCCAGTCACGCAGAATAGGGACTCGCCAGTCACGCAAATGGTCCGACCAGGTGCACGGTGCAGCAAGGTGTCCGCCACCCTGGCTCGCAAGTTCACGCAGAATATGTGTGCCGCACCTAGGACGCCAAGTCAGTGCTTCGCAGTAGTGCCGAGTCACCATGGCCGCAGTAGCACGCAGCAAGGTGACGCACCCTGGCCGCCTAGTCACCAAAGAATAGTTGTTGCACCCTGGCCGCCAGTCACTGCAGAATAGTTCCACACCACTGGGCCGCCAAGTCACGCAGCAATAGACTGTCCGCACTCCTGGCGCCGCGTCACGCCGAGTAGTGACCGCCACCCTGGCCGCCAGTCACGCGTGTAGACATATGTCGTCCGTCACGCATGAAAGTTACGGTATGTGTAGTTAGCCCGACCATCCAGTCGACCGGCGGTAGAGATAGTGTACGCAACCTGGCCACCAGTCACGCTCGCAGAGTTAGTGATCCGCACCCTGGCCGCACAGTCACCAGCAGACTAGTTTGTCGCAAACTCCAACGTCATGGCCGTGTGAACCACCCCCAGTACGCAGAGATAGTGCAACACCCTGGGCCGCCAGTCACGCACGAATGTGTGGCGCACTCTGCGGTGCGCCAGAAGCCATGTCGTGCGACAGCAGAATAGTGTCCGCACCCTGGTGCAGGTAAGGATAGTGTCCAGCCCTTGCGCCGCCAGACGCAAAAGAATAGTGTCCGACCCCTGGCGCAGTAACCGAGTAGAGTAGATCCGACCATGGCCGCTCAGTCATGCGAGAATAGTGACGCACCTTGGCCCGCCCAGTGAACACAGAATAGTGTCTGCACCCTGGCCGAGCCAGGACACGCAGAATAGTTTCCACACCTGGCCGCCAGTCACGCACGACCGAATAGGGTCCGCACCCTGGACGCCTGAGTCAGCCGAGAGTCGTAGTGACCGCACCCATGGCCGACAGTCACGCAGTAATAGGCAGCACCCTGGCGCCACGTCACGCCGAGTAGTGTCCGACCCTGGCCCACCGTCACGCGAGTAGTGCGTCCTGCACCCTGGCCGCCAGTCACGCAGCAGCACGCGGTGGGAAGATGCTGAATGCAGATGTGTGAGGCCCCCACAGCATCTGTCCCCTGCACCTCGTACACCGGATAAGGAAGCCGCTTCTAATACTGTCAATCCAATCCATCTGCTCAGACAAGAAGAATTCCAGGACCTCACATTGTAATCCTCCATCTACATACAGCATTCCTCCTGCGGGCGAACCCCCAGAGAGGGAATACAACCCCCACTCCTCCACTCATTATCCACATCTGCTGCATGCTGCTGGGAGTTTTAGGTCCGTCTTCCCATACTAGGGGTGGCATCTCTCTTGGAATGCTGGGTGGCGGTCTGGTAGTCCCTCTCATTATAGTGTCTGTGCTCCGGGAGCATGCGGGGAGTTGAGTAACATTCATTACGTAGCGTTATCATTTTTGGTGCTGTGCTCTGCGCATGATAGGAGTTGTAGTCCCTCGATATCGTTTATTGTGTACGCTCCTGCGAGCATGCGGAGGTGTAGTACCTCCATATAGGTGTGGCTCATGGAGGCATGCTGGGAGTTGTCAGTCCTCCAATATAGTGTTGTATGCTCCTGGCGGCATGCTGGGAGGTGTAGTACCTCCCTAATAGTGTGTATGTGAATCTGAGCATGTGGGAGTTATGGTAAGTCCCATCATTTATAGTATGTGCGCTATGGAGCAGTGGAGTTGTAGTCCCCAATTAGTGAAAACTGTGTGATCCTGTGAGCATGCCGTTGAGAGGTGTAGTCCCTCCAATAGTGTGGCTTCCTGGAGCAATGATGGCAGAGTAGGGGGAGCTGATAAGATCCCTCCATATGTGCAGTGTGATCCTTGGAGCGTGCTGGGAGTTGTATGTCCCCTCTATGGCATTACCTCTTCTCGCCTCAGTGCAGGACAGTTGTACCTCAACACCTCCTCCCTCCTGCTCATATCCACTGTCATTGTGACACGGGGAGTGTGACTGTCACTGAGGGGCGGGGCCTCATGCCAGATCCACTAGTGTATGTGACATGTGACAAAGTGTATGTCCAATAGAGGGGGAGGGTCCCGCGGGAGGACATGACAAGTAAACGTAGCAAGGGTATATGGAGGAGAAAGGGGTTGAGGACAGAGACTTCCAGTATCTACACCTATACCGTATACAGCGACTATATATACAACCCCCAACACATACTGTATACAGAGGACATATATATACAGACTACATCACATAGTGATTCTACATCAAACATCTATACTGTATCACAGACGATATATATATATAGACAGCTATATACATAGTTCATATGTAACCCCACACTATTTACTGTATCAAGGAGACATAATATATACAGGCTACATACATAGCATTATTACATCCACACCTATACGTATACAGAAGACATATATACAGCTCAGACATAGACAATATACACCCCACACATATTAATGTATACAGAAGACTACATATACAGCATAATACATAGTCATTTACACCCCCACACTATACTGTATACGGAGACATATATATACACCCCCACACCTATCTGTATACCGGAGGGGACATATATACACCCACACATTACTTATACAGAGACATTGGTACAGCTACATACATAAGTCATATATTCACCCCACACCTATACGTTAGAACAGAGACATATATATCGATACAGCTACATACATAGTCGGACTGGCACATCATGATGCGAATCTTCCCGTTCACCACATCCCAAAGATGCCTTCTATTGGATTGAGATCTGGTGAATGTGGAGGCCATTTGAGTCCAGTGACCTCATCACGTCATGTTCAAGAAACCAGTCTGAGATGATTCAGCTTTATGAACATGGCGCATTATCTGCTGAAGTAGCCATCAGATGTTACAGGGTAAATTGTGGCATAAAGGGATGGACATGGTCAGCAAAACAATTACTCAGGTAGGCTGTGGCGTTGAAACGATGCCCTCAATTGGGTTACCAAGGGGCCAAGAGTGCAAGAAAATATTCCCCACACATGACACCACCACCACCAGCTGGAAAAAACCCGTTGATTACAAGGCAGATGGATCCCTGCTTTCATGTTGTTGACGCCAATTCTGACCCTACCCATCCGAAGTTGTCGCGCAGAAATCTGATGAACCTCATCAGACCACAGCCAACATTTCTCAAGTTCTACTGTGTCAATTTCGATGAGCTTGTGCAAATGATAGCCTCAGTTTCCTTGTTCTTAGCTGAAGCCGCGTGGTCACACGGTGGGGTCTTCTGCTGACTGTAGCCCACTGCCTCAAAGTTGGACGTACTGTGGTTCAGAGATGCTCATTCTGACCTACGTGGGTTTGTCACGGGTTATGTCGATTTTTGAAGTTCCTTGTTAGCCTTCTATCAGCTCGAACCAGTTGCCTCATTCTCCTTCTGACCTGCTGGCATCAAACAAGGCATTTCCGCCCCAGATACTGCCGACTCACTGGATGTTTTTTTTCTTTTCGGACCATTCTCTGTAAACCTAGAGCTGGTTGTGAGTGGAAAATCCCTAGTAGATCGCAAGTTCTGAAACACCAGACCAGCCCTTCTGGCACCAACAACATGCCACGTTCAAAGGCCTTCAAATCACCTTCTTCCCCATACTGGCTCGGTTTGAACTGCAGGAGGATGTCTTGACCATGTGCTACATGCCTCTATAATGCACTGAGTTGCCTCCATGTGATTCGGCTGATTAGAAATAAGTGTGAACGAGCAGTTTCGGCACAGAGTGTACTAATAAGTGTCTGGTGGGTGTATACACCCCTACACTATACTGTATGCAGAGACATATAGTGATACAGTACATAAATAGTCAGATATTATACACCCACACTATACAGATACAGACAAGATACAATAGCTACATACATAGTCATATATACACCCCACACCTATACGGTATACAGAGCATATATATACAGCTAATACTAGTTATAGCACACCCCCACCCTATATGTATACAGAGACCATTGATATATTAATACAGTTAATACATAGTCTCCCATATATACACCCCAACACCTATACGGTATACAGACACTATCATTATATGGTGCTACATACATAGTCAATATATACATCTACTAAGGATTACATTGATTGTATTTGTGGGAACAAAAATAAAAATAGCAGAAAGGAAATAATGTCAATCCATCTACCCCACTAAATACCCTCCCTCCAAGGTACATTACATTGTCAATTTCTTCTGTTGAGCCATATGTGATACAGGGGGAGATAGCAGAAGGGTACGGCTACTCTCTCTGCTCGCCCCACTACCTGCATCACTGACCCCATCCCCTCACATCGGATCAGTCCTCTCTACCAGCAGTCAACTTCTACAACACCTACACTAAAATCTCTCAATCTACTCTCGCTTATGGTGTCGTCCCGTAAAGCATGCTGTGTTACCCCGTTTACTAAAGAAACCATTTCACGGAGCCCATCCAATGCTAAAGGACCCGGTTTGCTAAACCCCCTTCATTCTCACAAAATCCTGGACGATCCGAGTTCATATTCTCGATGCTAACACGCATATCTCTCAGCTAACTCCCTCCCTGACACCCCCCTGACAAATCGGTTTCCGCTCTATGCACTCACTGAACACTGCTCTTCTAAAGTCGCCAATTATCTCAGCTTATGCCCAAATCAACAATTGTGACTATTCTCTCTATGTCTTCTGGATCCTCGGCAACGTTTGATACTGTGCACTCACCAGTCTCCTTTAGATGTTCCTCCATTGGCCTCAAGGACACTGCACTGTTGTCGGTGTTCCTCCGGGCTCCGGCCCAGGTCGGCTCTTCTTTACTCCTCTCACAGAGCAGGTCTCAGGGCCGTCGATCTAGAGTCCTCTTCTCTAGTGTCGGGTTCATCAGGCGCTCAGCGCCCTAGTCCTATTCCTCTCAGTATCAGGTTCCTCAGGCATCAAGTCCTAGGTCCTCTTGTCTCTCAGATGTCGGGGTCCTCCCGGGCTCAGTCTGTGGTCCACATCTCCTCTCAGTTGTCGGGGTCCCCAGGTGCTCAAGTCCTGGAGTCTCTCATACTCAAGTAGTATACGGAGCACCGGATCCCCAGGGCGCAGTCCTGAGGTCCTGACTCCTCTCGTGTCGGGGTCCTCAGGCGCAGTCCTAGGTCCTCTCTCTCAGTGTTTCGGGGATCCTCAGCTCAGTCCTAGGTCCTCTCCTCTCCGCGTCGGGTTCCCAGGGGCTCAAGTCCTAGGTCCTCTTTCTTCCCCTCTATACTACCACCCATTGGGGCACACAACAGCAGATTGAGTTCCAGTATAATCTTTATGCTGATGACACCCAGCTGTATATTCTGCACGTAACATCACCTAGGGCTACCCAGAACACGAGTGATTGTCTCTTGCTGTCCTAACATCACGCCCTCTTATCGTCTTGAAACTTTAACTTTTAAGAACGAAACTCTCGTCTTGACCACCATCTACTAACTTTACCTAACCATGACCTCTCCGACTAGCTGCTGTGGGATCACTATAAGCCCCGGCGGTCGCTAGGTCTTGGGTTGTTGCAGGTGACTACTGGACCTCCACTTGATTCAGTCACTATAAATTTATTGCGCACTCTTAGCCCGGATGCATCTCAGAAACATCTCACAGAATCTACAATCTATCTTAATGCAAGGCAGCCAGGTTCGTCTTTCAGGACCAAACGTTACAGAGATGCCTCATGTTTGTGACAATCACTGCACTGGAGGTCCCGGGCAGGTGGAAAACGGGTAAACACCAGGCACACGGAACAGCGGCAACACGGTAGTACTCGTTGGTTAAAACGGCAACTACAGGACGATCAGGAGCGTGGGCCCACACAGAAATGCACAGGAGGAATACACAAGAATGTAGGAATACTAGAACGCAGAATACTCGCTGGAAAGCTTTCTCTTAGGCTTATGAGGCACAAGATTCGGCAGGGAGCACGAAGAAGAGGAAAGGATCTTAAAGGTGAGGTGCTCAAGGACACCAATAGCGTGTGCGCTTGGTCCTTTAAATTTCGGCGAAGGAGCCGTGGACACTAGGAGGAGGGACGAATGGCAGTGCGGAGAGAAGAGCAGGATCAGGGAGGAGAGGCTAAGAGAGCTGGCGGGGCTTGCACGGGGGGGGCACACGTGACAGATTTGTCCTTTGTAATTTATTTATGTATTTGATATGTCCCTATGATTTGTAAAGCTCTATGGATTTGCTCGGAGCCATATAAGTAAAGAGTTATTATTATTATGCCACACTTATTACTGTATACCGAGACATAGAATTTATATTATATATTAGGCTAACATATGCAACACCCCTGCCAAAGCATAGACAACCCCCCGGCAGCATGACCCGACCCACCCCGACGACTAGTCCTGCAAACAACACAGCTGCCTCTCCATGTCAAGATCTTATCGGTGAGCCTGCACAAACTCACCCAGAGGATAAGCCAGGAGAACTTAGTAAATTGCAGCTGTCGCTCTGCCTGGAAAGGCAAAAACAGTTAAATGGGTGAAGATGTTATCCAATTATGTGGCTGATTGTAAACTGGAGTGTGATTGGAGAGGGTGATATCACGTAGATCTTTTATTTTAATTAAAAGTAAAAAAATAACAATATATACACACAAACCAAAACATAATATACAATTATATAAGATGTAACTTACCTGCTTTACCTAGCAAAAACAATAACTTAAAGAGGACCGGTCACCACCCCCAGGACTTCCCAAAATGAAGACATTTATCCGGCATGTAGGCTCGCTAGTATCTGATTCTGTGGGCATATTGGTAATTTTTCGTTTAGCCCCCTCAGTTACCCGAGATAGTGCCCGCGGTGATTTTGATGACGATCCGAAGTATGTATAGTTCAGAAAGGAGGAGCTGATGTGAACGGGTGGGGGGTAGTGGAGTATGCGTCTTAAAAATATTCTGACACATCCAATTCAGGCGTTCGGATGGTTGTCAGCAAAGAGAATAGCTAAGGGTGAGGCATTCATGTGTCTGCAGTTCCGAGCTGAGTGCGACGCAGCCGCTTGTCCTCGGCAGCCCTAGAGCGCACAGAGCAGGGTCAGATGCAGCCTACAGTGAGAGAGATCGCTGGATTTTCGGCGAAGCGGCAGCTTTCCTCTGCTGAGGCACGCGTGAGTTCCAATGATTAACATAGGGACGGCAAGTGGGCGAAGGCTGCGCCCAACTACTGTTCTAGGAGATCCCCGCTAATATATGGTTACATATAACTACATTCTCCTATTCTGCATTTATTTATTAAAGCATATAATTATTACTTGAAAGTCAAGTAAAATAAATAAAAAGGCATAAGACACATTTATATTGGAATTACCAGGATAACCTTACAACACATAATCACAAATCAAAGGCACTGGTAAAAAAGCCATAGTATACATCCTGCCAAACCTACTCTATCTAGATCACAGTAAGAAGGACACTTGTATCGGAGAGAATGGCAAGCTTGCTCGATACCCAAATCTTGAAAAAAATGAAGTTTACAACTATACAGAATATACCAGTTCCAACTTACATACAAACTCCGACTTTCAGATTTAAAACCTTAAAGTAACTTTCCTGTGTCTAACCCAAGGGTATGGATCCCTACAAAGCGCTACCTTCAGCTTATTCAAGGGAAGAATTTCGGTAGAAGGATGAAGTCGTATGAAACCTCTTTTGTACGAAACACTTTTCATAATGATGGCCTCAATTGAAGCGTCCCCTGTTAATGAGCTTTTAGATAACTTGTATGATGCAACATCAGCGGAGGTCCCTCCTCCTGTAGGCTTCTCTTATGTCTGACCAGATTTTATCATTTCTTACACATTAAGTACATGATTAAATGGCTTTCCCCTGTGTGAGTTCTCTGGTTGTTGAACCGATCTGATTCAGGCTACCACATTCCCAACATTCAGTACTAAAAATGGCTCTGTCCCCTGTGTGAGTTTTCAGGGTTGCGTAAACCAAGTTTTGATTTTTTTGATAAACTTTTTCCACAGTAAGGACATGAAAATGGCTTCTCCCCTTGTGTGACTTCTCTGGTGTTGGAAAGATTTGAAATAAGCACTAAAAACATTTCCCACATTCACAGTTACATACAAAAAAGGTTTTTCCCCTGTGTGAGTTCTCTGAGGTTTAAAGCAAGATGTGATTTATGACTAAAAATTTCCCACATTCAGTAACATGAAAATGGCTTCTAGCCTGGGTTGTAGTGTGACTCTGATGGTTAAAAACAAGATGCGGTTCAGGCGCTAAAAATTTTCCCATTCAGGGCATGAATAGGCCTTCTCCCCTGTTGTGAATTCGCCGAGGTTTAACAAGATCTGAGTCGGCTAAAACTATTTCTACATTCAATACATAAAAATGGCTTCTCGCCTGTGTGAATCTCGATGGTTAACAGAGATGTGAATTTTCAGCTAAAACATTTCTCAAATTCAGAGCAGCAAAATGGCTGTCTCCATGAGTGATTTGATGTTGTGGTTTCGAACAAGATGGCTGTGATTTCGGCTAAAACATTGTTACGTATACATTTCAGGCATGCATGAAAATGGGCTTCTTCCCTGTGTGAGTCAGTTGATGGTTAACAAGAGTGATTTCGGCGAAAACACTTGCTCACGGAGACTTTTTTTCGGGACATGAAATGGGTCCATTACGTCTTGCTAATCCTGTGTGAGTTTTTTCATGTTTAACAAAGATGTGATTTCAGGATAAAACATTTCTCACAATTCAGGCGCACATGAACTCGCTTTCCCTGAGTTAGTTCTTGTGAACGATTATCTTCATATTTATTTCACCACCCAAAAAAAATAGAGCTGAGGAGGAATGTCATGGGGATCCTCTTTGTTCTAAAAAACATAATAGAAATTATTTATTTTCGCAATTACAAAACAAAAATAAAAAGGAATCACTTATGTTAATATATAGTATAAGTCATGAAAAATTTGGATTATCTTCTACTTGAATACAGGGATGACTCAAACTAAAGATTTCCACTCAGGATTTGGCAGATCATTAACCCCTTTTATGAAGGACTGTAAGCAAGAGGGTGCCCGCGTCTGTGTTGAGATCGCCACTCCCCTTATCATCGGGGAGCGGCTGATCAGTCTACCATGACAAGCTTGTGTGTCTGCGATGTGTTTCAGTAAGATTCCTTACAATGAGTATTGGATCATTCGTCCTGAATGCATGTGTAAAAACGCAAATACACTGCAAGACAAGTAGTATCCAGTAGGACGATCAGACACCATCTTAGGTTTGAAAATACAAGTAGGAGTCTAAGCAATTAGTAAAAAAAAATATAATAAAATAAAAAAATGTAATCACCCCCTTTCCGTAGCACTGATATTAAAACACTAAAAATAAACCGAAAAAAATCCACAAAAACATGTTAGGTAATGCGCATCCGTGAAAGACAAGATATATTCCTCTACAGCGGCTCATTGTTGGACCAAACGGACGCCATTTTAGTCTTAGCCGGGAGTGTTGCTGTGACCGGTTGTACAGATCAATGTCAGTATTCCGACTTCTTTTTGTATGAACTGTTCTTCCATTTAAGTCTTATTGCTCTGCAGCTTCTCGGGTGAAGGCCATTGCGGATACCAACAGAGGTAAACAACAACGGGCGATTAGTATAACCATCCATCTCTCTGGAGACGTTGCTCGGTGTGTGAGGAAATAATATGTGAAAGTGCACCTACATGTTTTGGAAAGTGAAATGTGTATGGGAGATATTATTATCATCTCCTTTTCATGCCCCTATGCTGATGATTTCGTGTGGTTATATATATGCCAGTGTGCACTAAAAAGGATGGAGGATATCTCGACATTTTCTAAGATACTGGTGTGGTCTAGTGTGATACGTAGCCGTTCCCGGTACCGGGGGGGAGCCATTTTTGGCTATTAAAGGGTTCCATTTTGAATGTCGCTTACAACATGAAGTGACGGTTTGATGACGCATATAAAAACTCTATCATTTTGGCGTTCCGGGTCGGCATACTAAAAGTGGACATGTGACATCGAGCTGACGGCCGCCAGGAGTCAGGCAGGCAGTGACCAGAATGACAATGACTGCGCTCGGGGTGGTGAGTCTACCTAATGTCTGCTGACTGTCATTTTGTTTCATGGCTGTTATCTTGGGTAAGGTAATTTCCTTGTGTGATATTATTGTATTTGCCTTTAAATATCAATATATAACCAGGATGCTCACTATAATTGTGGAAAGGAACACCTTGTTAAGGTGACTGACAAGTGAAGACAGTGATGGATAGTCAGACGTCTGTGAGGTTAGCTTGAAGCTGTGAGACGGGGAAGGAGTAACCCTTAAATGTCCGCAATGCTAGAGTGGGAGGTATTGCTGTTGTGACAGCGTCATAGTGTCAGTTAATACAGTTTTGTCATTAAGGTTGCCCACAGAAGGAGGCTCAGAAGATTTGGGCGCAGACCATGGCCCTGGCCAGGTGTGCATACACTCCACTTCTGTGGGAGTCCTTGACCGGTCTCCCTATGAATGTAAAAGAAACTAGTCGGGTCTGAAAGAGAGCGACTGGAGAGTCAGTCTAGTCAGGCAGTGTACCAGTGTTAGAGTCGTTGTGGACGCTTAGAGGGTCATGTCTGAGGGCCAGTGAGACTGTATGTAGTCAGTCCGGTCGGGAGGTTGACCCGGGTAGAGTCCTTTGTGAGAAATTCTTTTGTTGTTTTTTTTTTGGTGCAGATCTAGTTTCTTTGTTTGTCAATAAATTGCAAGAGGAATCGGCATCCGCGTATCGCGTGGGGATGTCCTGTAACAGTAGCGTAGTTGAGACACAGGTTGAGAAAAGGAGTAAATTGAAAGTGATTCAAGCACTGAGGCCAAGGGATTGTTTTTCACATGAAGGAAAGATTGCACCGACAGACAGAGGTTGGTGGCTTGCAGTAAGTAGGACAAATGGTTGTTGAGTAAGTAGAGAGTTGGAAAAGGTAAGTTGACATAATGAACACAAGGCTGGTAGCATTGTGGGAAAAGAAAAGTAAAGTGAAGTTTGAAGGTTTGGATATGTTAGATGATTCTGATGAAATGTACAAGTGAGAAAACCTTGATAGATTGCAAACACAGAATTAGAGCCCTGGTTTGACGGACAGACCAGAAGAGAGTGACACCAGGACATCCTTCAGAGTGCCCATTGAAGGAAAGAGACAGCCGATACAGGGACATTTCAAGTCGTTGATGTGGAAGAGAAATTTGAGAAAAAAAGAGATTATATTTCCTCCTGGAAATAAAGGAAGAAAGGAACACTCGGCCCGGCCGAGGATTCACAGAACCAGCCACCATCTTAAAATCCACCCCTTGCGACTGGTGGTTAGCGAAGAGGAGCACA
Source organism: Engystomops pustulosus (assembly GCA_019512145.1). NCBI lineage: Eukaryota > Metazoa > Chordata > Amphibia > Anura > Leptodactylidae > Engystomops > Engystomops pustulosus. The sequence continues at coordinate 622,903 of WNYA01000012.1, read as the reverse complement.
CCCCAACCGACCAGCGGGCAACAGCAGAAGAAAACATGGGCAGTCATCCAGAACGTTTATCTGGGCAAGTCCCTAAAGTTAATGTTTATGACTCGACTTGTGGCAGCCTAAAAGGTTGGTTGGAAGGCTATAGTTGTAGAAAACAACTGTTCCTTTGTTGTAGTTTTAGCAGCTAAGGCACCGACTTGGAGAATCTTGATTGATAGATGTTGTGAAATAAAAGCGGAAAGGTGTAATAATTTTAATGATTAACGATTTCTGCTGAAGAAAATTCTGACTTGGTGGAATGTTTGGTTTAATCAGGGTCAGTACAAATTATATTTGATCAATGCTGATGATTACAAAATCCTGTGGCTTAAGAGCGATTTTTACAGCATGCTCCTGTACAGTGTTGATAAGGGAGATCGCCGGCTGGGGAGTAGAATCCCACAATCGGGCTGCTTTGGATCATGGAAGCGTGTTTCTTGATTCGGAGCTCACTGGTCAGTGGTAAAGCTTGTAAATGTTACAAAACGGTAGGGGACTGCAAGCTGAGTCCGATTGTTCTTTTAAAAGGCTTGAAGGGTTCTCTTTTGATGCAATGATGCAGTATGCCCTGTTTATCCACAAACAGGTTAATGCCAAAGCAAGGACAAGCCCCAGCCCTATGATAGACCCTTGGGTCTTAGTAAAAAAGTGGAAACAAAAGTCTAGACAGACCTTCATTTCAGTTCTAATGGCCTGCAACTTCTTTTTAGGAGATTGGTTGCAGTCCGGCCAGTAATTCATAGGTTAGAACGGAACATAGTTAAGTGAGAATCCCATATATCTCGATGAGATTAAAGCGGAGGAGACATAAACAGTTAAGGGAAGCGGTCCACAGGAATTATTTAAAGCTTCCGACACATGGGGATGACTGACAGTGTAGTGTACAGTCCACATCTATTAGTTGCACTAGCCCTGCAGCTGTTTTGTAAAAGGGTGTACCAAGGTGTTAAAGGACTAGATGACATCACTCTGCCAGATGGCGTACATAGAAGAGAACCGACGGACTCAGCATGGTCAGGATGTAGGACGTTTCATCGTTTGAAAAGTGTTCAATGTTAACCGATGTTCCTCGTGTTTGATTTTTAGCATTTGTACGGAAAAAGAGGACAATAGTTTGGCCGTAGACTCCTTTGTTGTGCCGATTCCCTTTCTTATTTCCTCATTTGTACCCAGATCGGCTAGGATTGGACTCTGCTCGGCACCAGGATTTCGGTTGGCTGTGAACCTGCAGACCGGAGGGACTAGGAGGTTGGGTGGAGCTTGTCTTTTATCACTTTTTATCACTACTATTTGTTATAGTTGGAGATGAGTTATATGCAGGACTGACCCGACTGTACAGAACACCAGAGGATAGGAAAAAAAGGAAGACCAAGGATCGGTATGTTTCCTAGGACCCACTCGCACCAAAGTAGAGAAGGACGTGAGAGAGAAGCCCGGTCCCATGAAGAGCCCAGCCAAGGGCGGCTATTGTTTCAACTGGGGGAGGAGAGAGATTATCGAAATATAGTGACTGCCCCACATTAGGAAACGGAGACGGTCCCAGCTAGGTAGAACTGATGTAGGGACTCATCCTGGTGATTAGACCCAGTGATTGAATTTAACCTCATTCCCAGATCAAGAAAAAGATCAGAAGGTAAGCTGGTGAGGCCTACATGTAAGATAGTCGAGAACTTCACGAGCTGCCAAGGACGTGTACTGAAGGCCCAGTGTTCCCTAACAGCCCCACAAATCTCACTGAGCTGCAGTCCCGAGAATTGCACCAATTATTCACTGTTATTGCATCGTTGATGACTTTTTTTGCATTGCCTCTCCCAGTTTCCCGTAGTCAGGAAGACAATTGATGGATTCCACAGCCTAAGTGGCAAACCTGTCGGCCCGGCCATAGGCACACCCCACTGAAACAAAACTTTTGTTTTGCACTTAGTATCTAGGGCCCACCGCCACAGGTTCCTAGCCACTATTAAGCCCCGTTTAGAGTGCAGTCGTGAGGGAGCCCCTTCATGTGTCAGAAAGCTGCACGCAAGCAATCTGCAGTCAGCAAGGGCCAGTGAGTTTATCCTAGCATCACTAGAGATACAGCCCCCAAGCATCTTGAGCAATGGCCCAGGTACAGCTCCGGACTCCAGTGTCACTCTGATGCCACAGCAGGGTCATAGACAAGGTGAACAAAGTATCTATGAACCTGCCATTTCTGCCATAGTCTCCCAGGATTCAGAAAAGGGGAGGTGTTAACACACGATGTTGAGTCTTTTCTCGGAAGATGGCTTGCCAGGTCTGCAGGAGAAGATCAGATGGATTCTACACTGGATATGCATGGTCAGTGGCGCGCATTGAGGTAGTAAAGTATAACCACTCCCTCCACACACAGTCAGCGCAAGAGTTGGGTTACGGCCTAAAGGAAAAGCGCTGCAGTGCAGGTGGGACGGAAGGTTTTATAGTACTCAAGGTATAGTCCGGGGGTATAAACAAAACTATGAAACCCATATGGAAGGCAATGAGATTTCCTAACATCATGACAGCTCTTTACTTCATAAGAGGTGGGATGATAATGAAAGTAAAAAGCAAAACGGTGTGTTGTGCTCCAGTCCCTGTTGGTCAGAGTGTCATAGAGATAATGAAGGGGAGGAAGGAAAGCTAGAGCCCGATGCCGATGGGACATGATGCTGGGGAGAGAGGGTGTGCTGCCCGGACCCGTAGTCAAGGATGGCTACGGAACACACACATATCCAGAAAATGGCCATGCTAATTGCTCATTAAACGCCACAAGCATGGTCTGCCCCGGGCCATTACTATCCTAGTCCTAGTGAAGAGCCTGGTATATGTCTGTGCCCGCCGTAACCTCCGGTAAGGTGGTAAAGACTACACAGAAGGTGACACCCCAAGCCTCTGTAATCCCGTCCAGAGACTTGTAGAAGGATTTTATTCCATCTTCCGAAAAACTTTTACGTAGGAATACATTCTTGCCCAGCAGAAGTTGGTGCGGGAGATTTTCTGCAGGGTTTGGACTCCCAGTGCCATAGGTATGGTTGCCGAACCCACTGCCACTGGACAGGTAAAGGCTGTAACCTTGTTCCCGTTACATACCCACGTACCATCCACAAGCTAGGGTGTAGGTTGAGAGACTAAACGGCACTTAAGTTATAGATCCGGGTAAGGCCTTATTGAACATAAGAGAGGAAACCTTGGCCCGAGGGCCCGTCCGCTCCCTTTATTCAGTTAAAACAACCAACTCATCAACAAGAAAAAGAAAAAACGGGGGAGTGTCCCTTTTGAGTGATAATTTTGTACACCCAGACTAGGGGCACTACTGCCACAGAATCTAGGTAGCTGAGGTGGCAGGCTGGAAAAACAGGCGGGGAAATGAACCACACAAAGTTGAGCCATGGCCCTGTATGATATAGGCAAAAGGTGGTTTCTGATTCACTGGTAAGATGTACACGACAGAGACATTAGGGGATCGCATAACCTGAAGATGGGAGACTACATGGTGCTAAAAGAGAAACAGAGAGAGTCTGGTAGATCACTACGATCCGGTCTCGATCCAGAGTCCTGATTTGAGCAGTCAAGTGCCCCGTCTTGTGAAAGCGTAGAGGGAAGCTCAACACGGCGTCCACGCTTTCTATATCAAACTAATTATTTTTTTGCGATAGTGGTTAACCTGACGGACTGTATGCTCAAAAACCAGACTTCACCGTGATTGTCCATAGGGCCTGACCACGGATGCCCCGTCAGAGTAGGAGGACCTGTCCTACGAGTTTGGATGCAACGAGACAAGACTTTTCTTTACATTGACAGCACAGGTAACCCGGTATTAGACAGGGTGATGTGTACTGGATTTGTGGGTGGTTAGGATAGACTTAGGTCAAGCCTGACTAGGGGCTGGGGAAGGGTGAGTGTATGTCGATGTAACTAATTTGTGCACGCGCTTCTGCTATCCCCTCACTACATAGATCCTAAGAATCTTTCACCTCTCCAGTCATTTCCCGTTGTTATTCCTCGAGATAAGAGCTGTGTCCTGGGAGACTCTCACCTCTCCGGTTATCAAGGAGAATCTCCAGGTGGCTCCAGATCTGGCCGCCATCTGCTCTCTGTCCTTCTCCATTCCTGGTGGACCATTCACAATCATGATGTCCCTGAATAGATTTTTTTGTTTTTCTATATACTCCCACTCCTCCATGGAGAAATAGACAGTGATGTCTTGATACCTTAAAGGAACCTGACACACACAATGACACAGTCATCACCCAGACACCTCCCTTGTGTTATTGTACAATGTCCCAGCATTATCCCGGCAGCGCTCACCTCTCCGCTCAGCAGCTCAGTGATCCTGGATCCTAGTTCTAGGATCTTCTGCTCATGTATCAGTGAATGAGGTGAAGGCTCGGTGATGGGGCTCTGGGTCCATCCTCCTGACACACGGGGGGGTCACACCACTCACCAGACGACTTTTCTACGACTGTGTAATCGTGTATGGGCGCAGACACTGCATCATACATTAGTCCAAGAAGCCTTCAACTCTCCAGTGCATCACGCCTGTTATTCCTAGGAGATAATGAGCCGTTGTACCTGGGAGATCTCACCATCTCCGGTTATCAAGGAGGTAATCTCCAGGGTGAGCTCCAGGATCCTGGCCGCCATCTGCTCTCTGTCCTTCTCCCGGATCCCTGGTGGATCATTGATGGAAAGGATCATCTTTGAGAGAAATAGAGTCCTGTATCTAAGAAACATGGGGAAAAAAATTAAGACATTGTGTAAACTATAGGGGAGGAGTTATGACACTGGACATCCACTACTGCACAACTGACAAAACTTATTAAGTTTACTAAAAAAGTGCTTCAGAACTTCCCCCTGGGGGCTGGAGAACACATGGAGGTAAGTATAGGGCCAATTATAGCCTTTTTGCTGCCCGAGGCAAAAATTTAAATGCCTCCCACCTCTCCCCCACAGCAGCCTACCCATGATTCATTGCTATATTAGCTCTACTGAAATTGCAGGCACATCTTTTTAAAAAATGGCGATCATAAAATTCTGATAACATTACTACACATGATAGTAGGTCAGTCATGGACACAGTCAAAAGTGGCAAGCACCTAACAGGTGACGATTTGTTCTGTTGGGCAGAGGATTTCACTGGGTTATTACTTATCCCTGTTAAATCTGCTGCCAGATTTCTTTCGATCTGTGCAGCACATCACCACACTGTGCCCCTAAATATACCACAGTCACTTACAGTATAATGTCACGTGGATAACCAAGCTTCTAAATAATATATATTCATTAAAACACAAATAAATTATAGTACATACAGTACCCATAATTATATATACCATTTATTATATATTTATTTGTATACCATTTCTTAAATATACCAGAAAAAATAAATCAGCAGTCGTCTGCAAATTACAGAGTTTCAGCAGCCTCTTCGTAACCAGGATTGCTACTGTGGATTTAGTCTTTAGTCTTGTTGAAGGACATAGGTTCAGAGGTACGGCATTGACTGGATAGCATTTGAACACAACGTAGAGGTAGAAAAACATAATGTGGGATATTTATCATTCGCTGCTGCATCATACCCAAACATATGATGTAAGCCACAACCCTTGGGCAACCTGCAGCCCATCAACCAGATTCTCTGGGCGAGCCAAACAACAAACACAGACATGTGGCTGAAGTGCAGTTCAGGTTTATTCATCAGGTTTACTCATCTCTACTAGATTCCATTTCAGTGTATCGTGCAAATATGTTTTCCAGGATGGGAAAAGGAAAACAATCTCTCCTTTTGCTACCTTGAAAGGCAGCCCCCTTAACACCAAGTATGACCTACAAGAAGAACGACATGATATGGGATAAAGCCAAACCAGTAAATCTATTCCAGAAGAAACAGATTCACAACTATAGACAGCACTGTTTCAACCTGGTTGGGTCTCTTGTCTATTGAGTTTGAATTGAATTTGAGTGGGAGGCTATTGACTAGGGTCAGGAAGTAAGAGTTCTCTTATGGAAAGTTTGTAAATTAAGGCCGCCTTATAGGCGTATGGAGAGTTATAGCCATGGAGCTTTTCTGATTCAAAGAAACATTCCAGGAACAGTAATTATTGCTTTCCTCTTACAACGACAGCACCAACAGAGAGAAAGATAAAAATTCAGGGAGAAACAACTGACGACGGGACTTTCCTGTGAAAGGCCAAATCACCAGGTGCCGAAAAAACTAAATGATAATGTCTGAAGAAGGTAAGCAGAAAAGTCCAACTGCTCTTCAGATTTGGTCTAGAGGCAATCTCCTTCCATGGTCTCTACTGGATTGCAATGAAACAAGAACAAAAATGGTTCGCATGTCAGGGATATCCCCCACATTCTCTCCCCTATACTCCATATTTCTTCCCATAGCTGTCGTGAATGGAGGCTTTCCCACAGTCCATTGAACAGGTCAGGCTCTGGAGTTTGGCATTTGCGGCAATCTACTAAGCGGTCTGGGTGGTGTGGTGAGGGTGGGAGATTGAATGCATAAACCGCTCATGTAGGATCCTAAAGTGAGTGTCTCTCCACACTTTGTTTGTCACTATTCTATGAATTCTTTTCCAACCCTTGAGTAGGAATTCCCCTGCCTCTGGATGTCATATCTGGGTCGCCCATTTCATGAACTGCAACTCCCTCAGGCCTATTTGGGAATTGATGGCTTTGTAAAGAAAAGAGATGCTCCGCTTACGACCTGATAATGGCAACAACACGTGGAACAGGTTTGTTGAGGCCTCCCATGCCACATCCGCTAGACTATTCTGGAAGGCGTGTTTTATCTGAGCAAACTGAAAGAATTGCAAGCCCTCTAATGGGTAGTTAGAGTTCAGTTCTTCCCTTGTTAACTAACTGTGCTTCTGAAGGTCAAGTAATTTCCTGACCTTCAGTATCCCCTTCTCCCTCCATTCCAGAAAAAGTCTACTTTGCCTGCCCTGAGGGAAGCCCGGGTGGTTCCATAGTGGGAGGTATTTGGACACTCTCCAGGACAGGTTGTAGCCCTTGCCCTGGTACCTTTCAGCCAATCTGCTATATGGCGGAACAGAAATGCCATATTGTAAGAACTAATGCTTGGTGGGTTTAGGCCCCCATTTTCCTTTGGTATCATTAATTTTCGGAGCCCTCCATAGGAATTGGGATATTTTGTTATCGAGTCTCATCACGTCCCTATGTTTGAGGAGTAATGGGAGAGTTTGCATTGGGTAGAACAGTTTTGATACACTCATCATTATGACCAGCTGACCTATAAGGGAGAGTGGCAGGGATCTCCATTGCTGAAGTTCCTGGGCAATTTTTTGGAATGGCGGGGGTAATTCAATCGGTTCAGGGATTCAGGTTGTCTCCCAATTTTGATCCCTAGGTATTTAACCCAGAATGCTGCCACAGGTATGTCACATATTGTCATCTGGGAGTTTCCCCTCAAGTCCTCTGGTCCCAGGAATAAAATCTCGCTTTTGCTCCAGTTGACCCAGAACCCCAAGAATTGGAAGAGTCCAGAGAGAAGAGTTTGTGGACCAGTGGACCCTCTGGACCACCGCGGGAGATGAAGATGGTACTAGCCGACACCCAGGACCAGAGTCTAAGTGGCACCTGGTTTTTACCAGAGCCCGCCGCAAAGTGGGATGATCTTGTTGCGGTGGAGTGCCACCAGGTCATTCCACGGGTGCGACTAGGCCCGCGGTGGCAGCCAGGGATGACAGGGATGTAGGACACAGTCCGAGCCTGGGTTGACAGCAGGAATGCGGTTTGGCAGGATGAGCTGGAACTCACGGCAGGGAGGAGCTGGCACGGGACCCAGGCAGGCAGGAACGGAGAGGTCCTTGGAGGAGACTTGTAGCTTTGAGGCGTCTGGAAACGCTGGAAGACGGGAGCCACCAGGAGCGTCTGGAAATGCTGTAACCAGAAACACGGAGGCATCTGGAAACGCTGGAGGACAGGAGCATCTGGAAATGCTGACGGAGGGAGGTGCTGGTTTATAAGGGCGAGGCCGGATTAGCAGAACCAATCCGGAGGACGCTGGCCCTTTAAAACTTAAAGAGCCGGCGCACGCGCACCCCTAGCTGTGGGAGTGCACGGCCTAGTAGGAGAAGCCAGCGTGCGGCCTGGATGGGACCAAGGCAGCATCAGGAGCCACGTGACATTGTAGCTCTTTCTGTCCCACCTGGATCATCAGGGTATATCCATCAACGCCCTTCCCATTGACTTCTCACATGTGGTGTCTTAATATAGGACCTGATAATACTCCCCAAGGATCTTATTTATGGCTGCTGGATCACCTGCCATTGCTCTCCCGGTTGTCGTTTCCTGTGCATATGCGAATTGGGTGATCAACCTTTCGCTAGGTTAGGACTTGTCACCAAACTTGTGGAGTTCTAGCTCCAGGTTGGTACTAGAAAAACCATTGTGTCTTTCCACCCATATTTTGAATTCCGCCTGGGTCCAGTCAGACATGTTTGCCGGGGATGGGGTATCCATGAATACTGTATACGCCTGTCTGACATTCGCACTAGCCTGTTTAAATTGTATGGATGCAGTTTGTTTTAATGCTCGGACTTGCTTCATTATAGGTATCGCATAGCTACCTACCCCCATCCCAAAATAGAAGTGTATTGGTTACATGTTGTTTGTCTCCATGTATTCTAGCCACCAGCCCCTTAGAAGTTCTACAAAACTTTTGTCTTTTGTGAGGAAGGATGGAAAACGCCAAATATAGTCCGTGCCATTCGGTCACACAACACAGGCGAGTGGTCTGTAAACAATTCTCAAGGAAAGATTGACTAACATAGACACCTGACTGATAACCTACATATTTTGTATCCTGTATTCTGCAACCTGAATTTTGAGAATTCACAGTTTGACACCATAAAGCATAGTTATCTGTATCAAATTACATATAACAATACACAGAACAATAGAGACATTTAACAACAGTGCTCTCCATAATCTCATTGCCTTTGCGGTGACTGCGGGGAGGCAGATCTGCATCCTCGCTGTGCCGCACCTCTCTTCCTTTGTGTGGCTTTGCCTCCTCCTGACCTTGTCCACACCTGGTCAAAGAATCCTCTGAGACAGTATCTAAAAAGTGCACAGCTGCCTGTGGGTCATCAAGGATGTGTTGTGTCAAATCGCAAGTCATGATGTGCAGTTGCGCCATGTAGAATAGTTGCCCAGTGGAGCAAATAGTTTGCACTTCTTGGTGGCTTCCACAGATTAATCGGCAAACAACAATACCTTGTGATTTCCGATGTATAGCGGGGTCCGTCTACTTCTGTATGCATTAATCAGCTCTTCCTTGTCGGCGTAATTCAGGAATTTGGCTATAGCTGGCCGCGGTATCTGTGGCTGCGTTCCTTGATTGCCAGGTAGAGCAGTGCCATTGGGCCTATACAATGTGCTCATTCTACCGTGGTCCTATGTCTTAGGCCCACAGCCTTTGGGAGGTCTTCTTCAAAAATAGTTATGAGCTGGGGTACTGGAATGTTCTCTAGGAGGCCTACTAGGTGTAGATTACTACTATGGGATCGATTTTCGAGAACCTATATCCTCCCTAATAGCCCTGCGGTCATGCGGTTGAGGTCTTGGCATTAGGAGGAAGGATCTTGTATCATGGCCTCCAATGCTCTAGCCTGGCTCTCCATCTGTGTCAGTCGGACCCCTTGTGTTTGGACTGCCCTCAGTGAGCAAGGTTTGCAGAACCTCCATCACCGTATTCACCAAAACCAGTGCTAGACACTTAGCTACTTCACGAGCCAGTCGTTGGTATTACTTTTGCCAGTGGTATTAAACGCGGCTCTGCTAGGTCTGGCTGACTAAGTGACTCGGGGGGGATCCTGTTCAGCCACTGATGTTTGTTCTTGGGCTTCCGACGACACCGGAATAAATATTAATGTAGATAGAAAGTCTGTTATGTCTTTCCAAAAGGCCTGACAGGTCCAGCTCATATGCCAAAAGTCCGCTCCCAACTTGCCAAGCCGCGGACAGGCAGAATTAGGGACCTGACCCATTCTATCCATTTGAACAGGTGTTAAGTAAGCTTGGTGAGTAAAATATAATTGAATTAATCTGTAATTTACAGGTGGGGATACCTTATGTGTGCAGCGAGCAGTTTGTTTATAGAATCTTCCTAAAGGGAGGGTATACACGCCTTTCACTTGTCTAGCACTGGCAGCTTGGTAATTTCCTTTGAGTGAGGTGGGTGTATCGGGCTGTGATTAAGCCACTAGGGCCTTGTGTTTTGCATACACCAATTAGTGGGTAGGAGGAGATAGGTGTCCAGGGGAGGGAAATTGGGCCTCTAGGGCATGTCACAGCTGTAAGAATCTATAGAAAGAATTCCTGGAAAGAGTGTAGGATGTCAGCATTAAACACATCTGCTAATGTTCGTACTCCTTTGCTACTCCATAGTTGGGTGAAGACAGCCAATGTTCTACATTCCTTTGTGTGCTTACATCCAATAGTGTTGCACTTCCAGGGTCAAACCACCCAATAGTATTGTCCGCTTGTGTACTTGCCCGCCCTATGCAAAGTGATTTTCTATAAAAGGGTCTCAGTGGCAAAAAATAAACATCTTGTCTTGAGTTAATCTTCAGTAAGGACAGTTTGTCTTTTCTGTGTTACTCCCTCCATTCCAGCGCTGGGAACAAAGACTCATTTAATGTGAAATCACCTTACAACGATGAAGGGGACGGTTAAAGCCTCTTGTATCCAAACACCCTTATGGTCATCTTTAACCGGCCATATGGAGGGACTACAACTCCCAGCATGCCGCAGGGTTGAATAATTAGTGGGATGGTGGGGGTTGTAGTCCCTGCGCTCTCTGGTGTCGGCAGTTGGACAGAACTTGTCCACATCCTTGGTCTCTTATCCTCTGGGGGTCTCCAGGACAGGGAGGAATCTGGATGTAGATGGAGATTACAATGTGAGGTCCTGTAATTCTTCTTGTCTGAGCAGATAATTGGATGTGACATTATATAGAAGCGGCTCCTGTATCTGGTGTACGAGGTGCAGGGGGATAGATGCTGCCGGGGCCTCACACATCTGCATTCAGCATCTTCCACCTGCTCTGCGTAACTGGCGGCCAGGGTGCGGCCACTACTCTGCGTGACTGGTGGCCAGGGTGCGGTCACTGTTCTGCGTGACTGGCGGCCAGGGTGCGGTCACTGCTCTGCGTGACTGGCGGCCAGGGTGCGGTCACTGCTCTGCGTGGCTGGCGCCCGGGGTCCGGTCACTTCTCAGCGTGGTTGGCGGCCAGGGTGCGGTCACTGTTCTGCACGGCTGGCGGCCAGGCTGCGGTCACTACTTTGCGTGGCTGGGGGCCTTGGTGTGCGCGTTCACGTGTGCGTGACACTGGAAAAGCTTGGATGACCATAAATCAGAAAAAAGTCATCCGTTTTTTATTTAGAATTAAAAAAATGCACGTTCGGCCATGTTCCTTTCGGGGCTTATGACGGCCTCCATTCAATCATATTGTGGGCCCCATACCATTTGTACAGGGATGGGACAGGGTAAGTCCTCTCTAGACAGTAGTCAGTGTCTGACAATCTCCTCATGGTGGTTACACCACCAGAATCTTATCAGGAGCGAATACCATAATCTTGAAAACTGATTTACACTATACAGATATACCAGTTCCAACTTACATACAAACTCGACTTCAGTTCAAACCTAAGTAACTTTCCTGTGCATAACCCAGGGTGGATTCCCTACACAGCGCTACTTCAGCTCTATTCAGGGAAAGGAAGAAGTGAAGATGAATCGTATGAACCTCTTGTGGATAAAACACTTTTCATAATGATTGGCCCAATGAACTTCCCATGTTAATGAGCTTTTAGATAACTTGTATGATGCAAACATCAGCGGAGGTCCCTCCTCCCTGTGTGGCTTCTCTTATGTCTGACCAGATTTTATCATCTTACACATTCAGTACATGAAAATGGCTTCTCCCCTGGTGAGTCTCTGGTGGTTTGAACAGATCTGATTTCAGGCTAAACATTTCCCACATTCAGTACATAAAAATGGCTTCTCCCCTGTGTGAGTTTTCAGGTGCGTAACAAGTTTTGCATTTCTGTTGATAACTTTTTTTCCACATTCAGGACATGAAAATGGCTTCTCCCCTGTGTGACTCTCTGGTTTGTAAAAGATTTGAATAAGCACTAAAACATTTCCCACATTCAGTACATACAAAAGGTTTTTCCCCTGTGTGAGTTCTCTGATGTTTAACACAAGATGTGATTTATGACTAAACATTTCCCCACATTCAGTACATGAAAATGGCTCTCGCCTGTGTGTGATCTCTGATGGTAAACAAGATGCGTTTCCGGCTAAAACATTTTCCACATTCAGGGCATGAATATGGCTTCTCCCCTGTGTGAATTCTCCGATGTTTAACAGATCTGAATTCGGCTAAAACATTTCTCACATTCAATACATGAAAATGGCTTCTCGCCTGTGTGAATTCTCTGATGGTTAACAAGATGTGATTTCAGGCTAAAACATTTCTCACATTCAGAGCATGAAAATGGCTTCTCCCCTGTGTGATTTATTTGTGTCTAACAAGATGTGATTTCAGGCTAAACATTTCTCACATTCAGGACATGACAAATGGCTTCTTCCCTGTGTGAGTCGTCTGATGGTTAACAAGATGTGATTTCATGCGAAACACTTCTCACATTCAGGACATGAAAATGGCTTCTCCCCTGTGTGAGTTTTTTCATGTCTAACAAGATGTGGATTTCAGGCTAAACATTTCTCACATTCAGACATGAAAATCGTCTTCCCTGAGTTAGTTCTCTGTGAACGATTATCTTCTATTTCACCACACAAAGAAGATGAGGAGAAGGTCCATGGGATCCTCTTTTGTTTTCTAAAAAACATAATCAAGAAATTAATTTATTTTTCGCATTACAAACAAAAATAAAGGAATCACTTATGTTAATATATAGTATATTAGTCATGAATTGGATTCTCTACTTGCATAACAGGGATGACCAACTAAGATTTCCATTCAGGATTGGCAGACATTAACCCCTTTCTATGAGGATTGTAAGAAGAGGTGCCGCCGTCTTTGTTGAGATCGCCACTCCCTTATATCATCGGGGAGCGGTGATCGTTTACCATGAAAAGCTTGGGTCTGCCTGGTTTTCCGAAGATTCCTTACAATGAGTCATTGGATCATTGTACGATCCTATGTAAAAACGCAAACACTGCAATACCGAGTATACAGTAGGGAGATCACCATCTAGGGTTAAAATACAATAAGAGTCTAAGAATTAGTAAAAAAATATAATAAATAAAAAAATGTAATCACCCCCTTTCCGTAGCACTGATAAAACTAATAAACAGTAAAATCACAAAACATGTTAGGATATGCCGCATCCTGAAATGCAGATATATTCCTCATTACACGGCCATTTTGGACCAAACGGACGCCATTTTAGTCTTTGCCGCGGGGTGCTGTTGACCTGTGTACAGACATGTCAGTATTCAGACTTCTTTTTGTATGAACTGTCTTCATTTTAGCTCTTATCTTCTCTGCAGCTTCTCTGTGTGAAGCCATGTTGTGACTTATACAGAGCTAACAACAGGGCGATTAGTATAAACATCCACTCTCTCTGGAGACGGTGCTCGGTGTGAGAAATAATATGTAAAGTTACCTACATGTTTGGGAAAGTGAATTATGGGGAGATATTCATTATCATCTCCTTTTCATGCCCCTATGCTGATGATCTTCTGTGTTTTATATGCAGCTGTTGCACTAATAAAGGATGGAGATTTCTGCATTTTCTAAGATACTGGTGTGTCTTAGTGTGTACTCCCGTCCCGGTACCGGGAGCCATTTTTGGCTATAAAGGTTCATTTGAATGTCTCGTTTACAACATGAAGGACTTTTTGATACCTATATAAAAATCTCTATCATTTTGGCGTTCCTGGTCGGCATACTAAGTGGACATTTGACCATCGCAGCTGACCTCCGCAGGATCCAGGATGGCAGTGACCAGAATTGACATGAGGCGTCGAGGGGGTGAGTCTACTAATTGTCGGCCTTGACTGTCATTTCTGTTTCACTGGCTTTTAGATTGGGTAAGGTAATTTCCTGTGTGATAGTAGTACTTTGCTTTAAATATCCATATATAACAGTATGCTCACTATAATGTGGCAAAGAACCACTTGTAATGGTGACTGACAGTGACTAGACAGTGATGGATAGTCGACAGTCTGTGATGTTGCTGAGCTGTGAGACGGGAAGGAGTAACCCTTAAATGTCCGCAATGCTAGAGTGGGAGGTATTCTGTTGTGATTGTCATAGTGTCAGTAACTACAGTTTTGTTTTAAGGGTTGCCCACAGAAGTGAGGCTCAGAATTTGCGGAGACCTGCCCTGGCAGGTGTGCATTACACTCCCTTCTGGGAGTCTGAACGGCTCTCTTATGACTGTAAGAACTAGTCGGGTCTGAAAGAGAGCGACTTGGAGAGTCAGTCTAGTCAGCAGTGACCCAGTGTAGAGTCCGTTGTGGACTTAGAGGGTCAGTCTGAGGGCAGTGAGTTGTATGTAGTCAGTCGGTCGGGCGGTGACCCAGTGTAGAGTCCTTTGTGAGAATTCTGCAGTATCTAGTTTCTTTGTTTGTCAATAAATTGAGGCATCGGCATCCGCTGTATCTTTGGGGATGTCCCTGTAACAGTATCGTAGTTGTAGACACAGTAGAGAAAGAGTAAATTGAAATTGATTCAAGCACATTGAGGACAAGGGATTGTTTTTCACATGAAGGGAAAGATGCACGACAGAAGGTTGGCTTGATGTAAGTAGACAAATGGTTGTTGAGTTAAGTAGGAGTTGGAAAAGTGCAAAGTGACATAATGAAACACAAGGGCTGGTAGCATTGTGGTGAAAAGAAAAGTAATAGTGAAGTTTTGAAGGTTGGATATGTTAGATGATTGATGAATGTACAAGTGAGAAAACTTGATCAGATTTGCAAACAGACACTTAGAGCTCTGGCTTTGACGGACAGACCAGAAGAGAGTGACAGGAATCCTTCAGAGTGCCCATTGAAGAAAGACAAGCCGATAAGGACATTTCAAGTCTTTGATGTGGAGAGAATTTGAGAAAAAAAGAGATTATATTTTCCTCCCTGGAAAAGGAAAAGAAATACGGCGTCTAGGATTCAGACCAGCACCCTCTTAAACTCCACCCCTGTACCTGGTGGTTAGAGAAGATGAACACACCTACCATCTTTCAGACGGCAGTCATCTCAGAACAGTTTATCTTTTTCAAGTCCCTAAAGTTAATTGTTTATGACTCTACTCTGTTGGCAGCCACTAAAGGTTGGTTGAGGTAATAGTGTGAAAACAACTGGTTCTTTGTTGTAGTTTAGCAGCTAAGCACCCTTGAGGAATCGTGATAGAGTCTGGAATAAAAGCCGGGAAAGTGAATATTTTCACTGATTAAAGATTTCTGCTGAGAAAATCTGAGGTGGGAAGTTGTTTGTTTAATTATGGTCCAGTTTAAATTTATTTGATTTAGATTACAAAAAATCCTGTGGTTAGAAGCGATTTTTACAGCATCTCTGTTACATTGAAAAGGGAGATCGCGGGGATCCAAATCTGGGCTGCTTTGGATTGGAATGCTGTGTTTTGTTATCTCGGAGCTCACTGGCAGTGTGTAACCTTGTAAATGTTTACAAAAGGTAGGGGCTGCAAAGCTGCGTCCGATGTCTTTTCTAAAAGCTTAAGGGTTCTGCTGTGATGAAGAATGCAGTATGCCCTGTTATCCACAAACAAGTTAGATGCCAAGCAAGGACAAGCCCCAGCCCTATGTAGAACCTTGGTGTTTAGTCAAAAAGTAAACAAAGTCTAACACTTCATTATTGGACCTGACTTCTTTTTGAGATGTTGCAGTCCGGCCAGTACTTCATAGGTAGCACGGCAACTTAAGTGAGAATCCCATATATCTAGAGAGATAAAGCGGAGAATAAACATTAAGGGAAGAGTCCACAGGAATTCTTTACAGCTTTCAGACACATGGGTATGACCTGACAGTGTAGTGTACCTTTACATCTAGCTGCACTAGCCCTGCCAGCTGTTTTGAACGGGTTGTTACCAAAGGGGTGTTAAGGACTAGAGACATCTCTGCCAGACTGGCGTACAGAGGGACCGACGAGACTCAGCATGGTCAGATTAGGACGTTTATCGTTGAAAACGTGTTTAACCGATTGTTCCTCGTGTTTGTTTTTAGCATTTGTCACGTAATAAAGCGGACACTAGTTTGGCCGTAGACTTCACTTTTGTTGTGCCGGTTCCCTTTTCTCTATTTTCCTCATTTTACCAGATGGCTATGGATGGAACTCTGTTCGTGCACCAGGAGGTGGCTGTGAACCGTGCAGCCGGAGTGACTAGGAGGTGGGTGAGCTGTCTTTTATTCACTTTTTATCACTACTATTTGTAGTTGGAGTGTTTTTGCAGACTGACAAGACTGTTACAGAAAACCAGGGGAAACAGAGACCAGGATCGGTAGTTTCACACAGACCACTTCCAAAGTGAGACTGAGAGAAATTCCGGTCCCATGAGAGCCCAGCTCAAAGGGGCATGTTTTCAACTGTGGGGAGGAAGAGATTATCGAAGTGACTGCCCACCTCTAGGAAACGGAGACTCCCCCATTGTAGAAGATGTGGACTCCTCCTCTGATAGCCCAGTGATGATTACCATTCCCAGTCAAGAAAAAGATCCAGAAAGGTAAGCTGATACATGTAAGATACGATGAACTTCCGAGCTGCCATGAGGTATGAAGCCCAGTGGTCCCTAACCCACAAATCTCACTGCTGCAGTCCCCGAGAATGCCATATTATTCACTGTTATTGAGTGATGACTGCATTGCCTCTCCCCATTTTCCCGTAGTCAGGAGACAATTGATGTATTCCACAGCCTTAAGTGGCAAACCTGTCTGCCCGGCCCTAGCACACCCCACTGAACCAAAACTTTGTTTTGCACTGATATCTAGGCCACCCACAGGTTTCCTAGCCCACTATTAAGCCGTTTAGATTCCAGTCGTGTGAGGAGGAGCCCTCATGTGTCAGAAGCTGCAGCCAGCAATCTGCTCAGCAAAGGCCAGTATTTATTCCTAGATCACTACATACAGCCCAAGATTTGAGCAATGGCCAGAGCTCCGACTCCAGTGTGCAATCCTGAGCCCCAGAGCGTCATACTGACAAGTGGCACAGCTATGAATCCTGCCATTTGCCACTAGTCTCCCCGGATTCAGAAAGGGGGAGGTTAACCCAGATGTTGAGTCTTTTCTCGAAGATGGCTCGCAGGTCTGCAGGAGAAGACAGATGTTTCTACACTGGATATATGCAGTGTGCAGTGGCGCGCATGAGGTAGTAAAAGTATAACCACACTCCCTCCACACAGCTCAGCGCAAGAGTTTGGGTTACGGCACTCAAGGAATAGCGCTTCAGCAGCTGCGGCGGATAGGTACTCAAGGTATAGTCTGGGGTAATAACACAACTATGAACCCATATGGAAGGCAAGAGTTCCTCACCTCATGAATGCTCTTTACTTCCATAACGAGGTGGGGTAATGAAAGTAAAAGCCACACTTGTGTGTTGTGCTCCAGTCCCTGTTGGTCAGAGTGTCATCAAAGATAATGAAGTGTGGAGGGAAGCTAGAGCCCAGATGCCGATGGGACCGGATGCTGGAGAGGGTGTGCCTGCCCGGTACCCGTAGTCAAGTAGCCTACGGACACACCACATATCCAAATGGCCATGCTATTGCTCATAAACCCCAGTGTCTGCCCCGGGCATTACTATCCTAGTCACAGTAGTGAAAGCCCTGTATCGTCTGTGCCGCCACAACCCGGGTAGGTGGTAAAGACTACACAGAAGGTGACACCCAAGCGCTGTATCCCTTCCAAGACTTAGAAGGATTTATTCCATCTTCCGAAAACTTTTACGTAGAATACATGCTTGCCGCAGCCAAGAGTTGGTGGAGTGAGATTTTCTGCAGGTTTGGACTCCCAGTGACCATAGAGTATGGTTGCAGAACCCACTTCACTGACAGTAAAGGCTGTAACACTGTCCCTTACATACCCCTTACCATCCCAAGTAGTGGTAGGGTTAGAGACTAACGGCACTCTTAATGTAGAGACCGGAAGGCTATGGAAAACAGGAACCATGGCCCAGTGCCTTCCTGCTGCCCTTTATTCAGTAAAACCACCCGTCAACAGAAAAAACGGATTGTCCCTTTTGAGATACTTTTGTTACCACCCAGACTAGGCCACTACTCCCACAGAATCTATAGCTGATGGCAGGAAAACAGGTGGATAATGCCACACAGTTGAGCCAGCTTAGATAAGGCAAAGATTTTTCTGATTTCCCTTTCAGATCCAGACAGAGACCTCAGGACGCATAACCTGAAGCCTGGAGACTACATGTGCTAAAGAGACACCAGAGAGAGTCTGGAGCTCACTAACGACGGTCTATCCAAGTCTGCTGACCATGCCACGTATCTGTGAAGCTAGAGGGAAGTCAACACGCTTCCACGCTTTCTATATCAAACTTACTTATTCGTTTTTGACTATGGGCTATCTGACGGACTGTATGCTCAACCATGACTATCACCGTGTCCATAGGGTGTACCAGGATGCCCCCAGAGTAGGGACTTTACCTACAGTTGGTGCAAAACGAGACAATGACTTCTTTAACATGGACAGCACAGTAACCCTGTATTAGCGTGTCTGATGTGTAATGGATTGTGGGGGTAGAAAGACTCAGGTCACGCCTGCCTAGAGGCTGGGAAGGGTGAGTGTACTGGATAAACATTGTGCAGTCCTTCTCATCATCCCCAGGGATAAGTTTGATCGGACACATAAAGAAAAGGTAGAGAATCCCAAAGGTCTGGAGGTCCTGAGAGGAGCACCTAGATTGACAATGTTTACTGCATATATTAGAGTACCAAGGGGGGTCCCCAGATGAGTTCAAGGCCCACAATCAGATATGGGCGGACGGATAAGTACATTATTTTCCCATATAGCTATGAACAAAAAGGTAAACCTCTTCCCTCGTGCCCCCCACCACCCGCCCCAGTGCCCTCTTCCCCAGCTCCTCCAGCTTTCCTAAAAATTTGGACCAACCCATTCACTGCTCTTAATGCCCGACAGCATACCAACCATGGCTACACTGAATGACAGGTAATGAAGGACACTTGTATCGGAGAGAATGTGCAAGCCTGCTCGATTACCCATAATCTCTGAAAACTGAATTTACACTATACAGAATATACCAGTTCCAACTTACATACAAACTCGACTTCAGTTCAAACCTAAAGTAACTTTCCTGTGCATAACCCAGGGTCTGGATTCCCTACACAGCGCTACTTCAGCTCTATTCAGGGAAGAAAGTAGAAGGATGAAGCAGTCACCCGAGCAGGGATGCACGTGCTTTCCCCTCTCTTATGCCCTGGCAATATAGACATCGCCATTAAAAGCTCGGCAGGTATGTAGGTACCAAGGCATCAAATAGAGGGAGGGAGGATACAATTGGGTCTGTATCGTGGACAACATGGTCTAGTTTTATCACACTGCCACTTCCTCATTGCCCTACACCATCTCTCCTATAAATTAATTCTGAGTTTTCACCGGTACTTTGCTAGTAGTAAACTGGGTATAAATTGGGTTTATGCCACTTGGAGCATCACTTGGGCTGGACCTGACTACATAGAAAGGGGAATGCCTCAGTTGTCTACCAAATAGCCGCTCCAGCCTCCGGGCGCCACAGTCTGAGGGTTGAACATATGCAGGTGACAGAGCCCAACTCACGCCTGGAGGAAACCTTCCAGATGTTTCAAGAAAACCTCTGCTGTACTGTGCCAGTTCCAAAGCACCTGATCGAGACTTGTCCAGTCCACCCCCCAACGTCCGGGAACGCAGCACCTAGGGCTTCTAGGAGAAGCGTCCGTAGTTGTGAATTCAAACTTCCTCAGCTGAATGTTCCAGTGCTTCGCAGGAACTGCGGTACTCACGCTCCCCTGCAAGGCGACTGAATTCCTGGGACTCTGGACGGCAGGAACTTTGGTCTCTCAGGCAATCCAACTTCCGGTGTGATTGTTCAAAAATTTGTGACTTGTTATCTTTGTTTCAAGTCACCAGTCATCTCTTCAGTAGAAGACCATCTTAGTTCTGGTCCGTACGCACCGACCCATACAGTCACTTCAAGTTGGAGTACTACAACCAACAAAGGAATGTCCTTCTATGTTCTGCCGCGATCACCATCAGCTTTCTTCGGGTCTCTTAGCATAAACTCAAGGCTCCGTACCCTCACACAGGAAGTCCCGGTGAGAACATGGCCATGGGAAGTCGGAAGCTCAGGGGAGCCAGCCCTCAGGCTACCCGGGAATGGGTCACTGTCCCCGGCCACGATTGGCGGCAGCCCGGGCGGAATAGTCTGCACACGCTGGAGAAGTAATGGTAGGATCACGCGGGTAGCACGCCTCCTCGGGCCCCGGGCAGTGTCCACGTTCCCCGGCGACCACTGGAATGTTGGGCGTGCCAATCGTGTCATGCCATGTGGTGAGCCCAGCGATATTCCTCGGGACCTTATATGTCGGCTAGCCGACAGCCTCGATGGTGGTTCCCGAAGAGCCATACGCACTGACGCCTGTGCCAACTGGTGCTCCCTGTACCCCCATGCGTCTCACTGAGCCCCGTGCACTGTCGTCGACGTGCAGTGAGGACTCGTGCCAGGCGATCGGAATCTGTATATCCCGCGTTCTCGTTACCCGGACCACATGGCCTTTCAGCTGAGAGCTAGCACATCACACAGGCACGAACACCGCCAGCGGGGTATTGCAAGAATGTGCAACTTCCCTAAGAGCACATCATCTATCATTGCTGGCGCCTAGATGGTCTTTTGTCACGGTGAGGTATTCGTAGGCACACGCGCCCCTTCTGTGACACCACGACTGACGAGACGGCTTACTTAAGTCAAGTATTCCGGCGGGTGTGTAAGCAAGCTCAGCCGGTCAAAGAAAACCACTAGACCCCTCTGCAGACGCGGTAGCAAAACGATATGAATACATGCGAAGGGGCGGGTCCAAGGTGATCTAAGAGCGCTTTAACACTCGTCACACACCAGATTCGCATAGGATGCACAGAACGCGGAAGAGCGCATGTTGTTAGACCCTTACCCGTGCGAGTGGCACGTTATTGAAAGACATATTCCAGTGAAACGTGCCCCTGCCGTGACCTTTCAGCGAGATACACGCTAGAACGGACCACATTTTTACGCGCGCGAGAAACCTTCTAATATGATGGTGTAGTTGTGGTCTATGTAGATGACATCTGGTGACTTCTCCATGACCTTGAATACGTAGATCCACGTCCTACGCATACATCAAGTTCTTGGTCAAACTATTTTGCCAATATCGATACGCCAAGCTGGAAAATTTGTGTGTCAATGTCCTTCCCCATGCATAACACTTACAGCATTCCTCGGTTATATAATTTCCGACAGAGGTTCTACGATCAATATGATGCGAAACTGTTGCAGGTTCTACAGTAGAGGCGAGATCACATAGAGCAAAGATAGTGTTGTCTACAGGACTTGTGAGTAGCACGAGGAGAGGGAGTGTCCTGAGGGGTTTTATGTTAGACAGAAGTTGAGCGGGCCAGGTACCATATCAGCACTAGTTCCCACTCTGCTGTGTCTTTGTCGAACTCATGGTCAATCATCCATATGATGCCCCCCGCGCCCGTCCAATCCCACGTGCTGTCTTTCTCCTTACATGCTGAATTAGTCTCAACGTGCCTCGTCTTCTACACAAGTTGTGTTTTTCCTACCTCCTCCCCATTTCCCTTTTTCCTTTCCCCCCCTGATATGCCCGCTTTTGCTCTCTGTGTACCTACCACTATGGTCCTGGATTTCGAATTTACAAACCACTTGTTCCAACACTTGAGGGGATTTGATGTTTTCTTCTTTTCATTGTGAGATGTTCTAGAGCCAGTTTGATCCCCAAGAACGGCCAACGAGCCGAACTTTTCCGTGCGGCTTCTTTCCAAGACCTTTTCTCCAGCTGAGAGGAATTATTTGATTGGGGACAGAGAGAGCTGTTGTCATCAAATTGGCTCTGGAAGGATGGCGGTATCTTCGGAAGGAGCTCTCCAATCAGTTAAGTGCACTATCTATAGCCAAGCTTAGACTGGTCCACCTTACGTTGCCATAAAATATACATGAGATAAACCAAAGAACCAAACAAGGAGAAAAAAAAGGAATGGACACGTATCCACACGTTTTATAATGATATGGCCGTTCAGACATTAATAAAACTAACTCGAGGTTGTTGGACATTTTGACAAATTTTATAAGCCACTACCATTTCATGGTGACTTTGTTGTAGTAGACCGTACGATATTGGGGGGACACCTTGCTGTCAGGATCAGGGGGGTAGTAGACCCACTGTCCATAGCAAGTGATGATGTAAGCCAACACCTGTGAGCGGAGTCTAAGTGGCACCGGTTTTCACCAGAGCCCGCCGCAAAGCATGTTGGACTTGCTGCGGAGGGTTCACCAGGTCGCATACAGACACGAATTTGTCGCTGGTGGTGGCCAAGCGAGGCACAGAGTTGTGAGGCAGAACTTGGTTGAGACGGACAGGAGCGTCGAGGACAGGCAGACACAGGCTTCGAGGTTCAGAGCTGGCAGCGAGAAGAGCATAATAGGAACGGAACCAAGGTCCAACAGGATTCAACAAACGGATGTAAGGAAACAATCTTGAATCAAAAGGCTGGCTATTTATTAAAGTAGCAGGTGGCAGCACCAATTAGCGGTGCAGTGGCCCTTTAAATGTGTAGACATTGGTGCGCAGGAGCCATCGCAGGAGCACGGTATGTGAGTCACTTGTCGCGGGAGGTACGGAGGACAAAATAGGGAGCAGGTGCACCTGAGACACAGTTGCTCTCCTCCAAGATGGCACCATCAGAAGCCCAAGACAAACATCAGTGGCCGAACAGAATCCACCCCAAGCCACTTAGTCAGCCAGACTAGCAGAGCGCGTTTAACACCACTGGTGTTGGGGGGACTAAACGACTGGACTCGTGAAGTGTCTAGCACTGGATTTGGGGCTACGGTTGATGGAGGTTCTGCAAAACCTTGCTCACTGAGAGTAAAGGGACAGTCTAAACACAGGGGTCTGACTGACCAGGTGGAGACCCCGGGCTAGAGCATTGGAGGTCAAGAGACAGGATCGTTCCTCTACAGCCAAGAACTCGACCGCATGACAGCGGGCTGGCTATTAGGAGGATATAGGATCTCAAAAATCGATCCTGTAGGAGTATAAACTATTTTTGAGAGAAGACCTCCCAAAGGCCGTGGGCCTAAGACATAGGACCACGGTTAGAATGAGCACATGTATAGGCCCAATTCACTGCTGTAGCTGGCAATGAAGGAACACCGCCACAGAGACAGTGGCCGCTAGAGCCAAATCCTGATTACGCTGAAAAGGGAAGAGCTGATGAGTGCATACAGAAGACCGACACTTCTGTATGCACTCATCAGCTCTTCCTTGTGGCGAAAGTCAGGAATTATAAACACCAACTATACATCAAAAACCATATGTTGTTTGCTGATTACTTTGTGGTCACCAAGAAGCGCAAACTATGTGCTCCACTGGGCACAACACTGACCTCAAAAGGCATATAGATCCCAATTAGCCTACACGGTGCAAACTGCACATCATGATGTTATTGGAACAAACCACATCCTTGTGACCCAGAGGTAGCAGTGGAATTTTTAGATACTGTTCAGAGGACTCTTTGACCAGACATGGGCAAGGTAGGAGGAGGCAAAGCCACAAAAGGAAGAGAGGTGCGGGAGCAGATCTGCCTCCCCACTGTCCCGCAAAGGTAACAACATGATGGAGAGCACTGTTGTTCTATGTATTGTTAATGTAATTTGATACCGATAAATAGTTTTATGTTGTCAAAATGCTAATTCTCAAAATAAGTCACTCAGGTGACACCGAAGGACTCGGGGTAATATTATAAAAAAGTGTACTTTATTGCCCTATCTAGCTTGCAGAATACAAAATACGTAGGTTATCAGTCACGTGTCCATGTCTGTCAATCTCCAGAAAAATATGTTTTTGTGATCGGCGGGAGGTTTCCTCTTCTCAGTAAGCTCTCATATATCTTTATCCACTGGTTGTGTGCGTGTGTGTGCGTGGTCTTTCATATGTCGTGGAGAGATGTCCAAGACGTGAGAGCACAAGAGTTTCAGCAATGAAATGAGAGTTCAGCTGTCCTAGCCAGTTGTTCTAGTCTCCCCATCCCAGCCTCTCCGTACCAGCCGCATGACATTTTTCGGTCGTCATATATAGTAAAAGGTAGAGGTGTATCTGGTAGTGGTAGATGCTATGTGTTCTATTTATGGTCTTCTCAGATATTTAGGCTTGATGTAATGTAGAGTAGCTCATCCCTTACTAATATCGATGGTATATGTCAGCAGCGCGTATATAGGCTTTATTTAAACTGTATACTAATGGAGATGTAGATAATATTTAACAATGTCACAGTTCAGGGAGAGATAATCGGAGAGAGATGGACATTAATACCAGGTCGTACCTACCTGTTTTTTTTATTCTCATCTCTCTTGCTAAGGTTGACGAATGGACATTTGATAGTTAATTAGTTTGTTCTACTCAGTATGGACTAATTTGGCAGCTAATGTTCTATGGGATGAAGAGAAGGTTCAAGGATGGATAGGCTGAAGAGCTAGGGGGAACCCACACCAAGTGGCTATAGCAAGATCCCCAGTTGGCAAGGTGGAAATGGAGGAAGTGGGGGAGTATAAGAGCAAGGAGGGATGCCAGTGTAATAAAAACACTGCAATAACAATCAGGAGGCGGAGAAGCTCAAGGACAGTCCTTAAGAGTGAGAGGAGTGGTAATCCACACATAAGCTTAGAAGCAGTTACTATATTCCATGCGATCACGCCTTTAATTATTACTTTCTCTCTTCTGACAAGGGTTGGTTACATACAATTATAACCGGCTAGTGCGAAGGGCAGACAAGTCAGGCAACAAGTCAGACTGGGACCCAGGCCCAGGAGGAATTCAAAATATATGGGCGGAAAGAAACAAGGGTTTTTATAGTTTGTAGCAGGAACTCCAAAAGTTTGATGACAAGTCCTAACCTAGCAAAAGCCAATTACCCAATTCATATCTCAGGAAACAACAACGGGAGGGGAGGTGGCAGTGATCCCGCGGCCAATAAATTAGATCCTTGGGAGTATTATCAAGTTACCTCTTTAGGACACCACATGTAGACGTCAATGGTAGCAGCTTGTCTGGACCTTCCTCTATATCAAGGAGTTTAAATGCCCCGATTACGGCACGAGAATTAAGGTACATTTAAGAACCTGGCAATGGGAAAAGCCCCTGAGCCAGATGGCTACTCCAGCGAGTATTACAAAGCTATGAGGCTGATAGGGCAGAGCACCGCTTCCACAGCATGAATACGCCCAATAAACTTCTGTCAGGAGGGAAAAGATCGGAGAATCCTCATACATACCAACCATTCTCCTCATAATCTAGATTTAAAAAATCCTATACTAAAATCTTAGCAGATAGTTCTGGCTTTAATCTAACCCAGTACCCCACAAGGGGTGTCCGCTCGACCACTTGTGGTTAAGTGAAGTTAGTTTAGGGGGCCCTGCATGGACGTGATGGATATACATGGGATCCTGGGGACAGAAAGAGCTACGACTAGCTGCAAATTTGGACCTTTCTCATATGCCGAGCACAATGCATACATAAGACAGCATTATAGAGTTTCAGTCCTTGATTGCCTCTTCCATCATTTATTGCCATTATATTATTACACTATCTCCACTTTGTCGGTTCTAGACCGCCCTTTCTGTCTCTATGTGGTACCATCATCACTGTACTGTATCTTGTGGACATTCTCAACATTGAGGCCACCATTTGTTTTCATGGATTCGCTAATTTTATTATGTATCTTGGATATAATAAGATTTTGGTATTTTATGATTACTATTTGTGTACTTTATTTGTGCCGCTTTTTCCCTTCAGAATTTGAGGGGTAATTTTGGATCACATTTGAATAGTTTTCAAGGGCACCGTTCAGGTGCGGAGAATTATGTAGGGGGCTATACTATGTGAGTAAGACGTGTAGGGCAATAGTCAATTCATATTGGACCCTTTAGGCCTTCCTTTTTTTTTTTTTTAAAGGTTTATTTGGTCAAATGTGATGACCAGGTTATATGTAAATTCACAATACATATCCAGGTTTCAATCATGTACCAGCGTGTTTACTAGCGGTCATCTTGGTTGCACATAACGACCATGGTTTAACCGTAACGGCTTCCATTCCATTAGTATTACAGAAGAGCAACACTAGTGCCCTTGTGGTTTACTTCCACTTTAAACAATACATGTAAGCCAATCAAAGTTGATATGTTTACATCAGAAAAAGCTTAAAAATACATAAACATTAACATCAGAAGACATCCCGACCTTTATGGATGTGGGTTACGTGCCTGACAGCGATTGTAGCGAGTGTAGTCTATATCCTTTCCGGCACTTCCCTTTTCGTTACGTCAGTGTATGTCCAGTGTCACTTCCAAGCGCCCCAGGGTCCCTTTGAGGTTTTCACGTGAGTACCAATTCAGTTGAAATAACTTGGTCATTCAGTTTCATAATTTCGTCAGTCGAAGAGTATGTCACAATGAATGTTCGCACTTACGAGAAGATGATTTAGTGCGTTTGTTCCCCAGCCGCGTCTTGTTTCTATTATGTCTACCTCTAGATATGTTTTCATTTGGGCCAGCACTTCCGCCCACGTCGGGTATCGATCTCTCCAGCCAGTGATTCAGCAGGCATCTTTTTGCTACCAGCAACGTGGATGTTTGTACCAGTGGTGGTAGCGGATCCCCTTTGTCTCCTCTTCCCCTCGGGAACATGACCGAATGGAATAGAATTTAACAGCATTTATGGGAGACTGAGTATGCTCTGTCTATTTGGTCCCGGATTTCTTCCAGAATGCCTGTAAGTTAGGACAGGTCCAAATAGCATGGTAGAGGTCCACAGTAGGTTACCACATTTCGGGCATTTAGTTATCCTATCAGGATGGATTCAGACTCCGGTAGGTCAAAGGCATATATCGCTGCATACATCAGTTTGTAAAGGTCTCTGCCATCTTTCGCTTAAAATGTACCTGCTAGCTTGGCTCAGCTATGTAATATGCGGGGTGATACTTGAGAGGTGTTGTAACGTTTTCCCAATACGGGAAGTTGAGTGGTGCTCTATGGTTCCCCCTTCCTAGTATGGTATACAGTATCGCTATGACGTCTCCCCACCTGGGCCTCCAATTTAGCTCAAAAGTGTTGGTGGGTCAATTCCCCCGCAGATTACGGATTATGGAAGTGCAGAATGCCGCCATCTGGCATAGGGCTCTCCTTCTTCCTGTGCCTATCATTTGATTTTATTTGTAAGGACTGTGATATATTTAGGGGCACATGTAGATGAGTGTGCACAGATCTGAAGAATCTGGCAGGCAGAAAACAAGGATAAGTAATAACCCGGTGAAATCCTTTGCACACAACAGAGCAATGTCACCTATTGGGTGCTTGGGCACTTCTGAATGTGTCCCTGACGAGCCTACTATTGAGACCACATTAGCATGTGTAAATGTTATCAGAATTTAGATTGCCGTCAATTCATTAGAGCTAATATAGCAAAATGAATCAGGGGTAGGATGTTGTGGGGAGATGTGAGAGGATTTTAATTTTCCTCAGGCAGCAAAAAGGCTACAATTGGCCCTATACTACTCCCTGTGTTATCCAGCCCCCAGGGGGAGAGTTCTGAAGCACTTTTTGTAGGAAACTTAATAAGCGAGTGAGGGTTCTGTGAAATGTGCAAGTAGTGGAGTCCAGTGTCATAACTCATCCCCTATAGTTTACACAAGGTCTTTCTTTCATGTCCCTTAGATACAGGACTCTATTTCTCTCAAAGTTGGTTCTTCATCTGTGACCCCAAAAGTAAAGGAGAAGGAGCGCGAGCGTGGCGGCAGGATCCTGGAGCTCACCCTGGAGATATCCCTGATAACCGGAGAGTGAGAGGTCTCCCAGGACAGGCTATTATCTAGACTAACAGCGGGAAAGACTGGAGAGGTGAAGGATTCTTAGGTCTATGTTAGGATCAGTGTTCCCCATACCACAGGATTACACCGTAGTGAAGAAGTCGTCTGGAGAGTGTTGTGACCCCCGTGTGTCAGGAGGATGGAACCAGAAGCCCCATCACCGAGCCTCCACCTCATTCACGATACAGAGCAGAAGATCCTAGAATACCTCCAGGATACGAGCTGCTGAGGAGAGGGTGAGCGCTGCCCGGGGAATGCTGGGACTTGTACAATTAACACAAGGGAGGGGTCTCGGTGATGCTGTGTCATTGTGGGTGTCAGGTCTATAAGGTGTCAGGACGTCACTCTTATTCTCCATGGAGGAGTGGGGAGTTATATAGAAGGACACAAGGACCAGTACAAGGACATTCATGATGGAGAGACCACCAGCCCTCACATCACCAGGTAGAGGAGACCTTCTGATTATAGAGGACAGAGCAGGTGTGGGTCACCTCACCCTATCATCTCATCATCACAATATGACAATGTATCAGTCACTGTGTATATTTCCTATAGATGATCCAGTCAGAGGAATCCACCCGAGAGATGTCCCAGTCCTGGAGATTCCCAAAATATTACCACCGGAACAGAGAGATGTCCCAGTCCGAGATCCGAGATATTACACAGGATCAAGAGAGATGTCCAGTCCTGAAGATCGGGGATATTTAAAGAGGAACCGGAGAGATGTCCCAGTCCTCCATATTTCCATGTTGTTAAATGGGGAGCGGAGGAGAAGCGTCCCACTGGATCATCGGTAGATGGAGCTGAGGTTACTGTGAATCTCTATAGCTGGATGTAATGAAGCTACTGACCTTCTCCAGCAGCGTGGGTGGAGGGTCTATGGGATGATGTTGATGGTCGTTGTGGTTGGTCATAGTTTCTATAAGGTCGTGATAAAAATCCTGGCCATTAAACTTACGTCCAGAGGCAAGAGAAGTGAATATTCTAGGACCTGTTGCCCATCAACACCGTCTACACCTTATAGTCACATCGTTTTAGCGTTAGAATATAACCGTAGCATTGATGTAAATAAATTTGGATTGAATGTCCCCGGCTCTAGATAGGTTTATGTCCAGTCATTTGGATCAGAGATATCTACGGAGTACATTGCCTTGTTCTCATGTCTTCCTGTTGGATTTTCCAGGAAGGTGTCGGTGGAAGGAGGAGCGGAGAGGAAAACCACAGCCGTGACGAGGAGGGTAACCCAGACCTTTCATGTATATTGTCTTTTTACCCCTTAACTGGGGCTTATACTGCCATATACGTAGTATGGCAGTTATGGTGGATCAATCGACAACCTTTGGTTAAAGTACCTAGGGGGTCTGGAAAATCGAAAAATAAAAAATAAAATAAACAAGAATAGTTAGATTTCAATAACACCCTACCCCTATGAACTGATAAAAATAAACAGTAAACATTAATGCATGTATATTCAATTCATTTTATGAATTTCAATAAACGCAAAACAAATAAAGTTGTAGCATTCCGATTCAAAGTAATAAGAAGGGAAAATATCAACTTTACATCACAGTTGTCTCCAGGGTAGATGTAGGGCTTTACACATAAAGTGAGTACAATGACTCATATAGGGATACTGAAGGGATAAGGCCGGTGTGCAGATGCAAGCCCATGGGCACCGACTTCCAATGGCATCAGCGATGTAAACCACCTGATCCGAGGCAGCCCAGGATCAGTAGAGAGGATTGACCAGTAGAGAACCGTGTGCCCCCAGAGACGTGGGAGCCTCGTTTTAAGACAGAGTGTGGTGTATCCGGCACACATATAGTTTACAGTGCATCCTACTGGGGAGAAAAGGACAAGAACAGAAATCGTTCAAGGGGCCCATCCATTCGTTGTATCTGGTGGAGGGGAGCTCTGTGCTGAAGGAGCCGTATGGGGCGGGCCAATGAACACTCTATCACAATAGGAAGGGATGCTGGTGTGTTAGGGCTGGCATATGCGACATTCTTCCTGAGGCCTGATACTATAACTACAGGGGATGGAGTCACCCTCGGCTAGGGACTTCGGATACTGGGTTGACCAGAGAGGGCCAGGAGACAGACAAAAACATTGTAGGAAAGGCAACAGGGGGAAACACGGGGACAAAGCTGAAGGGAGGGGGAAGGGGGGAGAGCAGGGGCAAGATCTGCAAGAGCAGCGATTTCTGGCTTTGCTTTTCCCCAGTAGGATGCACTTGTAAACTATATGTGTGGCGGATACACCACACTCTGAGCTAAAATAAGGGGCCCCACGTCTCTGGGGGCACACGGTTCTCTACTGGTCAATCCTCCTACTGATCACTGGGCGCCTAGGATCAGGTGGTGTACATCTGCGATGCCCTTGGAATGTCGGGCCCATGGCTTGCATCTGCACACACGGCAAGTGACATGGGGTGGGGGAAAGGACTATGTTTCGGTTTGTTAATGATATATCCTCAACGGTGGCCATCTTGAGCAAGAGAAAAAAAAAGCAGCCATTTTGTCCTACTGGCGGTCATGCCGGGGGTCCACACTGTCCAGCTAA
Source organism: Engystomops pustulosus (assembly GCA_019512145.1). Taxonomy (NCBI): domain Eukaryota; kingdom Metazoa; phylum Chordata; class Amphibia; order Anura; family Leptodactylidae; genus Engystomops; species Engystomops pustulosus. The sequence goes on along the minus strand of WNYA01000012.1, from coordinate 592,166 downwards.
GGTCATGATTCAAACTCATGTTTATGTTTGCTCGCCTGCCAGCTACTTCCCTTGACATTAAATGAGAAGCTAGTCTGTCCTTATTTTGTTATTACATTCTTGCTCTAGCACAGCTTATCTCTTGGTTTGACTTGCCTTAGTTTCTCTTCAGGGAAATTAGTAAAACTGTCTGTGAAACAAGGCCTATTAACCTTTTCCGAGAATATGCTTGGTAAATTCATTATGGCCAATAGCATTACAGTATTTTATCTCCTTTTTTCACGCCCTCTGCAAACTTTTTGTTTTGATAACGACTGTGGTTTTGAAATAAACACGTGTGATTTAAATGCAGCTGAAGACCATATCTGGTCTGTGGGTTTTTCTTTTCATCCGAACCGGGAGCAAAGAAAGACTAATTTGAAAGTCACCTGTATTAAACGAAATAAGTTGATAAAATCTATAACAGGTTCCAACCCGACATTGTGTGCGCTCAGAAGATCTATAAAGCTCTAAGAATCCCGGGAAAATTATCCAGGGCTGCCACAGTTTATGAATTTCTTGGTGGTGCAAAGAGGATCTGCCATTGTTTCCTCCATTGGTAGATGCACATTAGTTCCTGCGCCAGTAAGAGATGGAAGGGGCACAAATCCTATCAAAAAAAGAATGGACTATTCCAGGAAATTCCATACAAGGGCAAGTGCCATCATAAGATGACAGGGCACAATTTGCGCCATCGCTCAGGGACAAATATTAGTACAATTAAAATAGAACATAACAAGAAAGGTGAGTTACGTAGCACTTTTCTTGTTATGTTCTATTTAACATTTAAAATTGTATAAAAAAATATCTTTTTCTTATCTTACCATTAGTGTTCAATTCTAATTGGTAGACATGGAAGGGGGTGGGGGTTAAGGTGAACGCCATCATACGAGGAGGGGACTGTGCGAGCTGCTACACAGGGAGAAAATCTCAGGAGGTATTTTCTGCTTCTGGATGGACCCGGGAGGATAGAGAAAAGAGCCCACTCTTAGGGTGTTCAGGGACGGGCACACCTGTCATTTCGGAAGTCGCCTTGAACACCTGGTACTTTTGAGCGGGACCACCAAACAGGATCATGTCACCCCTGTCGCTTGGCATTCCCAGCACGCGTCCTGAATCGAGGGGTAAATCGAATGCAGCAGTCAGAGCCCTATACATCTAGAGAGACATTTTGTCATTTTTCTCTAGTGCCGAGCAGGTATTGAGAGTTTATGCGTAAACAGAAATGCCTTATTCCAGTCTTAGGAGGTTAGAGAAATGTTCAGGTCCCTGGCCCACTTGTCGAGGAAGGGCGGGGGATCGAGCTATCAGATTCCTTATGAGGAGGCCTAGATCTGTGAGATAAATGTTCAGGAGGGGATGCTGAGCAAAATAATGTATCAAAAGGGCTGAGCTGGGGTTGAATGCGGGCAGCGGTCCCAGGTCTTTAAGAAAGGCACCAGCTGAGCCACGTTCTAGCCATGAGGTTGAGGATGAACCAGGTCCGCAATTCAGTTGGTGAGGGGGAAGGGGCTTCCCCCAGCATGTATGCAGGCGCAGGTCTTCGTTGCTCGAGTGGCCCAAGAAATTGTTTGGTTAAGGCCGGGTGAAAGTCGGATGTGAGAATAGTGGGTAAGGGATCTGACATGGAACGAGAGAGAATTTTTCTCTGCATAGGCATCTCCGAGCTTCAGGGTTTGAGCATGGAATAGTGTATGGGGTTCTATCTCTACTAGTTGGGGAGGATAACCATGGATCATGCGTTAGGGGGATTGAGGAGCTATATTGTTTCAACTGCACCCAAGCTTGGTATGCAAGTGATGGTGCCAATCTATTAGTAGTTACATGATGGAGGCCTGGTGGTAGGTTTTGAGGTTCAGTAGACCACACCCTGCTGATTTTGGTCTAGTCAGGATCTGCCTTCCAATGGAGGAGGCGGACTGAACCCAGATAAAGCATGCGATTGCGATCTAAGGGATTTGGAAGAGCGAGGGTGGATTGGACTTGTCGGGCTGCCCTGGACGAGGTAGGTAAAGGAGCGGGGCAGAATGTCCATTTTATCACGTTAATTCTACCGAACAGGTAATGTTTCTTATTGGAGTGGTCAAGTCCTGCAGGTTGCGTTTTAAAGTGGCAAGTAATTGAGGGAGTACATTTTGTGAGCTCTGGGGGACTTGGATGCCTAAGTACTTAATTTATATGGAACACCAGCGATAGGAAAATGGTCATTAAACAAGGTGAATGTCCTCCTCCAGGAGGGAGAAAGTCGAACATTGATTTTAAAATTGCTCAGTGAATATAGGCGTCAAATCTTTAAGGAGATGGAGTGAGATCCTTGGTTGAAAAAACAAGAGTAGGAGGTCGGTCCGCAAATAACAACGTCTGTAAGGCGCTGCCTACTCAAGCCATGAATGTCAGGATTGTTTCTAATAGCAGTGGTCAGGTGCTCCATAAACAATTACATAGAGGAGGGGGGAGAGCTTCAGGTCCACGTTCAAAAGAGAAATAGGCCTTTATCTGGCTGGTGAGAGAGGGGTCCTTTTCTGTTCAGTAGGACACTGATATTGGCCTCCAGAGATGTGGGTGAAAGTGACGGATGGAGAGATTGAAAGGCTCGCTTGTAGTCAGAATTGGGGAGGGGGGTCCCTCCAACATCTTATAAAAGTGGGGAGAAACCATGAAGTTGGTGGTTAATAAAAAATTATGATCACGTCTTTGTTCAAGGGGGCAAAGCGGTTGTCCCTAATGTAGGTATCTATTCTGTTGAAAGTGACGAGGAGTCTAGATCCGCAGGCTGGTCTTGATATTGTATAGTTGGCAGTCATTGTGCCGCATTCTGTGCTAATATCAGCAGGGTTATGCGTGACCTTAACCTCGGTGGTTTTGATGCATGGATTTGTATCATTCTGGACCGTGGATTGGAGGAGCCGCTTAGAGGCACGCCCGCATTTATTCGAATGGTCGTAGAGATGTCCGTGTACTGGCATGCACTGGGCCAGAGATTTCTACTACTAAAGAGCAGATCTCACATCTCTAATAGTATCAAGTCAGCAAGCCTAGGAGATTGGTTTGACCTATGTTCACCTTCCAGGAGGTGAAATTGTTGTAGCAATGAGGAGAGTTGGCAGTGTTCTCCCTTTTAACCTGACCCGCCGTACGAGTTCTTACTAAGGGTCTCCCATTTCATTGGAGGTCTGCTAGAGGCAGAGATGGGGGGCGGGAGGGGAGTAGGAGGCATTGAACGTTTAACATCCTGTACTCAAAGGGCAATCTTTTCGCAGGTAATATTCAGACGCCAGGACCACGGTCACTTAGAAACAGATGGAATTGTGACCGATACGTATATGGGGGTGTGTGGTCAGAGGAGGACAATGTTGCCAATAGAGGACTGTCGGTCCCAAGTTTGTGACCTGATGCGGAGCTGAGGAAAAAGTTCTATACGCACGGACATGAGTACATGTTGCTGGTGAGTAGTAAGTTGTAAATCTCTATGTCCTTAGGTGCAAGATTCCGCCAGACATCCACTAGTGTAGAAGCTGCAGGTACATTTAGCGGAGCCAGCATGTGCCCAATGGGAATGTGGCTCGTCTTCCGAAGAAGGTATCTGTTTTTATGTTGAGTGACGTTAAAGTTGCCCCGCACAGCATCCCTCAGCAAGAACCCCAATAACTCGTTTCAGGCTCCTACAGCACTGGGACTGGGGACGCAAGATTAGGTAGGTATAGGTTCGTCGAATGTGAATATCTACGGTCGAAGACTTGTAGTTTGACATAAACAGCGTACCGCTGTTCCATGTGCTCCGTCAAGACTCCATGAGGGAGGGAAGCGTATGGACAGACAATGGACACGCCCTGGAGCGTGAGTAGGGTTGGAACTGTGGAACCAGAGTGCTGAAGTATTGGTCTCTAATATCATAGAAATAGGCCGGTTTAAAGTGCGTATCCTGAAAAACATTAAGACTCTTGACACCCTGTTATGCATACATAAAAAATTGTGATCTCTTCTGGGGGGACATTCAATCATCCATGCCTTCAGGGACCAAGTTATTCATTGAGCCATGCGTGGTATGCTGTCGGGGCATAAGCAGTGTAATGGGTGGTAACAAGTATTTCGCAACGGAATGGAGGAGGGGGAAGAGGGCACTCGGGAGCCGGGTGGTGGCAGGCACGAGGGAGAGGTTTACTTTTGTTCATAGCTATATGGGAAAATAATGTACTTAAGTCCTGCCCATATCTGATTGTGGGCCTTGAACTCATCTGGGGACCCCCCTTGGTACTCTAATTATCTGGAAACATTGTCATCTAGGTGTGCTCTTCAGGACCTCCAGAACCTTTGGGATTCTCACCTTTTCTTTATGTGTCGATCAAACTTATCCCTGGGGGATGATGAAGATAGGATGCACACATATTTATACCAGTACACTCACCCTTCCCAGCCTCTAGGAGTGCGTGACCTGGTCTTCTACCACCCACAATCCATTTACACATAGACAGCGATACAGGGTTACTGTGCTGTCACGATGTTAAAGAAGTCATTGTCTCGTTGCTTACACCAAGTAGGTTAAAAGTCCTACTCTGGGGGCATCCTGGTAAGCCCTATGGACACGAGTGATAGTCATGGTTGAGCATACAGTCGTAGATGACGACAGCTAGCAAAAAGAATAAGTAAGTTTGATATAGAAAAAGGCGTGGAAGCGTGTTGACTTCCCTCTAGCTTCACAGACGTGGCATGGTCAGCAGACTTGGATAGAAGTCGTTAGTGAGCAGCTCCAGGATCTCTCTGTGTCTCTTTAGCACAATGTAGTCTCACAAGGCTTGAGTTATGCGTCCTGAGGTCTCTGCTGGATCTGAAAGGGAAATCAGAAAACATCTTTTGCCTTATCTAGAGCTGGCTCAACTGTGTGGATTTTCCACCTGTTTTCCTGCCATCACGCTATAGATTCTGTGGGAAGTAGTGGCCTAGTCGGGGGTACAAAAAGTATCTCAAAAGGGACAATCCGCTTTTTCTGTTGAGGCGGGTGGTTTATAACTGAATAAGGGCGCCAGGAAGGCACTAGGGCATGGTTCCAGTTTTCCAAGCCTTCGGCGTCTCTACTAAGAGTGCCGTTAGTCTCTCAACCCTACCACTAGCTTGGGGATGGTAAGGGTATGTAAGGGACAATAGTTACAGCCTTTATCCTGTCCAGTGAAGTGGGTTCTGCACCATACTCTATGGTCACTGGGAGTCCAACTGCAGAAAATCTCACTCCAACTCTTGCTGCGGCAAGCATGTTTCTACGTAAAAGTTTTCGGAAGATGGATAAAATCCTCTACTAAGTCTTGGAAGGGATACAGCGGCTGGGTGTCACCTTCTGTGTAGTCTTTACCACCTACCCGGGTTGTGGCGGCACAGATTACCGGGTTTCACTAGTGACTAGGATAGAATGCCCGGGGCAGACACTGGGGTTTATGAGCAATAGCGGCCATTTGGATATGTGTGGGTGTCCGTAGGCTACTTGACTACGGGGTATGCGGGCAGGCACACCCTCTCTCCAGCACCAGGTCCCATCGGCATCTGGGCTCTAGCTTTCCTCACACTTCATTATCTTTGATGACACTCTGACCAACAGGGACTGGAGCACAAACACAAGTGTTGCTTTTACTTTCATTAGCCCCACCTGTATGGAAGTAAAAGAGATTCATGAGGTGAGGAAATCTCTGCCTTCCATATGGGTTATAAGTTGTGTTATACCCCAGGGACTATACCTTGAGTCTATACCTTCGCGCGCAGCTGACAGCGCTCCTTGAGTGCCGTAACCCAAAATCTTGCGTGGCAGGGGTGGAGGGAGTGGGTTATACTTTTACACCTCATGCCGCCCCTGACCACTGCAATATCCAGTGTAGAAACATGCTGTCTTCTCCTGCAGACCGGGAGCCATCTTCGAGAAAGACATCAACATCTGGGGTTAACCTCCCCCTTTTCTGAATCCGGGAGACTAGTGGCAGAATGGCAGGATCATAGCTGTGCCACCTTGTCAGTATGACGCTCTGGGGCATCAGGAGTGCACACTGGAGTCGGAGCTCTGGCCATTGCTCAAAGCTTGGCTGTATGCTAGTGATCTAGGAATAAACTACTGGCCTTGCTGAGCAGATTGCTGGCTGCAGCTTCTGACACATGAGGGCGTCCCCTCACGACTGAGATCTAAACGGGCTTAATAGTGGGCTAGGAAACCTGTGGCGTGGCATAGATATCAGTGCAAAACAAAGTTTTGGTTCAGTGGGGTGTGCTAGGGCCGGGGCAGACAGGTTTGCCAGCATTAAGGCTGTGGAATACATCAATTGTCTCTGACTACGGGAAAATGGGGAGAGGCAATGCAGTCATCACATCAATAACAGTGAAAATATGGCATTCTCGGGGACTGCAGCAGTGAGATTGTGGGTTAGGGACCACTGGGCTTCAGTACACTCATGGCAGCTCGGAAGTTCATCGACTATCTTACATGTATACGCTTACCTTTCTGGATCTTTTTCTTGAGGGGGAGGGGTAATCATCACTGGGCATCAGAGGAGGAGTTCCACATCAGTTCTAAATGGGGGAGTCTCCGTTTCCTAGAGGTGGGCAGTCACTTCGATAATCTCTTCCTCCCCACAGTTTGAAAAATGCCCTTTGAGCTGGGCTCTGTCATGGGACCGGAATTTCTCTCAGTCTCACTTTGGAAGTGGTCTGTGTAAACTACCGATCCTGGTCTCTGTTTCCCCTGGTTTTTCTGTAACAGTCTTGTCAGTCTGCAAAACACTCCAACTACAAATTGTAGTGTAAAAAAGTGAATAAAAGACAGCTCACCCACCTCAGTCACTCCGGCTGCGACAGGTTCAGCCAACTCCCTGGTGCCGCACGACAGAGTTCCATCCATAGCCATCTGGAAAATGAGGAAAATAGAGAAAAGGGAACCGGCACAAACAAAAGTAGTCTACGCCAAACTAGTGTCCGCTTTATTACGTGACAAATGCTAAAAACAAACACGAGGAACAACTGGTTAACACGTTTTCAACGATAAACGTCCTAATCATGACCATGCTGCGTCTCGTCGGTCCCTCTGTACGCCAGTCTGGCAGAGATGTCTTCTAGTCCTTACACCTTTGGTAACAACCCGTTACAAAACAGCGGCAGGGGCTAGTGCACTAGATGTAGAATGTACATACACTGTCAGGTCATACCCATGTGTCTGAAAGCTGTAAAGAATTCCTGTGGACTCTTCCTTAATGTTTATGTCTCCGCTTTATCTAATCTAGATATTGGGATTCTCACTTAATATGTTCCGTGCACCTATGAAGTACTGGCCGGACTGCACAATCTCAAAAAGAAGTCAGGTACACTTAAATGAGGAGGTTAGACTTTGTTTACTTTTTGACTAAAAACCAAGGTTCTATCCTAGGGCTGGGGCTTGTCCTTGTTGGCATCTAACTTGTTTGTGGATATAACAGGGCATACTGCATTCTGCATCACAGCAGAACCCTTCAAAGCTTTTAGAAAAGACATCGGACGCAGCTTTGCAGCCCCGTACCTTTTGTAAACATTTACAAGGTTACACACTGCCAGTGAGCTCCGAGATTAACAAAACACAGCATTCCAATCCAAAGCAGCCCGATTTGGATCCCCGCGATCTCCCTTTTCAATGTACAGGAAGATGCTGTAAAAATCGCTCTAAGCCACAGGAGTTTTGTATATCATCAGAATCAAATAAATAAATTTAACTCGGACCATAATTAAACAAACAACTTCCCACCTCAGATTTCTCAGCAGAAATCTTTAATCAGTGAAATATTCAACTTTCCCGGCTTTTATTCCAGACATCTATCACGCTCCAAAGGGTGCTTAGCTGCTCTAAACTACAACAAAGAACCGTTGTTTTCTACAACTATTATCCTCAACCCACCTTTTGGCTGCCCAACAGAGTAGAGTCATAAAACAATTAACTTTAGGGACTTGAAAAAGATAAACTGTTCTGAGATGACTGCCGCTCTGAAAGATGGTGGTGTGTCATCTTCTCTAACCACCAGGTACAGGGGTGGAGTTTAAGAGGGTGCTGGTCTGAATCCTAGACGCTATTTCTTTTCCTTTTCCAGGGAGGAAAATATAATCTTTTTTTCTCAATTCTCTCCACATACAAGACTTGGAAATGTCCTCTATCGGCTGTCTTTCTTCAATGGGCACTCTGAAGGATTCCTGTCACTTTTCTGGTCTGTCCGTCAAAGCCCGAGGCTCTAAGTGTCTGTTTGCAAATCTGATCAAGTTTTCTCACTTGTACATTCATCGAATCAACTAAATATCCAACACTCAAAACTTCACTATTACTTTTTTTCACCACAATGCTACCAGCCCTGTGTTTCATTATGTCACTTTGCACTTTTCCAATCCTACTTAACTCAACAACCATTGTCTACTTCATCAAGCCAACCTTTGGCGGTGCATCTTTCCCTTCATGTGAAAAACAATCCCTTGTCCTCAATGTGCTTGAGATCAAATCATTACTACTTTCTCTAATGGTCTACAACTACGCTACTGTTACAGGGACATCCCCAAAGATACAGCGGAGCCGTGCCTCAATTATATTGACAAACAAAAGAAACTAGATACTGCAGAATCTCACAAAGGACTCTACATGGGTCACCGCCGACCGGACTGACTACAACACAGTCACCTGCCCTCAGACTGACCCTCTAAGCCACAACGGACTCTACACTGGGTCACTGCTGACTAGACTGACTCTCCAAGTCGCTCTCTTCAGACCCGACTAGTCTTTACAGTCATATAAAGAGACCGTCAGACTCCCACGAAGGGAGTTGAATGCACACCGGCCAGGGCAGGTCTCCGCAAATTCTGAGCCTCACTTCTGTGGGCAACCCTTAAAGAAAAAACTGTAGTAAGACACTATGACAATCACAAACGAATACCTCCCATCTGCATTGCGGACATTTAAGGGGTACTCCTTCCCGTCTGCACAGATTCAGATACATACTACAGACTGTCGACTATCCATCACTGTCTAGTCACTGTAGTCACATTACAAGTGGTTCTTTGCCACATTATATGGCATACTGTTATTATAGGATATTAAAGGCAAAGTACAATATCACACACAGGAAATTACCTTACCCAATCTAAAAGCCAGTGAAACAGAAATGACAGTCAAGGCAGACAATTAAGTAGACTCACCCCGACCGCGTCATTGTCAATTCTGGTCACTGCACTCCTGGAATCCTGCGGAGGTCAGCTCGATGGTCAAATGTCCCACTTAGATGCCGACCAGGAAACGCCAAAATGATAGAGATTTTTATATAGGTATCAAACAGTCCTTCATGTTGTAAGACGACATTCAAATGAACCTTTATAGCCAAAAATGGCTCCCGGTACCGGGGAGGAGTAACACACTAGACACACCAGTATCTTAGAAAATGCAGAAATTCCATCCTTTATTAGTGCACAGCTGCATATATAAACACAGAAGATCATCAGCATAGGGGCATGAAAAGAGAATGTAATGAATATCTCCCCATAATTCACTTTCCCAAAAAAGTAGGGAACTTACAATTATTCTCACACCGAGCACCGTCTCCAGAGAGAGTGGATGTTTATACTAATCGCCCTGTTGTTAGCTCGTATACGTAACAACATGGCTTCACACAGAGAGCTGCAGAAGAAGATAAGAGCTAAAATGAAGACAGTTCATACAAAAAGAGTCTGAATACTGACATGTCTGTACACAGGTCAACAGCACCCCCGGCTAAGACTAAAATGGCGTCCGTTTGGTCCAAAAATGGCGCTGTAGAGGAATAATATCTGCATTTCAGGATGCGGGCATAACCTAACATGTTTTGTGATTTTTACTGTTATTTAGTTTATATCAGTGCTACGGAAAGGGGGTGATTACATTTTTTATTTTATTATATTTTTTTACTAATTCTTAGACTCTTATTGTATTTTAACCCTAGATGGGTGATGTCCTACTGTATATCTGGATTGCAGTGTATTGCGTTTTTACATGGATTAGTACAATGATCCAGACTCCTTGTAAGGAATCTTCGAAACCAGGCAGACCACAGGCTTTCATGGTAAACGATCACCGCTCCCCGTGATATAAGGGAAGTGGCGATCTCAACAAAGACGGCGGCACCCTCTTCTTACATCCTCATAGAAAGGGGTTAATGTCTGCCAATCCTGAATGGAAATCTTAGTTGGTCATCCCTGTTATGCAAGTAGAGAATCCAATTCATTGACTAATACTAATATATTAAAATAAGTGATTCCTTTTATTTTGTTTGTAATGCGAAAAATAATTAATTTTGATTATGTTTTTAGAAAAACAAAAGAGGATCCCATGGAATTCCTCTCAATCTCTTGTGGTGGAAATAGAAGATAATCGTTCACAGAGAACTAACTCAGGGAAGAAGCGATTTTCATGTCTGAATGTGAGAAATGTTTAGCCTGAAATCACACTCTGTTAGACATGAAAAAAACTCACACAGGGGAGAAGCCATTTTCATGTCCTGAATGTTGAGAATGTTTCGCATGAAATCACATCTTGTTAACCATCAGACGACTCACACAGGGAAGAAGCCATTTCTGTCCTGAATGTGAGGAAATGTTTTAGCCTGGAATCACATCTTGTTAGACACAAATAAAATCACACAGGGGAAGAAGCCATTTCTGCTCTGAATGTGAGAAAATGTTTTAGCCTGAAATCACATCTTGTTACCATCAGAGAATTCACACACAGGCGAGAAGCCATTTTCATGTATTGATGTGAGAAATGTTTTAGCCAGATTCAGATCTTGTTAAACATCGGAGAATTCACACAGGGGAGAAGCCATATTCATGCCCTGAATGGGGAAAATGTTTTAGCCGGAAACGCATCTTGTTTACCATCAGAGATACACACAGGCGAGCAGCCATTTCATTGTACTGATGTGGGAAATGTTTAGTCATAATCAATCTTGTTAAACATCAGAGAACTCACACAGGGGAAAACCTTTGTATGTACTGAATGTGGGAAAGTGTTTTAGTGCTTATTCAAATCTTTTACAACACCAGAGAAGTCACACCAGGGGAGAAGCCATTTTTCATGTCCTGAATGTGGAAAAAAGTTATCAACAGAAAGCAAAACTTGTTACGCACCTGAAAACTCACAAGGGGAGAAGCCATTTTTATGATGAATGTGGGAAATGTTTTAGCCTGAAATCAGATCTTGTTCAACACCAGAGAACTCACCAGGGGAGAAGCCATTTCATGTATGAATGTGTAAGATGATAAAAATCTGGCCAGACATAGAGAAGCACACAAGGGAGGAGGGACCTCGATGATGTTTGCATCATACAAGTTAGCTCTAAAGCTCATTAACATGGGAAGTTCATGGGCCAATCATTATGAAAAGTGTTTATACAAGAGTTAATTACGACGAGGATGAAGTCGTATGAAACCTCTTTGTAGAAACACTTTTCATAATGATTGGCCCAATGAACTTCCCATGTTAATGAGCTTTTCCGCCAGTCACGCAGAATAGTGTCCGCACCCTGGCCGCCAGTCACGCAGAATAGTGTCCGCACCCTGGCCGCCAGTCACGCCGAGTAGTGACCGCACCATGGCCGCCAGTCACGCAGAATAGTGACCGCACCCTGGCCGCCAGTCACGCAGAATAGTGTCTGCACCCTGGCCGCCAGTCACGCAGAATAGTTTCCACACCCTGGCCGCCAGTCACGCAGAATAGTGTCCGCACCCTGGCCGCCAGTCACGCCGAGTAGTGACCGCACCCTGGCCGCCAGTCACGCAGAATAGTGTCCGCACCCTGGCCGCCAGTCACGCCGAGTAGTGTCCGCACCCTGGCCACCAGTCACGCCGAGTAGTGTCCGCACCCTGGCCGCCAGTCACGCAGAGCAGGTGGAAGATGCTGAATGCAGATGTGTGAGGCCCCGGCAGCATCTGTCCCCCTGCACCTCGTACACCGGATACAGGAGCCGCTTCTATATAATGTCACATCCAATCATCTGCTCAGACAAGAAGAATTCCAGGACCTCACATTGTAATCTCCTCGACTAATCCAGACTCCTCCCTGTCCTGGAGACCCCCAGAGGGGATGACTACACCCCCACCCTCCCACTCATATCCAATCCTGCTGGCATGCTCGGGAGTTTTGTCCTTCCGATTATAGTGTGTGCGCCTCTCCTTGGAAGTCTGCTGGGAGTTGTAGTCCCTCCCATATGGGTCTGTGCCCTTGACATGCTGGGAGTTGTAGTCCCCTTCAATAGCGTGTGTGCTCCTGGAGCATGACTAGGAGTTGTAGTCCATCCATATAGTGTGTGCGCTCCTGGAGCATGCTGGGGTGTAGTCCCTACATCTAGTGTGGTGCTCCTGGTAGTGCTGGAGTTAGTCCCCTCCATATAGGTGTGTGTGCATCCTGGAGATGCTGGGGTGTAGCCCTCCATATAGTGTGTGTGTCCTGGAGCCTGGCTTGGAGTTGTCGTCCCTCCATATAGTATGTTCGCTCCTGGAGCATGTGCTGGGAGTTGTCGTCCCTCAATATAGTGTGTTGCTCCTGGGCACGGAGTAGCCTCCGGATAGGGTTGGCTGGTCAAGCTTAGCTAGTCTCCATATAGTGTGTGTTGGCTCCTGGAGCATGATGGGATTGTAGTCCCGCCTCTGTCACTATACCTGTGGTTCGCTCAGGGCAGCGAGCTTGTATTCACACACCTCGGTCACTCCTCGTCATATCGCCCAGTCTGTGACCGGGAATTCGTTGTACACTACAGAGGGGCTTGGCCCTCCTCCCTGCTCACTATCCACTAGTCCCTATTGCACCGGGGAGTTTGATGTCCACTGAGGGGGGCGGGCTCGCTCTATGCATGCCTGAGGACCGCGGTGGGCCCGGGGAGAGTACAGTGTCTTGAGGAGATAGGGGAGGACAGAGATCCATGTATCACACCTATAGACCGTATACAGAGACCATATATACCATACACACCCCACACCTATACTTATCACGAGACATATATATACACCTCCAAACAGAGTGATATATACATCCCAATCTATACGTATACAGAGATATATAACCCTCACCTCCTAATACAGCTATATACATTGTCGCCATATAGACACCCCACCCCTAACGTATACAAGAACATATATATACAGTCTACATACTAGTCTATATAGCAAACATCCCTACACCTATACTGTATACAAGAATATATACAGCTACATACATAGACATATATACCACCCCACACCCATACGTAATACAGAGACATACATATACAGCTAACATACATAGTCAGATATACAACCCCCACACCTAGTACTGTATAACAGGACCTATATAACCACCCCAACACCTAACTGTATACAGAGACATATCATACACCCCACACCTATACTGGTATGACAGAGACAGAGTGTATACAGCTACATCAAGTCATCATATTTCACCCCAACACCTATACTGTAACCGATGATAATATAGATACAGCTACATACATGGATCGGCGTGCACATTCCATGACTGTCGAATCTCCGTTCCACCACATCCCAAAGATGTCTTATTGGATTGAGATCGTGGTGATGTGGAGGCCATTTGAGTCCAGGACCTATTGTATGTCACGAACCCCAGTCTGAGATGATTCCAGACTTTATGACATGGCGCATTATCCTGCGAAAGTACCATCAGATGCTACAGGGTTACATTGTGGTCATAAGGATGTGGACATGGTCAGCAAAATACTACTCAGTAGGCTTGTGGCGTTCACGATGCTCAATTTGGTACCAAGGGGCCCAATCAGTGACCAAGAATAATATTCACCCACAACCCATGACACCACCCACACCAGCCTGACGTTGTACATGGCAGGATGGATCCCTGCTTCATTTGTTGACAGCCAAATCTGACCCTACACATCGCAAGTCGCAGAGAATCGAGACTCATCACAGACCGAGCAACATTTCCTTCCACTCTTCTACTGTCCCATTTGCGATGGTTGTGCAAATTGTACCTCAGTTTCCTGTTCTTAGCTGAAAGAGTGGACACCCGGTGGGTCTTCTGCGCTTTGTAGCATCTGCCTCAAGTTTGGACGTACTGTGCTTCAAGATGCTCTTACTGCCTACGTTGGTTTGTAAACGGGGTCGATTTGAGTCAACGTGTTATCCTTCCTGCAGCTCGAACCAGTACTGCCAACTTCTCCTCCTGACTCTGGACATCAAAAGCATTTTCCGCCCAGATACTGGCCGCTCATGGATTTTTTTTCTTTTTGGGACCATCTCTTGTAAACCCTAGAGATGTTGGCGTGAAACATCCGCAGTCGATCAGCGTTTTGAAATACTCAGGACCAGCCTTCTGGCACCAACAACCATGCCACGTTTTCAAAGGCCTCATACTTTCTTCACCTTTTTCCCCATACTGATGTCCGGTTGAACTGCAGGGGGGGAAGATGTCTGAACCATGTCTACATGCCTAAATTGCACTGAGGTGCCGCCATGTGAGTCGGCTGTTAGCAAATTAAGTTGGTTACACGAGCAGTTGGACAGGAGTTGTACCTAATACAGTGCGCGTGAGTGAGTATACACCCCACACCTATACTGTTACAGAGAAATCTATATTAACAGCTAATTACATAGTCCATATATACCACCCCACACCTATACAGTATACATACATATAATTAGCTTACATACATAGTCATATATCAACAACCCCACACCTATACTGTTACAGAACTATATATACATACATACTAGTCATCATATACACCCACCACTATACGGTGACAAGAGACAATATATATATACAGTTAAACTCATAGTCATATTCCACCCCACCTATACGGTATACAGACATTATTCTATAGCTACATACATAGTCCCTATTACATGCTTACTTTAAGGATTAAAATTGACTGTATTTGCGGAAAAATTGCTTCAATCCTCCACCCCACTAATCCCCTTCCCTCCGGTACCTTACAGTTGCTCCTATCTTCCTTTGCAGCCAGTCATCAAGGCGAAGCGTGTGCCAGGCTCTTTCTCCTCTGCTCGCCCCCTAACCTGCAATCACTGACCCCTCCCTCACACTTGGTTCATCTCTCTCCCAGCTAGTCATTCTCACCTCCTAAAAATCTTGCACTCTAGCCTGTGCTCTCTACATGGTGTGCGTCCCGTCACGCATGCTGTGTTAGACCACCTTATAAAGAAGAACCTTCCGGACCCTCGCCAGCTGTCAGCACCGTTATCTAACCCCTTCTCATCTCCAAACTCCTGGAACGTCCGGTTCTATTCCTCGATTAACCCGTTATCTCTCCGCGCTACTCCCTCCCTGGCCCCCCTGCCATGTGGTTCCGCTCTAATGCACTCCCACTGAAACTGTTTTTACAGTGCCAAACTCTTGCTTCTATATAATGTCACATCCAATCATCTGCTCAGACAAGAAGAATTCCAGGACCTCACATTGTAATCTCCATCTACATCCAGATTCCTCCCTGTCCTGGAGACCCCCAGAGGGACTACAACCCCCACCCTCCCACTCATTATCCAATCCTGCTGCATGCTGGGAGTTGCAGTCCCTCCATATAGTGTGTGCGCTCTTGGAGCATGCTGGGAGTTGTAGTCCCTCCATATAGTGTGTGTGCTCCTGGAGCATGCTGGGAGGTGTAGTCCCTCCATAAAGTGTGTGTGCTCCTGTGAGCTGCTAGGAGTTGTAGGTCCTCCTTGTGGGTACGCTCCGGAGCACTGCTGGGAGTTTTAGTCCTTCCATATAGTGTGTGCTCTCTTGGAGCATGCTGGGAGTTGTAGTCCCTCCATATAGTGTCTGTGCTCCTGGAGCATGCTGGGAGTTGTAGTCCCTTCATATAGCGTGTGTGCTCCTGGAGCATGCTGGGAGTTGTAGTCCCTCCATATAGTGTGTGTGCTCCTGGAGCATGCTGGGAGGTGTAGTCCCTCCATATAGTGTGTGTGCTCCTGGAGCATGCTGGGAGCTGTAGTCCCTCCATATAGTGTGTGTGCTCCTGGAGCATGCTGGGAGTTGTAGTCCCTCCTCTGGTCACTTACCTCTTCTCGCCTCAGTGCAGGACACTCTGTACCTCACACACCTCCTCCCTCCTGCTCACTATCCACTAGTCATGTGACACGGGGAGTGTGATGTCACTGAGGGGCGGGGCCTCCTGCTCACTATCCACTAGTCATGTGACCTGGGGAGTGTGATGTCACTGAGGGGCGGGGCTCCCGGGAGGACAGGAAGTAGCAGTGTATATGGAGGAGAAGGGGAGGACAGAGACTTCCATGTATCTACACCTATACCGTATACAGAGACCTATATATACACCCCACACCTATACTGTATACAGAGACATATATATACAGCTACATACATAGTGATATATACATCCCACATCTATACTGTATACAGAGATATATATATATACAGCTATATACATAGTCATATATACACCCCACACCTATACTGTATACAGAGACATATATATACAGCTACATACATAGTCATATATACATCCCACACCTATACTGTATACAGAGACATATATACAGCTACATACATAGACATATATACACCCCACACCTATACTGTATACAGAGACATACATATACAGCTACATACATAGTCATATATACACCCCACACCTATACTGTATACAGAGACATATATATACACCCCACACCTATACTGTATACAGAGACTAGAGTTAACATCTACATACATAGTCATTATTCACCCCACAACCTTACTTGGTAACAGGACATAAATAGATACAGCTACATAATAGGATCGGCGTCACATTCCATGATGCGAATCTCCCGTTACACCACATCCCAAAGATGCTCATTGGATTGAGATCTGGTGACTGTGGAGGCCATTGAGTCCAGTGACCTCATTGTCATGTTCAAGAAACCGTCTGAGATGATTCCAGTCTTATGACATGGCGCATTATCCTGCTGAAAGTAGCCATCAGATGTTACAGGGTACATTGTGGTCATAAAGGGATGGACATTGGTCAGCAACAATACTAGGTAGGCTGTGGCGTTGCAACGATGCTCAATTGTACAAGGGGCCCAAAGAGTGCCAAGAAACATATTTCCCCACACCATGACACCACACCACCAGCCTGAACGGTGATACAAGGCAGGATGGATCCATGCTTTCAGTTGTTGACGCGAAATTCTGACCACTACCATCGAATGTCGCAGCAGAAATCGAGATCATCAGACCAGGCAACATTTCTTCCAATCTCTACTGTCCCAATTTCGATGAGCTTGTGCAAATTGTAGCCGTCAGTTTCCTGTTTCTTAGCTGAAAGAGTGGCACCCGGTTGGCCTTCTGTGTGTAGCCATCTGCCTCAAGTTGGACGTACTGTGCGTTCAGAGATGTCTTCTGCCTACGTTGGTTGTAACGGGTGCGATTTGGTCACTGTTTGCCTTCCTATCAAGCTCGAACCAGTCTGCCCATTCTCCTCTGACTCTGGCATAACAAGGCATTTCCGCCCAGAAATGCCGCTCACTGGATGTTTTTTCTTTTCGGACCATTCTCTGTAAACCCTAAGAGATGGTGTGCGTGAAATCCAGTGATCAGCAGTTTCTGAAATACTCAGACCAGCCCTTCTGGCACAAAACATGCCACGTTCAAAGGCCTCAAATCACCTTTCTTCCCATACTGATGCTCGGTGAATGCAGGAGATTGTCTTGACCATGTCTACATGCCTAAATGCACTGAGTTGCCGCCATGTGATTGGCTGATTAGAAATTAAGTGTTAACGAGCAGTTGGACAGGTGTACCTAATAAAGTGGCCGGTGAGTGTATACACCCCACACCTATACTGTATACAGAGACATATATATACAGCTACATACATAGTCATATATACACCCCACACCTATACAGTATACAGACATATACATATAGCTACATACATAGTCATATATACACCCCACACCTATACTGTATACAGAGACATATATATACAGCTACATACATAGTCATATATACACCCCACACCTATACTGTATACAGAGACATATATATATACAGTTACATACATAGTCATATATACACCCCACACCTATACGGTATACAGACATATATATATAGCTACATACATAGTCATATATACATCTACTTTAAGGATTAAATTGATTGTATTTGTCGGGAAATAATTGCTCAATCCTCTCACCCCACTAATCCCCTTCCCTCCGGTACCTTACATTGTTCACTCTCTTCCTTTGAGCCAGTCACAGGGGAAGAAGTGTCCAGGCTCCTCTCCTCTGCTCGCCCCACTACCTGCATCACTGACCCCATCCCCTCACATCTGGTTCAGTCTCTCTCCCCAGCAGTCACTTCTCACCTCACTAAAATCTTCAATCTCTCTCTCTCTTCTGGTGTCGTCCCGTCAAGCATGCTGTTGTTACCCCTTTACTAAAGAAACCTTCACTGGACCCATCCAATGCTACAGACCAGTTTCTAACCCCCTTTCATCTCCAAACTCCTGGAACGTCCGGTATATTCTCGATTAACCCGCTATCTCTCAGCTAACTCCCTCCCTGACCCCCTGCAATCTGGTTTCCGCTCTATGCACTCCACTGAAACTGCTCTTTCTAAAGTCGCCAATTATCTCCTTATGCAAAATCAAAATGTGACTATTCTCTCCTCTGTCTTCTGGATCTATCGGCAACGTTTGATACTGTGCACCACCAGCTCCTCCTTAGGATGCTTCACTCCATTGGCCTAAAGGACACTGCACTGTGTCGGTGTTCCTCCGGGCTCGGTCCTAGGTCCTCTTCTCTTCTCCTCTCAGTGTCAGGTTCCTCAGGGCTCAGTCCTAGGTCCTCTTCTCTCAGTGTCGGGTTCCTCAGGGCTCAGTCCTAGGTCCTCTCCTCTCAGTGTCAGGTTCCTCAGGGCTCAGTCCTAGGTCCTCTTCTCTCAGTGTCGGGGTCCCCAGGGCTCAGTCCTGGGTCCTCTCCTCTCAGTGTCGGGGTCCCCAGGGCTCAGTCCTGGGTCCTCTCCTCTCAGTGTCGGGGTCCTCAGGGCTCAGTCCTAGGTCCTCTCCTCTCAGTGTCGGGGTCCTCAGGGCTCAGTCCTAGGTCCTCTCCTCTCAGCGTCGGGTTCCTCAGGGCTCAGTCCTAGGTCCTCTTCTCTTCTCCCTCTATACTACCCCCATTGGGCAAACCATCAGCAGATTTAGTTTCCAGTATAATCTTTATGCTGATGACACCCAGCTGTATACTTCTGCACGTAACATCACCTCGGCCTTACTCCAGAACACTAGTGATTGTCTCTCTGCTGTCTCTAACATCACGCCCTCTCTCTTCTTGAAACTTAATCTTTCTAAGAACGAACTTCTTGTCTTTCCACCATCTACTAACTTACCTAACCCTGACCTCTCCATCTCGCTCTGTGGGATCACTATAGCCCCGGGGTCGCTGTCTTGGGGTTGTGCAGGACTCTGACCTCTCCTTTGCACCATATATTCAATTTCTTGTGCACTCTTGCCGGATGCATCTCAGAAACATCTCCAGAATCTACAATCTATTCTTAATGCAGCAGCCAGGTTCGTCTTTCAGACCAAACGTTACATAGATGCCTCCTGTTTGTGCCAATCACTGCACTGGAGGTCCAGGCAGGTGGAAACGGAAACACAGGCACACGGAACAGCGCAACACGGAGTAACTCGGGTAACACGGCAACACAGGACTCAGGAGCGGGGACACACAGAAATGCAGGAATACACAAGAATGTAGGAATACTCAGGAACGCAGGAATACTCGCTTGGAAGCTTTCTCTTAGGCTATGAGGCACAAAGATCCGGCAGGGGACACAGGAAGAGGAAGGATCTTAAAGGTGAGGTGCTCAGCGCACCAATTAGCGGTGCGCTGGTCCTTTAAATTTTCGGCAGGAGCCGTGTGCACACTAGGAGGCAGGGACGCATGGCAGTGCGGAGAAGAGCAGGATCCGGGAGAGCTAAGAGAGCTGGCGGGGCTGCAACGGGGGCACACGTGACAGACTGTTTGTCCTTTGTAATTTATTATTATATTTGTATATGTCCCCTATGATTTGTAAAGCTCTATGGAATTTGATGGCGCCATATAAGTAAAGATTATTATTATTATGCCACACCTATACTGTATACCGAGACATATATATATATATATATATAGCTACATATGCAACACCCCTGCCAACGCATAGACAAGGTGGTAGTTGCAAACAGTGCCCTCTCCATGTCAAGATCTATCCGGTGAGCCTGCACAACTCACCCAGAGGATAATGCCAGGAGAACTTAGGTAAATTGCAGCTGTAGCCTCTGCCTGGAAAGGCAACAGTTAAATGGGTGTAAGATGTTATCCAATTATGTGGCTGAATTGTAAACTGGAGTGTGATTGGAGAGGTGCTATCACCTGTAGATCTTTTATTTTATATAAAAGTAAAAAAATAACAATATATAACACAAACCAAACATAATATACAATATATACAATAACTTACCTGCTTACCTAGCAAAAACAATAACTTAAAGAGGACCTGTCACCACCCCAGACTTCCCAAACTGAACATACCGGCATGTAGGCGCTAGTATCATGATTCTGGGGCACTTGGAATTTTCGTTCTAGCCCCCTCCGTTCCCGAGATATGCCCCCTGTGATCTGACGATTCCGAAGTCTGTATAGTCAGAAAGGAGGAGCTGCTGCACGGGTGGGGGGTGTGAGTATGCTAAAATATTCTGACACCATCCAATCAGCGTCGGATGGTGTCAGCTAAGAGACTCAGCTAAGGGTGAGGCATCATGTGTCTGCAGTTCCGAGTGCGCGCAGCCGCTTGTCCCTGGCAGCACTAGAGAGCACAGAGCAGGTCAGATGCAGCCTACAGTGAGAGAGATCGCTGGATTTCTCGGCGAGCGGCAGCTTTTCCTGCCTGGCCGGAGTTCCAATGATTAATATAGAGACGGCAGTGGAGATGGTGCGCCACCACTGTTCTAGGAGATCCCGCTATATATATGTTACATATACACTACATTCTCCTTATTCTCATTTACTTTATTAAAGCATATAATTATTACTCTGAAATTCAAGTAATAAAAATGCATAAGACACATTTTATATTGTAATTACCAGGAAACCTTTACAACACATAATCATAAATCAAAGGCACTGGAAAAAGCAAAGTATCATCCTGCAAACCTCTTCTATCTGAGATCACAGGTAATGAAGGACACTTGTATCGGAGAGAATGTGCAAGCCTGCTCTTTCATCTATTCCGCTCACTTCCACTAGTCATGGACACTGGGAGTGTATGTCACTAGACGGGGCGGGCGGCCTCCTGCTCACTATCCATAGCCATTGACCTGGGGAGTGTTGATGGCACTGAGCGGGGCGGGCTCCCGGGAGGACAGGAAAGTGCCAGTGATATGAGGAGAAGGGGAGGACAGAGACTTCCATGGATTTACACCTATACCGTATACAGAGACCTATATATACACCCCACACCTATACTGTATACAGAGACATATATATACGTACATACATAGTGATATATACATCCCACATCTATACTGTATACGAGATATATATATATATACAGCTATTATAATATCATGTCAATGACCCCCACACTATACTCGATACGGACAGTATATATACAGCTACATACATAGTTCAATATACATCCCATCACCTATACTGTAGACAGAGACTATATACAGCTACATACATAGACATATTACACCCCACACCTATACTTTATACAGAGACATACATATACAGCTACATACATAGTCATATATACACCCCACACCATACTGTATACAGAGATATATATAACACCCCACACCTATACTGTATACAGAGACATATATACACCCACCACCTATACTGTATACAGAGACTAGGGATACTCTACATACATAGTCATATATTCACCCCACACCTATACTGTATACAGAGACATATATATAGATACAGCTACATACATAGTCGGCTGCACATCCATGATGCGAATCTCCCGTTCCACCACATCCCAAAGATGCTCTATTGGATTGAGATCTGGTGACTGTGGAGGCCATTGGTCCAGTGACCTCATTGTCATGTTCAAGAAACCGTCTGAGATGTTCCAGCTTATGACATGGCGCATTATCCTGCTGAAAGTAGCCATCGATGTACAGGGTACATTGTGGTCATAAGGATGGACATTGGTCAGCAACAATACTAGTAGGCTGTGGCGTTGCAACGATGCTCAATTGTACAAGGGGCCCAAAGAGTGCCAAGAAAACATATTTCCCACACCATGACACCACCACCACCAGCCTGAAACGGTGATACAAGGCGGATGGATCATGCTTTCATGTTTGTTGACGCGAAATTCTGACCTACCATCGAATGTCGGCAGCAGAAATCGAGACTCATCAGACCAGCAACATTTCTCCAATCTTCTACTGTCCAATTTCGATGAGCTTGTGCAAATTGTAGCCTCAGTTTCCTGTTTCTTAGCTGAAAGGAGTGGCACCCGGTGTGGCTTCTGCTGTGTAGCCCATCTGCCTCAAGTTGGACGACTGTGCGTTCAAGATGATCTTCTGCCTCGTTGGTTGTAACGGGTGCGATTTTGGTCACTGTTTGCCTTCCTATCAGCTCGAACCAGTCTGCCCATTCTCCTTGACCTCTGGCATAACAAGGATTTCCGCCAGAAATGCCGCTCACGGATGTTTTTTCTTTTCGGACCATTCTCTGTAAACCCTAGAGATGGTTGTGCGTGAAATACCAGTAGATCAGCAGTTTCTGAAATACTCAGACCAGCCCTTCTGGCACACACAAACATGCCACGTTCAAAGGCCTCAAATCACCTTTCTTCCCCATACTGATGCTCGGTTTGAACTGCAGGAGATTGTCTGACCATGTCTACATCCTAAATGCACTGAGTTGCCGCCATGTGATTGGCTGATTAGAAAATTAAGTGTTAACGAGGCCGTTGGACGGTTGTACCTAATAAGTGGCGTGATGTATGTATACACCCCACACCTATACTGTATCAGAGACATATATTATACAGCTACATCATAGTCATATATACACCCCACCCTATACAGTATACAGACATATACAATAGCTACATACATAGTCATATATACACCCACACCTATACTGTATACAGAGACATAGATATATACCGCTACATTTACATAGTCATATATACACCCCCCACATACTGTATACAGAGACATCTATATATACAGTTACATACATAGTCATATATACATCCCCACACCATACGATAAGACATTATCTATACTACATACATAGTCATATAACATCTACTTAAGGATAAATTGATTTTTGTCGGGAAATAATGTGCTCAATCCTCTACCCCACTAATCCCCTTCCCTCCGGTACCTTACATTGTTCACTCTCTCCTTTGAGCCCAGTCACAGGGGAAGAAGTGTCCAGGCTCCTCTCCTTGCTCGCCCTAACCTGCATCACTGACCCATCCCCTCATCTTGGTTAGTCTCTCTCCCCAGCAGTCACTTCTCACCTCACTAAAATTTCAATCTCTCTCTCTTCTTCTGGTCGTCCCGTCAAGCAGCGTGTGTTCCCCTATACGTAAAGAAACCTTCACTGGACCATACCATGCTACAGACCAGTTTCTAACCCCCTTTCATCTCCAAACTCTGGAACGTCCGGTATATTCTCGATTAACCCGCTATCTCTCAGCTAACTCCCTCCCTGACCCCCTGCATCTGGTTTGCCGCTCTATGCACTCCACTGAAACTGCTCTTTCTAAAGTCGCCAATTATCTCCTTATGCAAAATAAAATGTGACTATTCTCTCCTCTGTCTTCTGGATCTATCGGCACGTTTGATACTGTGCACCACCAGCTCCCTTAGGATGCTTCATTCCATTGGCCTAAAGACACTGCCACTGTGTCGGTGTTCCTCCGGGCTCGGTCCTAGGTCCTTTCTCTTCTCCTCTCAGTTGTCAGGTCCTCAGGGGTCAGTCCAGGTCCTCTTCTCTCGTGTCGGGTTTCTCAGGGCTATCCTAGGTCCTCTCCTCTCAGTGTCAGGTTCCTCAGGGCCAGTCCTAGGTCCTCTTCTCTCAGTGTCGGGGTCCCCAGGGCTCAGTCCTGGGTCCTCTCCTCTCAGTGTCGGGGTCCCCAGGGCTCATCCTGGGTCCTCTCTCTCAGTGTCGGGGTCCCCAGGGCTCAGTCCTGGGCCTCTCCTCTCAGTGTGCGGGGTCCTCAGGGCTCAGTCCTAGGTCTCTCCTCTCAGTGTGGGGTCCTAGGGCTCAGTCCTAGGTCCTCTCCTCTCAGCGTGGGTTCCTCAGGGCTAGTCCTAGGTCCTTTCTCTTCTCTCTATACTACCCCCATTGGGCAAACCATCAGCAGATTTAGTTCCAGTATAATCTTTATGCTGATGACACCAGCGTTATATCTTCTGCGCACGTAGATAAATCACGGCCTTACTCCAGAACACTAGTGATTGTCTCTCTGCTGTCTCTAACATCACCCTCTCTCTCTTGAAACTTAATCTTTCTAAGAACGAACTCTTGTTCTTTCCACCATCTACTAACTTACCTAACCCTGACCTCTCCATCTCGCTCTGGGGATCACTATAAGCCCCGGGTCGCTTGTCTTGGGGGTTTGCAGGACTCTGACCTCTCCTTTTGCACCATATATTCAATTTCTTGTGCACTCTCTGCCGGTATGCATCTCAGAAACAATCTCCAGAATACTACAATCTATTCTTAATGCAGCAGCCGGTTCGTCTTTCAGACCAAACGTTTACATAGATGCTCCTGTTTGTGCCAATCACTGCACTGGAGGTCCAGGCAGGTGGAAACGGAAACACAGGCACACGGAACAGCGCAACACGGAGTAACTGGGGGTAACACGCCACACAGGACTCAGGAGCGGGGACACACAGAAATGCAGAATACACAAGAATGTAGGAATACTAGGAACGCAGGAATACTCGTTGGAAGCTTTCTCTAGGCTATGAGGCACAAAGATGGCAGGGACACAGGAAGAGGAAGGATCTAAAGGTGAGGTGCTCAGCGCACCAATTAGCGTGCGCTGGTCCTTTAAATTTTCGGCAGGAGCCGTGGTGCACACTAGGAGGCAGGGACGCATGGCAGTGCGGAAGAGAGCAGGATGGAGAGCTAAGGAGCTGGCGGGGCTGCAACGGGGGCAACGTGACAGACTGTTTGTCTTTGTAATTTATTATTATATTTGTATATGTCCCCTTGATTGTAAAGCTCTATGGAATTTGATGGCGCCATATAAGTAAGATTATTATTATATGCCACACCTACTGTATACCGAGACATATATATATTATATATAGGTATACATATGCAACACCCTGCCAACGCATAGACAAGTGGTAGTTGAAACAGTGCCCTCTCCATGTCAAGATCTATCCGGTGGCCTGCACAACTCACCCAGAGGATAATGCCAGGAGAACTTAGGTAAATTGCAGCTGTAGCCTGCCTGGAAGGCAACAGTTAAATGGGTGTAAGATGTTATCCAATTATGTGGTGCGAATTGTAAACTGGTGTGATTGGAGAGGTGCTATCACCTGTAGATCTTTTATTTATATAAAAGTATAAAAAATAACAATATAACACAAAACCAAACATAATATACAATATATACAATACTTACCCTACCGATTCCTAGCAAACAATAACTTAAAAGGAACCTGTCACCACCCCAGACGTCCCAAACTGAACATACCGGCATGTAGTGCGCTAGTATCATGATGCATTGCGGGCACTTGGAATTTTCGTTCTAGCCCCCTCCGTTCCGAGATATGCCCCCTGTGATCTGACGATTCCGAAGTCTGTATAGTCGAAGGAGGAGGCTGCTGCACGGGTGGGGGGTGTGAGATATGCGAATATATCTGACACGCATCAATCAGCGTCGGATGGTGTCAGCTAAGAGGACTCAGCTAAGGTGAGGCATCATGTGTCTGCAGTTCCGAGTGCGCGCAGCCGCTTGTCCTGGCAGCACTAGAGAGCACAGAGCAGGTCAATGCAGCTACGTGAGAGAGATCGCTGGATTTCTCGGCGAGCGGCAGCTTTTCCTGCCTGGCCGGAGTTCCAATGATTAATATAAGACGGCATGGAGATGGTGCGCCACCACTGTTCTAAGGAGACCCGCTATATATATGTTACATATACACTACATTCTCCTTATTCCATTTACTTTATTAAAGCATATAATTATTACTCTGAATTCAAGTAATAAAAATGCATAAGACACATTTTATATTGTAATTACCAGAAACCTTTACAACACATAATCAGAAATCAAGGCACTGGAAAAGCAAAGTATCATCCTGCAAACCTCTTCTATCTGAGATCACAGGTAATGAAGGACACTTGTATCGGAGAGAATGTGCAAGCCTGCTCGTTACCATAATCTCTGAAAACTGAATTTACACTATACAGATAACCAGTTCCAACTTACATACAAACTCGACTTCAGTTCAAACCTAAAGTAACTTTCCTGTGCATAACCCAGGGTGGATTCCCTACACAGCGCTACTTCAGCTCTATTCAGGGAAAGGAAGAAGTGAAGATGAATCGTATGAACCTCTTGTAGAGATAAAACACTTTTCATAATGATTGGCCAATGAACTTCCCATGTTAATGAGCTTTTAGATACTTGTATGATGCAAACATCAGTCGGGATGGTCCCTCCTCCCTGTGTGGCTTCTCTATGTCTGACAGATTTTATCATCTTACACATTCATACAAGAAATGGCTTCTCCCTGGTGAGTCTCTGGTGGTTTGAACAGATCTGATTTCAGGCTAAACATTTCCCACATTCAGTACATAAAAATGGCTTCTCCCCTGTGTGAGTTTTCAGGTGCGTAACAAGTTTGTTTTGTTGATAATTTTTTCCACATTCAGGACATGAAAATGGCTTCTCCCCTGTGTGACTCTCTGGTTTGTAAAAGATTTGAATAAGCACTAAAACATTTCCCACATTCAGTACATACAAAAGGTTTTTCCCCTGTGTGAGTTCTCTGATGTTTAACACAAGATGTGATTTATGACTAAACATTTCCCACATTCAGTACATGAAAATGGCTCTCGCCTGTGTGTGATCTCTGATGGTAAACAAGATGCGTTTCCGGCTAAAACATTTTCCACATTCAGGGCATGAATATGGCTTCTCCCCTGTGTGAATTCTCCGATGTTTAACAGATCTGAATTCGGC
This sequence comes from Engystomops pustulosus, assembly GCA_019512145.1. Classification (NCBI taxonomy): domain Eukaryota; kingdom Metazoa; phylum Chordata; class Amphibia; order Anura; family Leptodactylidae; genus Engystomops; species Engystomops pustulosus. The sequence goes on along the minus strand of WNYA01000012.1, from coordinate 564,937 downwards.
TAAAACATTTCTCACATTCAATACATGAAAATGGCTTCTCGCCTGTGTGAATTCTCTGATGGTTAACAAGATGTGATTTCAGGCTAAAACATTTCTCACATTCAGAGCATGAAAATGGCTTCTCCCCTGTGTGATTTATTTGTGTCTAACAAGATGTGATTTCAGGCTAAACATTTCTCACATTCAGGACATGAAAATGGCTTCTTCCCTGTGTGAGTCGTCTGATGGTTAACAAGATGTGATTTCATGCGAAACACTTCTCACATTCAGGACATGAAAATGGCTTCTCCCCTGTGTGAGTTTTTTCATGTCTAACAAGATGTGATTTCAGGCTAAAACATTCTCACATTCAGACATGAAAATCGGTCTTCCCTGAGTTAGTTCTCGTTGAACGATTATCTTCTATTTCACCACACAAAGAGATGAGGAGAATGTCCATGGGATCTCTTTTGTTTTCTAAAAACATAATCAAGAAATTAATTTATTTTTCGCATTACAAACAAAATAAAAGGAATCACTTATGTTAATATATAGTATTATTAAGTATGAATTGGATTCTCTACTTGCATAACAGGGATGACCAACTAAGATTTCCATTCAGGATTGGCAGACATTAACCCCTTTCTATGAGGATGTAAGAAGAGGTGCCGCCGTCTTTGTTGAGATCGCCACTCCCTTATATCATCGGGGAGCGGTGATCGTTACCATGAAAAGCTTGGGTCTGCCTGGTTTTCGAAGATTCCTTACAATGAGTCATTGGATCATTGTACGATCCTATGTAAAAACGCAAAACACTGCAATACCGAGTATACAGTAGGGACGATCACCATCTAGGTTAAAATACAATAAGAGTCTAAGAATTAGTAAAAAAAATATAATAAATAAAAAAATGTAATCACCCCCTTTCCGTAGCACTGATAAAACTAATAAACAGTAAAATCACAAAACATGTTAGGTATGCCGCATCCTGAAATGCAGATATATTCCTCTTACACGGCCATTTTGGACCAAACGGACGCCATTTTAGTCTTAGCCGCGGGGTGCTGTTTGACCTGTGTACAGACATGTCAGTATTCAGATTCCTTTTTGTATGAACTGTCTTCATTTTAGTCTTATCTTCTCTGCAGCTTCTCTGTGTGAAGGCCATGTTGTGACTTATACAGAGCTAACAACAAGGGCGATTAGTATAAACATCCACTCTCTCTGGAGACGGTGCTCGGTGTGAGAAATAATATGTAAAGTTCACCTACATGTTTTGGGAAAGTGAATTTATGGGGAGATATTCATTATCATCTCCTTTTCATGCCCCTATGCTGATGATCTTCTGTGTTTTATATATGCAGCTGTGCACTAATAAAGGATGGAGATTCTGCATTTTCTAAGATACTGGTGTGTCTTAGTGTGTACTCCCGTCCCGGTACCGGGGAGCCATTTTTGGCTATAAAGGGTTCATTTGAATGTCGTCTTACAACATGAAGGACTGTTTTGATACCTATATAAAAATCTCTATCATTTTGGCGTTCCTGGGTCGGCATACTAAAGTGGACATTTGACCATCGAGCTGACCTCCGCAGGAGTCCAGGAGGCAGTGACCAGAATTGACAATGAGCGCTCGGGGTGAGTCTACTTAATTGTCTGCCTTGACTGTCATTTCTGTTTCACTGGCTGTTTAGATTGGGTAAGGTAATTTCCTTGTGTGATATTATGTACTTTGCCTTTAAATATCCATATATAACAGTATGCTCACTATAATTGTGGCAAAGAACCACTTGTAAGGTGACTGACAGTGACTAGACAGTGATGGATAGTCAGACAGTCTGTGATGTTAGCTGAAGCTGTGAGACGGGAAGGAGTAACCCTTAAATGTCCGCAATGCTAGAGTGGGAGGTATTCTGTTGTGATTGTCATAGTGTCAGTAATACAGTTTTGTCATTAAGGGTTGCCCACAGAAGTGAGGCTCAGAGATTTGCGGAGACCTGCCCTGGCCAGGTGTGCATTACACTCCCTTCGTGGGAGTCTGAACGGTCTCTTATGACTGTAAGAACTAGTCGGGTCTGAAAGAGAGCGACTTGGAGAGTCAGTCTAGTCAGGCAGTGACCCAGTGTAGAGTCCGTTGTGGACTTAGAGGGTCAGTCTGAGGGCAGTGACTTGTTGTAGTCAGTCCGGTCGGGCGGTGACCCAGTGTAGAGTCCTTTGTGAGAAATTCTGCAGTATCTAGTTTCTTTGTTTGTCAATAAATTGAGGCATCGGCATCCGCTGTATCTTTGGGGATGTCCCTGTAACAGTATCGTAGTTGTAGACACAGGTAGAGAAAAGAGTAAATTGAAATTGATTCAAGCACATTGAGGACAAGGGATTGTTTTTCACATGAAGGGAAAGATGCACCGACAGAAGGTTGGCTTGATGTAAGTAGACAAATGGTTGTTGAGTTAAGTAGGAGTTGGAAAAGTGCAAAGTTGACATAATGAAACACAAGGGCTGGTAGCATTGTGGTGAAAAGAAAAGTAATAGTGAAGTTTTGAAGGTTTGGATATGTTAGATGATCTGATGAATGTACAAGTGAGAAAACTTGATCAGATTTGCAAACAGACACTTAGAGCCTCTGGCTTTGACGGACAGACCAGAAGAGAGTGACAGGAATCCTTCAGAGTGCCCATTGAAGAAAGAGACAGCCGATAAGGGACATTTCAAGTCTTTGATGTGGAGAGAATTTGAGAAAAAAAGAGATTATATTTTCCTCCCTGGAAAAAGGAAAAAGAAATACGGCGTCTAGGATTCAGACCAGCACCCTCTTAAACTCCACCCCTGTACCTGGTGGTTAGAGAAGATGACACACCCTACCATCTTTCAGCGGCAGTCATCTCAGAACAGTTTATCTTTTTCAAGTCCCTAAAGTTAATTGTTTATGACTCTACTCTGTTGGCAGCCATAAAGGTTGGTTGAGGATAATAGTTGTAGAAAACAACTGTTCTTTGTTGTAGTTTAGCAGCTAAGCACCCTTGGAGAATCTTGATAGATGTCTGGAATAAAAGCCGGGAAAGGTGAATATTTTCACTGATTAAAGATTTCTGCTGAGAAAATTCTGAGGTGGGAAGTTGTTTGTTTAATTATGGTCCAGTTAAAATTTATTTGATTCTGATGATTACAAAAAATCCTGTGGCTTAGAAGCGATTTTTACAGCATCTCCTGTACATTGAAAAGGGAGATCGCGGGGGATCCAAATCTGGGCTGCTTTGGATTGGAATGCTGTGTTTTGTTATCTCGGAGCTCACTGGCAGTGTGTAACCTTGTAAATGTTTACAAAAGGTAGGGGCTGCAAAGCTGCGTCCGATGTCTTTTCTAAAAGGCTTGAAGGGTTCTGCTTGTGATGCAAGAATGCAGTATGCCCTGTTTATCCACAAACAGAGTTAGATGCCAAGCAAGGACAAGCCCCAGCCCTATGATAGAACCTTGGTGTTTAGTCAAAAAGTAAACAAAAGTCTAACACTTCATTTAAGTGTACCTGACTTCTTTTTGAGATGTTGCAGTCCGGCCAGTACTTCATAGGTAGCACGGAACATAGTTAAGTGAGAATCCCATATATCTAGATGAGATAAAGCGGAGACATAAACAGTTAAGGGAAGAGGTCCACAGGAATTCTTTACAGCTTTCAGACACATGGGGTATGACCTGACAGTGTAGTGTACATTCTACATCTAGTGCACTAGCCCTGCCAGCTGTTTTGTAACGGGTTGTTACCAAAGGTGTTAAAGGACTAGAGACATCTCTGCCAGACTGGCGTACAGAGGGACCGACGAGACTCAGCATGGTCATGATTAGGACGTTTATCGTTGAAACGTGTTAACCGATTGTTCCTCGTGTTTGTTTTAGCATTTGTCACGTAATAAAGCGGACATAGTTTGGCCGTAGACTTCCTTTTGTTGTGCCGGTTCCCTTTTCTCTATTTTCCTCATTTTTACCAGATGGCTATGGATGGAACTCTGTTCGTGCACCAGGAGGTGGCTGTGAACCGTGCAGCCCGGAGTGACTAGGAGGTTGGGTGAGCTGTCTTTTATCACTTTTTTATCACTACTATTTGTAGTTGGAGTGTTATTTGCAGACTGACAAGACTGTTACAGAAAACCAGGGGAAACAGAGACCAGGATCGGTAGTTTCACAGACCACTTCCAAAGTGAGACTGAGAGAAATTCCGGTCCCATGAGAGCCCAGCTCAAAGGGGCATGTTTCAACTGTGGGGAGGAGAGAGATTATCGAAGTGACTGCCCACACTCTAGGAAACGGAGACTCCCCCATTGTAGAACTGATGTGGGACTCCTCCTCTGATAGCCCAGTGATGATTAACCCATTCCCAGTCAAGAAAAAGATCCAGAAAGGTAAGCTGGATACATGTAAGATAGTCGATGAACTTCCGAGCTGCCAATGAGTGTACTGAAGCCCAGTGGTCCCTAACCCACAAATCTCACTGGCTGCAGTCCCCGAGAATGCCATATTATTCACTGTTATTGATGTGATGACTGCATTGCCTCTCCCCCATTTTCCCGTAGTCAGGAGACAATTGATGTATTCCACAGCCTTAAGCTGGCAAACCTGTCTGCCCCGGCCCTAGGCACACCCCACTGAACCAAAACTTTTGTTTTGCACTGAGTATCTAGGCCACGCCACAGGTTTCCTAGCCCACTATTAAGCCCGTTTAGATTCAGTCGTGAGGGGAGCCCCTCATGTGTCAGAAGCTGCAGCCAGCAATCTGCTCAGCAAGGCCAGTAAGTTTATCCTAGATCACTAGCATACAGCCCAAGCATTTGAGCAATGGCCAGACAGCTCCGACTCCAGTGTGCACTCCTGATGCCCCAGAGCGTCATACTGACAAGGTGCACAGCTATGAATCCTGCCATTCTGCCACTAGTCTCCCAGGATTCAGAAAAGGGGGAGGTTAACCCAGATGTTGAGTCTTTTCTCGAAGATGGCTCCAGGTCTGCAGGAGAAGACAGATGGTTCTACACTGGATATGCAGTGGTCAGTGGCGCGCATGAGGTAGTAAAAGTATAACCACTCCCTCCACACAGCTCAGCGCAAGAGTTGGGTTACGGCACTCAAGGAAGCGCTGCAGCTGGCGGAAGGTATAGTACTCAAGGTATAGTCCTGGGGTATAAACACAACTATGAACCCATATGGAAGGCAAGAGATTTCCTCACCTCATGAATGCTCTGTTACTTCCATAAGAGGTGGGGATAATGAAAGTAAAAGCACACACTTGTGTGTTGTGCTCCAGTCCCTGTTGGTCAGAGTGTCATCAGAAGATAATGAAGTGTGGAGGAAAGCTAGAGCCCAGATGCCGATGGGACCTGGATGCTGGGAGAGAGGGTGTGCCTGCCCGGACCCCGTAGTCAAGTAGCCTACGGACACACACACATATCCAAAATGGCCATGCTATTGCTCATAAACCGCCAGTGGTCTGCCCCGGGCATTACTATCCTAGTCACTAGTGAAAGCCTGTATAGTCTGTGCCCGCCACAACCCGGGTAAGGTGGTAAAGACTACACAGAAGGTGACACCCAAGCCGCTGTATCCCTTCCAGAGACTGTAGAAGGATTTTATCCATCTTCCGAAAACTTTTACGTAGGAATACATGCTTGCCGCAGCCAAGAAGTTGGTGAGTGAGATTTTCTGCAGGTTTGGACTCCCAGTGACCATAGAGTATGGTTGCAGAACCCACTTCACTGGACAGGTAAAGGCTGTAACCTTGTCCCTTACATACCCCTTACCATCCCCAAGCTAGTGGTAGGGTTGAGAGACTAAACGGCACTCTTAAGTTAGAGATCCGGAAGGCTATGGAACAAACAGGGAAACCATGGCCCGAGTGCCTTCCTGCTGCCCTTTATTCAGTTAAAACCACCCTCAACAGAAAAACGGGATTGTCCCCTTTTGAGATACTTTTTGTACACCCAGACTAGGCCACTACTTCCCACAGAATCTATAGCTGATGGCAGGAAAACAGGTGGAATATGCCACACAGTTGAGCCAGGCCTTAGATAAGGCAAAAGTGTTTCTGATTCCCTTTCAGATCCAGACAGAGACCTCAGGACGCATAACCTGAAGCCTGGAGACTACATGGTGCTAAAGAGACACCAGAGAGAGTCTGGAGCCTCACTACGACGGTCTATCCAAGTCCTGCTGACCAGTGCCACGTCTGTGAAGCTAGAGGGAAGTCAACACGCTTCCACGCTTTCTATATCAAACTTACTTATTCTTTTTGCTAGCTGGTCTCATCTGACTGACTGTATGCTCAACCATGACTATCACCGTGTCCATAGGGCTGACCAGGATGCCCCCAGAGTAGGAGACTTTACCTACAGTTGGTGCAACGAGACAATGACTTTCTTTAACATTGACAGCACAGGTAACCCTGTATTAGCAGTGTCTGATGTGTACTGGATTTGTGGGGGTAGAAGACTCAGGTCACGCCTGCCTAGAGGCTGGGAAGGGTGAGTGTACTGTGATAAAATTTGTGCAGTCCTTCTCATCATCCCCAGGGATAAGTTTGATCGGACACATAAAGAAAAGGTAGAGAATCCCAAAGGATTCTGGAGGTCTGAGAGGAGCACCTAGATGACAATGTTTACATGCATATAGTAGGAGTACCAAGGGGGGTCCCAGATGAGTTCAAGGCCCACAATCAGATATGGGCAGGACTGAAGTACATTATTTCCCATATAGCTATGAACAAAAATGTAAACCTCTTCCCTCGTGCCCCCCACCACCCTCCCCAGTGCCTCTTCCCCAGCTCCTCCAGCCTTTCCTAAATATTGGACCAACCCATTCACTGCTTAATGCCCCGACAGCATACCAACCATGGCTACAATGAAAGCTGGGTCCCTGAATGCACGGTGATTGAATGTCCCCCAGAAAAGATCACACATTTTTTATGGTATGCATAAACAGGGTGTCAAAGTCTTATTTTTACAGGATACGCACTTTAAAACGGGCCATTTCCTAGTGATTAGAGACCAATACTTCAGCACCTGGTTCCACAGTTCCAACCCTGACTCACGCTCCAAGGGCGTGTCCATTGTTGTCCATCGCTCCCTCCCTCATGTAGTCTTGGACGAGATGCTAGATGGAACAGGCAGGTACGCTTTTATCAAACTACAAGTCTTCGACCAGATCTTCACATTCGCGAACCTATACCTACCTAACTGCGCCCCAGTCCCAGTGTGTAGGAGGATACTGAACGAGTTATTGGGGTTCTCTGAGGGGATGCTGTTGGGGGGCAACTTTAACGTCCCACTCAACATAAAAACAGATACCTCTTCGGAGAAGAGCCACATCCCATTGGGACAGCTGAGCTCTGCTAAAAAAGTACCTGCACCTTCTACAACTAGTGGATGTCTGGCGGATCTTGCACCCTAAGGACAGAGATTACACTTACTACTCACCAGCACATGACTCATACAGTCGTATAGACTTTTTCCTCATCCAGCACAGGGCACAAACTTGGGACCCGACAGCCTCTATTGGCAACATTGTCCTCTCTGACCACACCCCCATATACGTATCGGTCACAATTCCATCTGTTTCTAAGTGACCGTGGTCCTGGCGTCTGAATGATTACCTGCGAAAAGATGCCCTTTGAGTACAGGATGTTAAACGTTCAAATGCCTCCTACTCACTCCCCGCCCCCCATCTCTGCCTCTAGCAGACCTCCCAATGAAATGGGAGACCCTTAAGTAAGAACTCCGTAGCGGGGGTCAGGTTAAAAAGGGAGAACACTGCCAAACTCTCCTCATTGCTACAACAATTTCACCTCCTGGAAGGTAGACATAGGTCAAACCAATCTCCTGAGGACTTGGCTGACTTGATACTTATTAGAGATGAGATCTGCTCTTTAGTAGATAGGAAATCTCTGGCCCAGTGCATGCAGTACAAGGGACATCTCTACGAACATTCGAATAAATGCGGGCGTGCCCTCAAGCGGCTCCTCCATCCACGGTCCAGAATGATACAAATCCCATGCATCAAAACCACCGAGGGTAAGGTCACGCATAACCCGGCTGATATTAGCACAGAATTCGGCACAGACTATGCCAAACTATACAATATCAAAGACCAGCCTGCGGATCTAGACTCCTCGTCACTTTCAAACAGAATAGATACCTACATTAGGGACACCGCTTTGCCCCCCTTGACAAAGACGTGATCAGGTAATTTTTATTAACCACCAACTTCATGGTTTCTCCCCAGCTTTTTATAAGATGTTTGGAGGGACCCCCTCCCCAATTCTGACAAGAGCCTTCAATCTCTTCATCCGTCAACTTTCACCCACAATCTCTGGAGGCCAATATCAGTGTCCTACTGAAACAGAAAAGGACCCTCTCTCACCAGCCAGATAAAGGCCTATTTCTCTTTTGAACGTGGACCTGAAGCTCTCCCCCCTCCTCTATGTAATTGTTATGGAGCACCTGACCACTGCTATTAGAAACAATCCTGACATTCATGGCTTGAAGTAGGCCAGCGCCATTACAAGACGTTGTTATTTGCGGACGACCTCCTACTCTATGTTTTTTCAACCAAGGATCTCACTCCCATCTCCTTAAAGAATTTGACGCCTATAGTCAGCTGAGCAATTTTAAAATCAATTTCATTTGAATGTCTCCCTCCTGGAGGAGGACATTCAGCTTGTTAAGGACCATTTTCCTTATCGCTGGTGTTCCATATAAATTAAATACTTAGGCATCCAAGTCCCCGCAGAGCTCACAAAAATGTACTCCCTCAATTACTTGCCACTTTTAAAACGCACCCTGCAGGACTTGACCACATACAATAAGAAACAAATGACCTTGTTCGGTAGAATTAACGTGATAAAAATGGACATTCTGCCCCGCTTCCTTTACCTCGTCCAGGGCACCCCGACAAGTCCACCATCCTCGCTCTTCAAATCCCTTAGATCGGCAATCGCATGCTTTATCTGGGGTTCAGTCCGCCTCCTCCAATTGGAAGGCAGATCCTGACTAGACCAAAATCAGCAGGGGTGGGTCTACTGAACCTCAAAACCTACCACCAGGCCTCCATCATGGTACTACTAATAGATTGGCACCATCACTTGCATACCAAGCTATGGGTGCGATTGAAACAATATAGCTCCTCAATCCCCCTACGCATGATACCATGGGTATCCTCCCAACTAGTAGAGATAGAACCCCAGACACTATTCCATGCTCAAACCCTGAAGCTCTGGAGATGCCTAGTGCAGAGGAAAATTCTCTCTCGTCCATTCAGATCCCTTACACCACTATTTCACAATCCGGACTTTCACCCGGCCTTAACCAGAACAATGTTCTTGGGCCACTCGAGCAACGAAGACCTGCGCATGCATGACATGCTGGGGGAAGCCCCTGTCCCCTCACAAACTGAATTGCTGGACCTGGTTACATCCTCTAATCTCTCATGGCTAGAAATGGCTCAGCTGGGTGCCTTTCTTAAACGACCTGGGACCGCTGCCGCATTCAACTCCCAGCTCAGCCCCTTTTGAGACATTATTTTGCTCAGCATCCCCTCCTGAACAATTTATCTCACAGATCTATGGCCTCCTCATAAAGGAATCTGATAGCTCGCCCCCGCCCTTCCTCGACAAGTGGGCCAGGGACCTGAACATTTCTCTAACTCCTAAAGACTGGAATAAGGCATTTCTGTTTACGCATAAACTCTCAATAGCCTGCTCGGCACTAGAGAAAAATGACAAAATTCTCTCTAGATGGTATAGGGCTCTGACTGCTGCATTCGATTTACCCCTCGATTCAGGACGCGTGCTGGAGATGCCAAGCGGACAGGGGTGACATGATACATGTTTGGTGGTCCCGCTCAAAAGTACCAGGTGTTCAAGGCGACGTCCGAAATGACAGGTGTGCCCGTCCCTGAAACCCTAGAAGTGGCTCTTTTCTCTATCCTCCCGGGGTCCATCCAGAAGCAGAAAAATAGCCTCCTGAGATTCTCCCTTGTAGCAGCTCGCACAGTCATCCCTCGTAGATGGCGTTCCACCTTACCCCCTTCCATGTCTACCAATATAGAATTGAACACTAATGGTAATGATAAGAAAAAGATATTTTTTTAGTACAATTTAAATTTAAATAGAACATAACAAGAAAAAGTGCTACGTAATCACCTTTTCTTGTTATGTTCTATTTTTAATTGTACTAAATAATTGTTCCATGAGCAGATGGCTGCAAATTGTGCCCTGTCATCTAATGGCACTTGCCCGTGTATGGAATTCCTGGAATAGGTCCATTCTTTTTTTGATAGGATTTGTGCCCCTTCCATCTCTTACTGGGCGCAGGAACTAATGTGCATCTACCAAATGGAGGAAACAATGGCAGATCCTCTTTGCACCACCAAGAAATTCATAAAACTGTGGCAGCCCTGGATAATTTTCCGGGATTCTTAGAGCTTTATAGATCTTCTGAGCGCACAAATGTCGGTTGGAACCTGTTAGAGATTTTTATCAACTTATTTCAGTTATACAGGTGACTTTCAAATTAAGTCTTTCTTGGCTCCCGGTATCGGGATGAGAGAAAAAACCCAAGACACAGATATGGTCTTCAGCTGCATTTAAATCACACTGTTTATTTCAAAACCACAGTCGTATATCAAAACAGAAAAAGTTTGCAGAGGGCGTGAAAAAGGAGATAAGAATACTGTAATGCTATTGGCCATAATGAATTTACCAGCATATTCTCGGAAAAGGTTAATAGGCCTTGTTCACAGACAAGTTTATACTAATTTCCCTGAGAAGAAGACTAAGGCAAGTCAAAACAAGAGATAAGCTGGTGCTAGAGCAAGAATGTATATAACAAAAATAAAGGACAGACTAGCTTCTCATTTAATGTCAAGGGAATTAGCTGGCAGGCGAGCAAACATAAAAATGAAGTTTGAATCATGACCTTAGCTGGACAGTGCTTGACCCCCGGCATGACCGCCAGTAGGACATAAAATGGCTGCTTTTTGGTTCTCTTGCTCCAAGATGGCCACCGTAGAGGAATATATCATTAACAAACCGAAACATAGTCCTTTCCCCAGCCCCCATGTCACTTGCCGGTGTGCAGATGCAAGCCCATGGGCCCGACATTCCAATGGCATCGCAGATGTAAACCACCTGATCCGAGGCAGCCCCAGGATCAGTAGAGAGGATTGACCAGTAGAGAACCGTGTGCCCCCAGAGACGTGGGCGCCCTTAGTTTTAAGACAGAGTGTGGTGTATCCGGCACACATATAGTTTACAGTGCATCCTACTGGGGGAGAAAAGGACAAGCACAGAAATCGCTGCTCTTGCAGATCTTGCTCCCTGCTCTCCCCCCTTTCCCGCCTCCCTTCAGCTTTGTCCCCGTGTTTCCCCCTGTGCCTTTCCTACAATGTTTGTCTGTCTCCTGGCCCTCTCTGGGTCAACCCATGATATCCGAAGTCCCTTAGCCGAGGTGACTCCATCCCCTGTAGTTATAGTATCAGGCCTCAGGAAGAATGTCGATATGCCAGCCCTAACACACCAGCATCCCATCCTATTGTGATAGAGGTTCATGGCCCGCCCCATAGGCTCCTTCAGCACAGAGCTCTCCACCAGATACAGACTAATGGATGGCCCCTTGAACGATTTCTGTTCTTGTCCTTTTCTCCCCCAGTAGGATGCACTGTAAACTATATGTGTGCCGGATACACCACACTCTGTCTTAAAACTAAGGGCGCCCACGTCTCTGGGGGCACACGGTTCTCTACTGGTCAATCCTCTCTACTGATCCTGGGGCTGCCTCGGATCAGGTGGTTTACATCTGCGATGCCATTGGAATGTCGGGCCCATGGGCTTGCATCTGCACACCGGCCTTATCCCTTCAGTATCCCATATATAGGTCATTGGTACCTCACTTATGTGTAAAGCCCTACATCTACCCTGGAGACAACTGTGAATGTAATGTTGATATGTTGTTCCTTCTTATTACTTTTGAAATCCTGGAATGCTACACGTTATTTGTTTTGCGTTTATTGAAATTCAATAAAATGATTGAAATATAACATGATTATTACTGTTTATTTATATCAGTTATAGGGGTAGGGTGTTATTGAAATCTTAACTATTTCTTGTTTTATTTTATTTTTTCGATTTTTCAGACCCCCTAGGGTACTTTAACCAAAGGTTGTCGGATTGATCCTACCATATACTGCCATACTACAGTATATGGCAGTATAAGCCACAGTTAAGGGGTAAAAAGACAAGATACATGAAAGGCTCTTACCCTCCTCTGTCACTGATGAGGGGATTTCCTCTCCGCTCCTCCTTCCACCACAACTTTCCTGGAAAGATCCAACATGAAGGACATGAGAAAACAAGGAAATGTATCCAGAGATTCTCTTGTATCCAAGTGATGGACAGAAACCTCTAGGAGCCGGGGGACATTCATCCAAATTTTTTACATCAATGCTACGGTTATATTACTGCTTAAAACGATGTGACTATAAGGTGTAGACGGTGTTGATGGACAACAGGTCCTAGAATATTCACTTCTCTTGCTCTGGACTGTAAGTTTAATGGCACAGGATTTTATCACGACCTTATAGAAACTATGACCAACCACAACGACCATCAACATCATCCCATAGACCCTCCACCCACTGCTGCTGGAGAAGGTCAGTAGCTTCATTACATCCATCTATAGAGGATTCACAGGAACCTCAGCTCCATCTACCTGATGATCCAGTGGGACGTTCTCCTCCGGCTCCACTTTAACAACATGGAAATATGGAGGACTGGGACATCTCTCCGGTTCCTCTTTAATATCCCGGGAATCTTCAGGACTGGGACATCTCTCTGGATCCTGTGTAATATCTCGGGAATCTCCAGGACTGGGACATCTCTCTGGTTCCTGTGTAATATTTTGGGAATCTCCAGGACTGGGACATCTCTCTGGTGGATTCCTCTGACTGGATCCATCTATAGGAAATATACACAGTGACTGATACATTGTCTAGAAATGTATGTGACGATGATGGAGAGGTGACCCTCACACCTGCTCTGTCCTCTATATCAGAAGGTCTCCTCTTACCTGGTGATGTGAGGGGCTGGTGTCCTCCCATCATGATGTCCTTGTACTGGTCCTTGGTCCTTCTATATACTCCCCACTCCTCCATGGAGAAATAGACAGTGACGTCCTGACACCTTATAGGAACCTGACACCCACAATGACACAGTCATCACCCAGACCCCTCCCTTGTGTTATTGTACAATGTCCCAGCATTCCCGCAGCGCTCACCCTCTCCCTCAGCAGCTCAGTGATCCTGGAGGTAAGTTCTAGGATCTTCTGCTCATGTATCGTGAATGAGGTGAGGCTGGTGATGGGGCTCTGGGTCCATCCTCCTGACACACGGGGGTCCCACACTCACTCAGACGACTTCTTCACTACTGGTGTAATCCTGTGGTATGGGGAGACACTGATCACTACATAGATCCTAAGAATCTTCACCTCTCCAGTCTTTTCCCGCTGTTATTCCTAGAGATAAGAGCCGTGTCCTGGGAGACTCTCACTCTCCGGTTATCAGGAGATCATCTCCATGGGAGCTCGCGATCGCTGGCCGGTCCACTGCTCTCTGTCCTTCTCCTTTACTTTTGGGTCACAGATAGAATAGACCATCTTTGAGAGAAATAGAGTCCTGTATCTAAGGGACATGAGGAAATAAGACATTGTGTAAACTATAGGGGATGAGTTATGACACTGGACATCCACTACTGCACATTTCACAGAACTCCTCACTTATTAAGTTTCCTACAAAAAGTGCTTCAGAACTTCCCCCTGGGGGCTGGATAACACAGGGAGGTAAGTATAGGGCCAATTGTAGCCTTTTTGCTGCCTGAGGAAAAAATTAAAATCCCTACCAATTCTCCCCCACAGCAGCCTACCCCTGATTCATTGCTATATTAGCTCTAATGAAATTGACGGCAAATCTAAAATTCTGATAACATTTACACATGCTAATGTGGTCTCAATAGTAGGTCAGTCAGGGACACAGTCAGAAATGCCAAGCACCCAATAGGTGACAATTTGCTCTGTTGGGCAAAGGATTTCACCGGGTTATTACTTATCCTTGTTTAATCTGCTGCCAGATTTCTTCAGATCTGTGCAGCACATCTCTACACTGTGCCCCTAAATATATCACAGTCACTTACAATAAAATCAAATAGATAGGCACAGGAAGAAGGAGAGGCCTATGCCCAGATGGCGGCATTCTGCACTTCCAGAGTCCGTAATCTGGCGGGGGAAATGACCACCAACACTTTTGATGAGCTACTTGGAGGCCCAGGTGGGGAGACGGTCAATAGCGATACTGTATACCATACTAGGAAGGGGGAACCAGTAGAGCAACCACTCAACTTCCCGTATTGGGAGAAACGGTTACACACCTCTCAGGTATCACCCCGCATATTACATAGCTGAGCCAAGATAAGCAGGTACATTTTAAGCGAAAGATGGCGAGAGACCTTTTACAAACTGATGTATGCAGCGATATATGCCTTTGACCTACCGGAGTCTGAATCCCATCCTGATAGGATAACTAAATGCCCGAAATGTGATGTACCACTGGTGGACCTCTACCATGCTATTTGGACCTGTCCTAACTTACAGGCATTCTGGAAAGAAATCCGGGACCAAATAGACAGAGCATACTCAGTTATACTCCCATTAAATGCGTTAAGTATTCTATTCCATTCGGTCATTCCCGAGGGGGAAGAGGGAGACAAAGGGGATCCGCTACCACCACTGGTACACATCACGTTGCTGGTAGCAAAAAGATGCCTGCTGAATCACTGGCTGGAGAGATCGATACCCGACTGGGCGGAAGTGCTGGCCCAAATGAAAACATACCTAGAGGTAGACAGAATAGAAACAGAGCGGCTGGGGAACAAACGCACTAAATCATTCTTCCGTAAGTGGCGAACATTCATTGTGACATATCTCTCGACTGACGAAATTATGAAACTAATGACCAAGTTATTTCAAACTGAATGGTACCACACGGAAAACCTCAAAGGGACCCTGGGGCGCTTGGAAGTGACACTGGACATACACTGACGTAACAGAAAAGGGAAGTGCCGGAAAGGATATGACTACACTCGCTACAATCGCTGTCAGGCACGTAACCCACATCCATGAAAGGTCGGGATGTCTTCTGATGTTAAATGTTTATGTATTTTATGCTTTTTCTGATGTAAACATATCATACTTTGAATTGCTTACATGTAATTGTTAACAGTGGAAGTTAAACCACAAGGGCACTAGTTGTGCTCGGCTGTAATACTAAATGGAATGGGAAGCCGTTACGGTTAAACCATGGTCTTTAATGTGCCAAACCAAGATGACCGCTAGTAAACACGCTGGTACATAGATGTGAAACCTGGATATGTAATGTGAAATGTACATATAACCTGTCATCACATTTTGACCAAATAAAGCCTTTAAAAAAAAAAAAAAGGAGAGGCCTAAAGGGTCCAATAGAATTTACTATTGCACCTACACGTCTTACTCACATAGTATAGCCCCCTACATAATGATCCGCACCTGAACTGGTGCCTCTGAAACTATTCAAATGTGATCCAAAATTACCCCTCAAATTGAAGGGAAAAAGCGGCACCAATAAAGTACACAAATAGTAATCATAAAATACCAAAATCTTTATTAATTCCAAGATACATAATAAAATTAGCGAATCCATGAAAACAAATGGTGGCCTCAATGTTGAGAATGTCCACAAGATACAGTACAGTGATAGATGGTACCACATAGAGACAGAAAGGGCGGTCTAGAACCGGACAAAGTGGAGATAGTGTATAAGTATATGCAATATATGATGGAAGAGGCAATCAGAGGACTGAACTCTATAAATGCTGTCTTATGTATGCATTGTATGCTCAGCATAGAGAAGGTCACAAGATTAGCAGCTAGTCGTAGCTCTTTCTGTCCCACCTGGATCCCAGTGTATATCCATCAACGTCCATGCCAGGGCCTAAACTTCCACTTAACCAGAAGTGGTAAGAGCGGACACCCCTTGTGGGGTACGGTAGGGTTAGATTAAAGCCAGACTATCTGCTAAGATTTTAGATAGGATTTTTAAATCTAGATTTATGAGGGAGATGGGTTGGTATGATGAGGGATTCTCCGGATCTTTTCCCTCCTTAAGCAGAAGTTTAATGTGGGCTGTATTCATATGCTGTGGAAGCGGTGCTCTGCCTATCAGCCTCATAGCTTTGTAATACTCGCTGGAGTAGCCATCTGGCTCAGGGGCTTTTCCATTGGCCAGGTTCTTAAATGTGACCTGTAATTTCTCTGCCGTAATCGGGGCATTTAAACTCATTCGATATAGAGGGAAGGGTCAGACGAAGCTTCTACCATTGACGTCTCACATGTGGTGTCCTAATATAGGACTTGATAATACTCCCTAAGGATCTAATTTATGGCCGCTGGATCAACTGCCACTCCCCCTCCCGGTTGTTGTTTCCTGAAGATGTGAATTGGGTAATTGGCCTTTTGCTAGGTTAGGACTTGTCATCAAACTTGTGGAGTTCCTGCTACAAAACTATAAAAACGCTTGTGTCTTTCCGCCCATATATTGAATTCCTCCTGGGCCTGGGTCCAGTCTGACTTGTTCGCCTGACTTGTCTGACCTTCGCACTAGCCTGTTTAAATTGTATGTAACCACCCTTGTCAGGAAGAGAGAAAGTAATAATTAAAGGCGTGATCGCATGGAATATAGTAACTGCTTCTAAGCTTAGGTGTGGAGTACCACTCCTTCTCACTCTTAAGGACTTCCTTTGATCCTTCTCCGCTCCTGATTTGTTATTCAGTTGTTTCTTATTACACTGGGCATCACCTCCTTGCTCTTATACTCCCCCATCCTCCATTTCCACCTTGCCACTGGGATCTTGCTAGTAGCCACTTGGTGTGGTTCCCCCTAGCTCTTCAGCCTATCCATCCTTGAACCTTCTCTTCATCCCATAGAACATTAGCTGCCAAATTAGGCCATAACTGAGTAGAACAAAACTTAATTAACTATCAAAATGTCCATTTCGTCAACCTTTGCAAGAGAGATGAGAATAAAAAAAACAGGTAGGTACGACCTGGTATTAATGTCCATCTCTCTCCGATTATCTCTCCCTGAACTGTGACAGTTGTTAAATAATATATATCTACAATACTCATTAGTATAACAGTTAAAGTAATAGCCATATACGCGCTGCTGACATATACCATCTATATTAGTAAGGGATGAGCTACTCTACATTACATCAAGCCTAAATATATAGGAAGACCATAAATAGGAACACATAGCATCTACCACTACAAGATACACCTCTACCTTTACTATATATGACAGACAGAAAATGTCATGGCGGCTGGTACGGAGAGGCTGGGATGGGGAGACTAGAACAACTAGGCTAGGACAGCTGAACTCTCATTTCATTGCTGAAACTCTTGTGCTCTCACGTCTTGGACATCTTTCACAGACATATGAAAGACACGCACACACACGCACACAACAGGTGGATAAAGATATATGAAGAGCTACTGGAGAAGATGGAAACCTCCCGCCGATCACAAAAACATATTTTTAAGGAAAGATTGACCGACATGGACACGTGACTGATAACCTACGTATTTTGTATTCTGCAAGCTAGATGAGGGCAATAAAGGACACTTTTTATAAGTATTACCCTGAGTCCTTCTGGTGTCACCTGAGTGACGTATTTTGAGAATTAGCATTTTGACACCATAAAACATAGTTATCTGTATCAAATTACATTTAACAATACATAGAACAACAGTGCTCTCCATCATGTTGTTACCTTTGCGGTGACAGTGGGGAGGCAGATCTGCATCCGCACCTCTCTTCCTTTGTGTGGCTTTGCCTCCTCCTGACCTTGCCCATATCTGGTCAAAGAGTCCTCTGAGACAGTATCTAAAAAGTCCACTGCTACCTCTGGGTCATCAAGGATGTGTTGTGTCCAATAACAAGTCATGATGTGCAGTTGCACCGTGTAGGCTAATTGGAATCATATGCCTTTTGAGGTCAGTGTTGTGCCCAGTGGAGCAAATAGTTTGCGCTTCTTGGTGACCACAAAGTAATCAGCAAACAACAATATGGTTTTTGATGTATAGTGGTGTTTATAATTCCTGAATTACGCCGACAAGGAAGAGCTGATGAGTGCATACAGAAGTAGTCGGTCTTCTGTATGCACTCATCAGCTCTTCCTTTTCAGCGTAATTCAGGAATTTGGCTCTAGCTGGCCACAGTCTCTGTGGCGGTGTTCCTTCATTGCCAGCTACAGCAGTGAAATTGGGCCTATACAATGTGCTCATTCTACCGTGGTCCTATGTCTTAGGCCCACGGCCTTTGGGAGGTCTTCTTCAAAAATAGTTATACTCCTACAGGATCGATTTTTGAGATCCTATATCCTCCCTAATAGCCCCGCTGTCATGCGGTCGAGTTCTTGGCGGTAGGAGGAACGATCCTGTCTCGTGACCTCCAATGCTCTAGCCTGGGTCTCCACAAGGGTCAGTCAGACCCCTTGTGTTTAGACTGTCCCTTTAATCTCAGTGAGCAAGGTTTGCAGAACCTCCATCACTGTATGCACCAAATCCAGTGCTAGACACTTCACGAGTCAGTCGTTAGTAGTCCCCCTAACACCAGTGGTGTTAAACGCGGCTCTGCTAGGTCTGGCTGACTAAGTGGCTTGGGGTGGATTCTGTTCGGCCACTGATGTTTGTTCTTGGGCTTCTGATGGTGCCATCTTGGGAGGAGAGCACTGTGTCTCAAGGTGCACCAGTGCCCCTATTTGTCCTCCAGGACCTCCGCGACAAAGTGACTCACATGACCGTGCTCCTGCGATGGCTCCTGCGCACCAATGTCTACACATTTAAAGGGCCACTGCACCGCTAATTGGTGCTGCCACCTGCTACTTTAATAAATAGCCAGCCTTTTGAATAAGATTGTTCCTTACATCCGTTTGTTTGAAATCCTGTTGTGACCTCGGTTCCGTTCCTGATTATGCTTCTCGCTGACAGCTCTGACCTCGATCCTGTGCTGCCTGTCTCGACCTCCTGTCCGTCTCAACCACGATTCTGCCTCACAACTCTGTGCCTCGCTTGGCCACCACCGCGAGCAAATTCGTGTCTGTAGAGCGACCTGGTGGTAACCCTCCGCAGCAAGTCCAACATGCTTTGCGGCGGGCTCTGGTGAAAACCGGGTGCCACTTAGACTCCGCTCACAGGTGTTGGCTTACATCATCACTTGCGATGGTACAGTGGGTCTACTACCCCTGATCCTGACAGCAAGGTGGTGCCGCACCCAATATCGTACGGACCTACTACAACAAAGTCACCATGAAATGGTTAGTGGCTTATAAAATTTGGTCAAAATGTAACCAAGAACCTCGAGTTAGTTTTATTAATGTAGCTGAACGGCCATAGATCATTATAAAACGTGTGGATACGTGGTCCAGTCCTTTTTTTTCTCCTTGTTTGGTTTATTTGGTTTAGTCTCATGTATAGTTAGGGCAACGTAAGGTGGACAGTCTAAGCTTGGTTATAGATAGTGTACACATTAACTGGATGGAGAGCTCCTTCCGGAAGATACCGCCATCCTTCCAGAGCAAGTTTGATGGACAACAGCTCTCTGTCCCCAATCAAATAATTTCTCTCAGCTGGAGAAAAGGTCTTGGAAAAGAAGCCGCACGTGAAAGTTCGCTCTTGGGCCCTTTCTTGGTGAGCACTGCTCTAGCTCCTACAGAGGACGCATCCACCTCAAGATGAAAGCGTTTGTTCGTATCAGGCCTAGTGAGTACGGGAGCAAAAGCGGACTTCAACTTGGAGAAGGCTTCTTCAGCTGTAGGAGACCAGGCACGTGGATTGGCACCCTTCTTGGTGAGTGCCATGATGGGAGACACCAGAGTGGAGAAATGCGGAATAAACTGCCGTTAATAGTTCTCAAAACCCAGGAACCTCTGTATGGCTTGTAGACCTTCTGGGCGTGGCCACTGTAGAACTGCAGACAGTTTCGCAGGATTGATCTGGAGACCTCTGTCGGAAATTATATAACCGAGGAATGGTAAGTTGTGCTGGTGAAACTGGCATTTTTCCAGCTTGGCGTAGAGATGATTGGCAAAAAGTTGACCAAGAACTTGATGTATGCGTGTCTGGTGGGATTAAAGGTCTGGAGAGTCACCAAGATGTCATCTATGTAGACCACAACACACGTATATAGAAGGTCCCGGAAAAAGTCATTAACAAATTCCTGAAAGACAGCAGGGGCATTACTAAATATTCAAAATGCCTGTCACGGGTATTAAACATCGTCTTCCATTCGTCATCCTTGCGAATCTGGATGAGATTGTAAGCTTGGAGAACACCCTGGAACCGCGCAGGTGATCAAATAGTTCTGTAATCAACGGCAAGGGGTAGTGGTTTTTAACCCTGATCTTGTTCAACCCACGATATACTGGGACTTAAGGAGCCGTCCTTCTTGGTGACAAAGAAGAAATCTGCGCCAGCATGAGAGGAGGTCTTGCGTTTGAAACCCCTCTGCAGGTTCTCTTTGATGTATTCAGAGCAGGTTCGGGAACAGAAAGCGGATATACACGACCTCTGGGAAGAGTGGCACCTGGAAGGAGATCACGGGGCAATCATAAGGACGATGCCGTGGCAAAGTCTCAGCTTGTTTCTTAGAAAAAACATCTGCTTAGAGGTCAGGACCGGAAGTGCTGCCACCATTCATCGAGATTGACATTCAGGACCCCAACACAGGATCTCACCAGACTTCCAATTGAGGACCGGAGCATGGAGTTGATGCCAAGGAAGACCCAGAAGAAGAGCTGATGTGGAGCGAGGCAGAACATAGAAGGACAGTCTTTTTTGGTGTAGGACTCCAACTTGAAGACGTATGGGTTCTGTGCGGTACGGACCAGAAAGAAGATGTCTTCTTACTGAAGAGATGACTAGGGTGACTTGAGGGGAACCACCGGAATGTGATGCCGAGAGACCAAAGTTCCCTGCCGTCCAGAGTCCCAGGAATGCAGAGACTTGCAGGGGAGCGTGAGTACCGACACCGAGGAGCACTGGAACAGTCAGGCGTGGAGAAGTTGAATTCACACCTACGGACGCTTCTCCTAGAAGCCCTAGGTGCTGGCGTTTCCTGGACGTTGGGGATGGACTGGACAAGTCTCGATCAGGTGCTTGGGACTGGCACAGTACAGGCAGAGGTTTTCTTGAAACAATCTGGAATGTTCCCCAGGCGTGAGTTGGGCTCTGTCAACCTGCATAGGTTCACCTGCAGACTGTGCGACCGGAGGCTGGAGCGGCTTTTGGTAGACAACTGAGGCAGTCTTTCTATGTAGTCAGGTCCAGCCCAAGGTGATGCTCCAAGTGGCATAAACACCAATTTAGACCAGTTTACTAGCAAGTCGGAAAAGACTCAGAATTAATTAATAGGAGAGATGGTGTAGGGCAATGAGGAGAGGGCGTGTGATAAAAATAGAACCATGTTGTCCACGTACAGACCCAATTGATCCTCCCTCGCCCCTATAGTGATGCCTTGGTACTCTACATACTGCCGGAGCTTTATTGCTGATGTCTATATTGCCAGGGCAAATAAGAGAGGGGAAAGCAGGCATCCCTGATGGGTGACCCTGTAGAGGGTAAAGCAGGGTGATAACTCTACGTTAACTAATAGTCTACTTATGGGGAGGCATATCGGATCTCTATTCATTTACAAAATTTTGGGCCAAAGCCGAACCTCTATAGACTTAAGAATGCCCAGTTGGTTGTGATTTTTAGCTCTTCCCGATTTTGAATTATGGGCTGCAATGTGCTCAGGACCGCTAATAGTCCTCTATGTTTGAGGACTGATTGCTGATAAACTGGCTCCAAACACACAGAAATACTAAACCCTAAGGACAGAGATCCAACTTCTGTGGAGACTACAGAAACTTCTTTCTGGAACCTTGGAGGCTCCTGATAAGATTCTGGTGGTGTAACCACCATGAGGAGATTGTCAGACACTGACTACTGTCTAGAGAGGACTTACCCTGTCCCATCCCTGTACAAATGGTATGGGGCCCACAATATGATTGAAGGGAGGCCGTCATAGCCCCCGAAGAACTGGCTGAACTGCATTTTTTTAATTCTAATAAAAAACGGATGACTTTTTTTCTGATTTATGGTCATCCAAGCTTTTCCAGTGTCACGCACACCTGGACCGCACACCAAGGCCCCCAGCCACAAAGTTGTGACCGCAGCCTGGCCGCAGCCGTGCAGAACAGTGACCGCACCCTGGCCGCCAACCACGCTGAGAAGTGACCAGACCCCGGGCGCCAGCCACCAAGCAGTGACCGCGCCCTGGCCGCCAGTCCGCGAGCAGTGACATGACAGCATTCTGGCCACCAGTCACGCAGAACAGTGACCTCACCCGGCTGCCAGTCACCGCAGAGCAGTGACCGCACCCTGGCCGCCAGTCACGCAGTAGTGACCGCACCCTGGCCGCCAGTCACGCAGAATAGTGTCCGCAACCCTGGCCGCCAGTCACACGAATAGTGACCCCACCCTGGCCGCCATCACCCAGAGTAGTGTACCGCACCCTGGCCGCAGCACGCAGATTAGTGACCGCACCCTGGCCGCCAGTCACCAGATTAGTGTCCGCACCCGCACCTGGCCGCCAGTCCGCAGAAGTGTCTCAGTTACGCAGATTTTACCCAGCCCCCGTCGCCTGTTACGCAGGCAGGTGGAAGTGTGAATGCAGATGTGTGAGGCCCCGCGCATCTGTCCCCCTGCACCTCGTACACCATATACAGGAGCCGCTTCTATTATGTCACATCCAATTATCTGCTCAGACAAGAGAATTACAGGACCTCACATTGTAATCTCCATCTACATCCAGATTCCTCCCTGTCCTGGAGACCCCCAGAGGATAAGAACCAAGGATTTGGACAATTCTGTCCAACTGGCCGACACCAGAGAGCGCAGGGACTAACAACACCCCACCATCCCACTAATTATTCAACCCTGCTCTATTCTGGGAGTTGTAGTCCCTCCATATGGGCTGTTAAAGATGACCATAAGGGTGTTTGGATACAAGAGGCTTTAACCGTCCCTGTCCCCGTTGTAAGGTGATTTTCACTTAAATGAGTCTTTGTTCCAGCTGCTGAATGGAGGGAGTAACCCAGAAAGACAACTGTCCTTACTGAGATTAACTCAGACAAGATGTTTATTTTTTGCCACTGAACCCTTTTATAGAAATCACTTGCATAGGGCGGGCAAGTACACAAGCGGACAATACTATTGGGTGGTTTGCCCCCGGAAATGCAACACTATTGGATGCAAACACACAAAGGAACCATTGGCTGTCTTCAAACAAACAAAATGCCAGGTGCTCCCCTGAATACCGTCCCCTAGCGCTAAGTCTGTGGGGCTCATATACTAAGGGCTCAGCGGCCGCACTTTCATTGGGTTTCCCGACTTTTTCCGTTTTGTGCCGAATTCCGCTGGGATTTTGGCGCGCGCGATCGGATTTTGACGCGCCGGCTTGAACGCAACAGAAATCGGGGGCTTGGCCGTCGAACAACCCGACGGATTCGGAAAAAATGTGGAATTTAAAAAATGAAGTGCGTTGCAAAATCATGCACTCTAATGCACCAGGAAGAAGATGGAGAGCTCCGGCGGACCTCAGCGCAACAGTGACACCTGTAGGAAGTTGGAAGCACGAGCTTGCAGAATCGCCTGAAGACCCGAATCCTCCTCGAAGAACGCGCCGTTGGATTGTGACAGGACCGGGTAAGTAAATGTGCCCCATTGTGTTTTCTACCTTACTTTGTTCTAATAGAAACTCCACCCAAACTTTAGTTTTCACGAGACAAGTTCTGTGATATGAATGCGGAGTCTTTTAAACGGCTGACAGTATGTAACATGGCGTCCAAGACCAGTGCGATATGCTTAACAGGTGTGTCTGCTCCTGGAGCATGCTGGGAGTTGTAGTCCCTCCATATAGTGTGTGTGCTCCTGGAGCATGCTGGGAGTTGTAGTCCATCCATATAGTTTGTGTGCTCCTGGAGCATGCTGGGAGTTGTAGTCCCTCCATATAGTTTGTGTGCTCCTGGAGAATGCTGGGAGTTGTGGTCCCTCCATATAGTGTGTGTGCTCCTGGAGCATGCTGGGAGTTGTAGTCCCTCCATATAGTGTGTGTGCTCCTGGAGCATGCTGGGAGTTGTAGTCCCTCATAGTGTGTGTGCTCCTGGAGCATGCTGGGAGTTGTAGTCCCTCCATATAGTGTGCGCGCTCCTGAAGCATGCAGGGAGTTGTAGTCCCTCCTCTGGTCACTCAAGCAGTGACCAACCCGGGCGCCCGTCACGGCAGAGGATGACCTCACCCGAGCGCCGTTCATGCAGAAGAGTTCCCGCACCACTGGCCGCCAGTCGCACGAAGATAGTGACCGCAGGACCCTGACCGCCAGTTCACGCAGAATAGTGTACCCACCCTGACGCCAGCTCAAACTAGAATATACCACGCTGATCACGCGAGAGACGACACCTGGCCGCCAGTCACAGAGACCCACTGCAGTCAGCGATAGTCGTCCGCACCCTGGACCTGCCGCAGTCACGCGAATAGTGTCCCGCACCTGGCGCGCAGTCACCGAGTATTCGTTTACCCGCCGACCCTCTGTCTTCCGCTTACCAGAGCATGGAAGATATGCTGATGCAGATTGTGAGGCCCCGGCACATCTGTCCCCCTGCACCTCGACACCAGAACAGGAGCCGCTTTCTATATAATGTCACATCCAATTATCTGCCTCAGACAAGAAGATTACAGGACCTCACATTGTAATCTCCATCTACATCCAGATTCCTTCCTCCCTGTCCTGGAGACCCCCAGAGGATAAGAACCAAGGATGTGACTTCTGTCCAACTGCCGACACCAAGAGAGCCGGACTACAACACACACACCCCCCACCTCCCACTAATTATTCAACCCTCGGCATATGCTGGGAGTTGTAGTCCTTCCATATGGGCTTTTAAAGATGACCATAAGGGTGTTTGGATACAAGGGCTTTAAACCGTCCCTGTCCCCCGTTGTTAAGGTATTTTTCACATTAATGAGTCTTTGTTCCCAGCGCTAGGAATGAGGGAGTAACACAGAAAAACAAACTGTCCTTACTGAAATTAACCAACAAAGATGTTTTTTTTTTTGCCACTGAGACCCTTTTATATAAAATCACTTTGCAATAGGGCGGGCAAGTACCAAGCGACGCATACTATTGGGTGGTTTGCCCCCGGAAATGCAACACTATTGGATGCAAACACACAAAAGAACCATTGGCTGTCTTCAAACCCAACAAATGCCAGGCTACCCTGAATACCGTCCCCTAGCCTAAGTCTGTGGGCTCAATACTAAGGGCTCAGCGGCCGCACTTTCATTGGGTTTCCCGACTTTTTTCCGTTTTTGTGCCGAATTCCGCTGGGATTTGGCGCGCGCGATCGGATTTTGACGCGGCTTGCAATCTTGTACACGACCGAAAGAAATCGGGGCGTTGGCCGTCGAACAACCCGACGGATTCGGAAAAAATTGGAATTTAAAAAATGAAGTGCGTTGCAAAATCATGCACTCTAATGCCCGGAGAAGAATGGAGAACTCCGGCGGACCCTCAGCGCAACAAGTGCACCTGTAGGAAGTTGGAAGCACGAGCTTGCAGAATCGCCTGAAGACCCGAATCCTCCTCGAAGAACGCGCCGTTGGATTGTGACAGGACCGGGGTAAGTAAATGTGCCCCATTGTGTTTTCTTACCTTATTGTTCTAATAGAAACTCCACCCAAACTTTAGTTTTCACGAGACAGTTCTGTGATATGAATGCGGATCTTTTAACGGCTGACAGTATGTAACATGGCGTCCAAGACCAGTGCGATATGCTTAACAGGTGTGTCTTCTCCTGGAGCATGCTGGGAGTTGTAGTCCCTCCTATAGTGTTGTGCCCTGGAGCATGCTGGGAGTTGTAGTCCATCCATATAGTTTGGTGTGCTCCGGAGCATGCTGGTGAGTTGTAGTCCCTCCCATATAGTTTGTGCTCCTGGAGATCTGGGTTGTGGTCCCTCCATAGTGTGTTCTCCTGAGCATGCTGGGAGTGTGTTAGTCCCCTCATATAGTGTGTGTGCTCCTGGAGCATGCTGGATGTAGTCCCTCATAGTGGTGTGTCTCCTGGAGCAATGCTGGGAGTTTGGTCCCTCCATATAGTGTGTGTGCTCCTGGAGCATTGCTGGGAGTTGTAGTCCCTCCTCCATATAGTGTGTGTGCTCCTGGAGCATGCTGGGAGTTGTAGTCCCTCATAGTGTGTGTGCTCCTGGAGCATGCTGGGAGTTGTAGTCCCTCCATATAGTGTGCGCGCTCCTGAAGCATGCAGGGAGTTGTAGTCCCTCCTCTGGTCACTTACCTCTTCTCTCCCATGTAGACCTCTACAATACCTCATATAGGTCCTCCTGCTCACTATCCACTAGTCATGTGACCCGGGGAGTGTGATGTCACTGAAGGGGCGGGGCTCCCGAAGGACAGGAAGCAGCAGTGTGTATAGAGGAGAAGGGGAGGACAGAGACTTACATGTATCTACACTTATACTGTATACAGAGACATATATATACATCCCACACCTATACTGTATACAGAGACATATATATACACCCCACACCTATACTGTATACAGAGACATATATATACACCCCACACCTATACTGTATACAGAGACATATATATACACCCCACACCTATACTGTATACGGAGACATATATATATACAGCTACATACATAGTCATATATACACCCCTCACCTATACTGTATACAGAGACATATATATACAGCTACATACATAGTCATATATACATCCCACACCTATACTGTATACAGAGACATATATATACAGCTACATACATTGTCATATATATACCCCACACCTATACTGTATACAGAGACATATATATACAGCTACATACATAGTCATATATACACCCCACACCTATACTGTATACAGAGATATGTATATACAGCGACATACATAGTCATATATACATCCCACACCTATACTCTATACGGACATATATATACAGTTACATACATAGTCATATATACACCCCACACCTACACTGTATACAGAGACATATATATACAGCTACATACATAGTCATATATACACCCCACACCTATACTGTATACAGAGACATATATATATACAGCTACATACATAGTCATATATACACCCCACACATATACTGTATGCAGAGACATATATATACAGCTATATACATAGTCATATATACACCCCACACCTATACTGTATACAGAGACATATATATTCAGCTACATACATAGTCATATATACATCCCACACCTATACTCTATACAGACATATATATACAGTTACATACATAGTCATATATACACCCCACACCTATACTGTATACAGATATATATATATATATATATACAGCTACATATATAGTCATATATGACCAATGAAATCAGAGGCACGAGAGAGGGCATCAGCCTTGACGTACTTCCCAGTAGGACGGAAGTGAATCAAGAAGCTAAAACGTGAAAAGAAGAGCGACCAGTGGGCTTGCCGCGGGTTGAGGCGCTAAGCAGTCTGGAGATAAAATAGATCCTTATGATCTGTATACACGCAGACTGGATGGTGAGCTCTTTCCAGAAGATAACGCTATTCTTTCAGAGCAAGTTTAATGGGCAGTAGTTCTCGGTGTCAAGGGTGCTCCCGCGACCCATATCTTGCATGCCCGCCAGTGCCCCTGATTCTGGACCCTTGGCCGTGTGCGCGTGTCCCCTTCTCCGAGGGCGTGTGCATGCTGGCTTTAGAAAATTGAAAGGGCCAGTGCAGTGTTAATTGGCACTGACCATTTCTCAGAATTTTAAATCAATCCGCTACTCCCTGCACACCCTGCCGGGTCATTGTGCCTTGTGCCTTAGAGAAAGCTTTGTCTCATGCCCTGCGCTGATATTGGGATTTCCCATTGTGACCCCAGTTCCATTCCTGACTACGCTCCTCCGCCGCCTGCCTTGACCTACTGCTACGTCCCCGACTCTGATCCTGTGCTGCCTGTCCTGACCTCCTGCCTGTCCCCGACCATGAGTTTGCCTGCCAATTTTGTAATACGCCTTGGGCGCCATCGCGGACAAAGTCGCACCTGTAGAACGACCTGGTGGTACCACGCTGCAAGAAGTCCAACCTGCTTTGCAGCGGGTTTTGATGACAACCGGGTACCACTTAGACTCCCACTTAGGTCCCAGGTGTCGGCTTACGTCATCACCCGCAGTGGTCCAGAGGATCCACTACCCCTGATCCGGACACTCTGTCTCCTATGGAGTAGATCCTCTCTGCAGAGGAGAAAGTCTTAGAGCAAAACCCGTAAGAGCGAGTTCAGCCTTTGGGGCCTTTCTGGGTGAGCACCGCCCCAGCTCCTACTGAAGAGGCATCAACTTCCAAGTGGAAAGGCTTCTCTGTATCAGGCCATGTTAAAACTAGGGTTAAGGCTTTAATTTACAGAAGCCTTCTTCAGCCGCTGTAGACCAGAGTTCAGGATTAGAGCCCTTCTTGGTGAGCGCCACAATGGGAGACACAAGAGTTGTGAAATGCGAGATAAACTGCCGGTAGTAATTTGAAAAGCCCAGGAATCTCTGGATTATACGGAGTCCTACAGGGCGTGGCCATTGAAGAACTGCAGATAACTTACAAGATACATCTGTAAACCCCCTGTTAAAGATAATATATCCAAGGAAGGGAAGACTCTTCTGATGGAACTGGCATTTCTCAAGTTTGGCATAGAGCTGATTGGCTCTTAAACAACTGAGGACTTGGCGTATGTGGGACCAATGGGACTCAAGGTCCGTAGAGAATACCAGAATATCATCAAGATGGGCCACGACACAGGTGCATAGCAAATCTCTGAAGATGTCGTTGATGATTTCCTGAAAGAAGAGTCCAAATGGCCTAACCAGGTACTCAAAATGTCCATCGCAAGTATTAAAGGCAGTCTTCCACTCATCACCTTCGTAGATACAAATGAGGTTATAGGCCCCACAGAGGTCCAGTTTGGAGAAGACCTTGGCTCCACGTAGGTTCAGTGATTAACTAGCCTAACTTGCTCATCAGTGGCCCACCACAGATCGTGAAAAAGAGAGGTCTGACCGACCGCTCGTCGCTCCATGAAAGTAATGAAGCTGATAGCCGCGCATGACCGTTTTGCTCCATTGATCTCTATGAAGCTGACGGAGATCCGCGATGCTCGGCAAATTCCGTCAGCTCCATAGAGATTAATGGAGCAAAACGGTCATGTGCGGCCATCTGCGGGAGTCTTAGCAATGACCCTATCCCCTGTCTTTGTGGGAAAACCCTTTTAATGGTAACCTTATTAAGACCGCAATAGTCTATACATGGACGGAGTGACCCATCTTTTTTGGTCACAAAGAAGAAGCCGGGACCGGCTGAAGAAGAAGATTTACATATGAACCTTCTCTTCAAGTTCTCTTAGATGTAGGCTGACATTGCTGCAGTTTCAGGTACAGACAGTCGGTACACCTGTCCCAAGGAGGAGAAGTGCCCGGCAGCAGGTGGCAAAGTCTCTGCTTGCTTCTTAGAAAAGAAGCAGGAAGACCCTCTAGAGGCTTGGAAACCACAGATGAGACCATGACATGTACTAAATGAGGAACCACTATATAGCAAGACTGTCAATCTGGTCCCCAAAGAAGAATCTCCCCCATCTTCCAGTTAAGCACCGATGCATGGAGCTGCAACCACGGAAGATTCAACAGGAGGGACCGGACCAGATTGTGGAGGATTTGGCCACTGATAGAGGAGATAACTAAGGGCTTCTCAAGATGGACCACAGGGAAATGATGGCAGGAGACCAGAGCAGCATCCACGAAGTTTCCA
Organism: Engystomops pustulosus; assembly: GCA_019512145.1. Taxonomy (NCBI): domain Eukaryota; kingdom Metazoa; phylum Chordata; class Amphibia; order Anura; family Leptodactylidae; genus Engystomops; species Engystomops pustulosus. Next base: position 534,940 of record WNYA01000012.1, on the reverse strand, counting down.
GCAAAACCAGAGTCCTAGGAGGCAGAAATCTGGAACTGGCTACCTGTGCCAGAGCTGAGCAGAACGGGAATGTTCAGACATGGAGAAGCTTTGCTTTCACCTAGGGACGATTCTCCCAAGGTGAAGGCAAAGCTTCTCCACGTCTGAATATTCCCGTTCTGCTTCTCCCGGATGTGGAGGATTGACAGGGCAAGTCCCAAGAAAGTGCTCTCGGACTGGCACAATAAAAACAGAGGTTCTCCTGCCTTTGTCTAGAATGTTTGTGGGAAGACAGATAAACTCTATCCACTTGCATGGGCTCCTCTGCAGCAAGACTGCAGCCAGGCGGGGCAGACGTCGGGTCCGGACTTGTGGTTGTTCCAGACGTTGCTCCTCAGCACGCTCAGTAAATCGTATGTCAATCTGAGTGGCCAGAGAGATGCGATCACTCAGCGTAGACTGCAGGTCCCGTGCAGACAGGGCATCTTTGATCTGACCAGACAGTCCTTTTTTAAATGTAGCAAGCAAGGCCGTCTCATTCCAATCCAGCTCGGAGACTAACCTTGACGCAGGTTCAGCAGTGCAGTCTCACAGGAAAAATGTCCGGGCAGTTTCCTCAAAGACGGACCGCAAATCAGTGAGGAATGTGGAGAGAGTAGCCGTGACCGGATCGTTCCTGCCCCAGAGGGGAGTAGCCCATGCCAGGGCTTTCCCAGAAAGAATGATCATCACAAAAGCCACCTCGGCATCCCTTTGATTTGTAGGGACCACTGGGTAATGAAGCCCCTGTATAACAAGGCCTCACTGTTATATTTGGAGGGAAAGGAAACACGCAGCCTGGACTCAGGAGTTGACACTGCAGTCGTAATACCAGGTGGTACCAGAGGTACTGGATGCTGGTGGTTAGTAGACATCAATTGCTGCATGGTGGCAGTCAGTTGTGCAATCTGTTTAAACTGCTGGACCACGATGTTGGTAAGATCAGCCAGTTCAGGTAGCGGAACCTTGGCCGGATCCATGGGCAGATATTACTGTCAGGCTCCAGGAGAAGTGGACCCACTGGACTGCTGCAGATGATGATGTAAGCTGACACCTGGGACTGGGATCTAAGTGGTATATGGTTTTAAACGGAGCCCGCTGCAAAGCGGGTTGGACTTCCTGCGGCATGGTACCACCAGGTCGTTCCACACATGCGATTTTGTCTGGGGTGGCAGCCAAGGTGAGGTACAGTTACGTTGAGCAGAATCATAGTCTGGAGCATGCAGGAGGTCAGGACGGGCAGCACAGGATTGGATGGTAAGGACGGCAGGTATGTAGCAATAGATCACGTCAGGCTACAGAGGAGTGTAGATGTCACGGGTGCTCCCGCAATCCCTGTCTTGGATCACGGGCGCACCCGTGTCCCTCCATGTGCTCCCTATCCAGCTGCAGCTCCAGACTGACCTTTCCTGGCTCCTGCTCCCCAGTAGACTGCCTTGCGTGTGCTTCTCCGCCTCCTAGGACGCCTGCGCCGGTTGCTGGAAATTTAACGGGCCAGCGCACCCCTGATTGGTGCGTTGGCTGAACACCTCCTCCTTATAATCCAGCACCTCCCTTCCTGCCCCTCTGGATCTTTGAGTGCTATTGCCAAAGAGAAAGCTTCCCAGTGCCTACGTTTCTGTGTCTTCCTGTTCCTGCATTCCTGTTCTTGCATTCCAGTTTCTGCATTCCAGCTCCTGCATCCCTGTTTTCCCTGTGCTGGTGGTTCTGTACCTGCACCTGCACCAGCAAGAAAATCCCGCTTTGCGGCGGGCTCTGGTGAAGAGCAGGTGCCATTTAGACTCTGGTTCCAGGTGTCGGCTAGTACCATCTCCCGCGGTGGTCCACTGACCCTGAACCCTGAAAGTAGTGAGGAATGGAACCGGGGTCACAACGGGAAATCACAATAACAGCGCAGGGCTTGAGACAAAGCTTTCTCTGAGGCACTAGGCACGAAGCTCCGGCAGAGGACACAGGAAGGGGCAAAGAATTTATCAGGGAAGGCGGCCAGCCAGAGCCAATTATTGGCGTGGGAGCCGCTGAGACTGCCACTGGAGCCGGGAGAGGTAAGTTACCTTCAAGGCTGGAACCAGAGGCAACGGGAGGAACACAGGTGCGCCTGTGACCCAGGATATGGGTTGCAGGGGCACCCGTGCCCGTGACAACAGTGAGTAAACCCTGACAGGCTGAAGCCCATTCTTCTTTTGTATATATGACTCTTTTGGATTTTTCTCCCAGTCGGGCTGCACCCATTATTCCAAAAAAGCCAGAGACTCTCCTCCGTTTGTTCATAAGCCTGAGACATTGCTAGACTTCTCCCCAGTGGTGCTAGGAAAGCACCCCTCCATGCTGATAGCAGAACAACCATTACTGCTTCAAAAGACTGTGTCCTTCACATCTAGAGGAGATCCTTTGTAAATATTTGTGTTTTTCCTTCACCAAGGACTGTGCCCAGAGGATGGACTCTTTGTACTAGAGACTTATAGTCAATTCTCTTTAACCCTTTAAGGACGCACCCATTTTGGAGCTTAAGGCTCAGTCCCATTTTTTGTATTCTGACTTGTGTCGCTTTATATGGTTATAACTTTTGAACACTGTTACTTATCAAAACGATTCTGAGATTGTTTTTTCCTCACATGTTATACTTCGTTTTAGTGGTAAATTTTGGCTGATAAGTTTTGTGTTTATTTACAAAAAAATAAGAAAAAATGATGAATTTTTTGAAAAATTTGCCATTTTCGAAATTCGAAATCATTGCGTTTTCAGGCAGATAGATTTACCACCTAAATAAATTGCTGAATAACATTTCCCATTTGTCTACTTTACATTTTCATCATTTTTGAAATGTCTGGATAATTTATTTTGATGTCACGTGGTTACAAATAGATTATCGATTTTCCGTATTTTCAGAATTCAAAATTTACGATTTTGGGGATAAATACAGTTTTAAATGAAAATTTACATATTTAGCATTAAAACCCCCCTATATAACCAACCCATTTTCAAATCTGCACCCCTCAAGCTATCAGAAACAGCTTTTAGGAAGATTGTTAACCCCTTCAGATCTTCATAGTAATTACATCAAAATGGAGGGGAAATTTAGAATGGTCAAATTTTGTCGGTTATACGTTCATTTAGCCCTAAAATTTCCAAAAGATAAAAAGAGAAAACCCATCTTACAATTTGTTCTATAATTTCTCCCAAGTGCAGAGACCCCCCACATGTGGCCGTGACTTGTTTTATGGGCGCACAGCGAGGTGCAGGAGGGAAGGAGCGCTGTGCAGCTGCCAGGATTTTAGTTTCCTCATTAGCCCTTTTTTGTAGGCTATAACATTTTCGCTTTTTTGTTATTGGGGCCATGTGACAACATTTCTTTTGCTGGACGAGATGCTTTTTCCATTGTTACCATTTTGGCGTTGGTATCCCCTATTGTTCATCAATTCTGTACTGGATTATTAACTTTTTTTTTTTTTTTTTCATGTTCACCATTTAGTCTAATAATCATGTTATCTTTATTCTATGGGTCTATGCGATTACGGGGATACCAGACATGAATATTTTTTCTTATGTTTTACTAAATTTGCCAAATAAAACCCTAATGTGGGGGGAAATCTATCATTTTTGCATCGCCGTCTTCCAAGTGGCATAACATTTTTACTTTTTTGGCTACGGAGCTGGTTTATGGCTTGTTTTTTTGCTGGACATGTTGTACTTTGCAACAGTATCAATCTGGAGTACATATGTGTTAGGGATTTTTTTATGCAGGGCCCCAACAGCCCTCTTGACTTTTGTAAGGTGAGTCCTAATTAACCCATGATTGAACATAAAGACTAAGCCACACATCATTCTCTTAGTCAAGATCTTCTACCCTTTAATAATCAAAATGCATAATATATAACAGACAGAAGAGTCATCAAAGGGGCGTGAATAGTATACTCCAAACCTATTGGTCATCAGCACATTCTGGGAAAAAAGTTAATTAATTGTGCTCAGTTCTCAGAGACCTTGTACACAGATATTGTTTATACTAATTTCCTCTGCCAGAAGGTGATAAGTAGCTCCAGAATCCTAATATCATGCAGCATCAAGGACAGACTGGCTTCTCATTAAATGTCAAAGGGTATTAGCTGACAGGCGAGCAAACAGGTTACATAAAATGAAGTTTGAATCATGACATTAACTTGACAATGGTGAGGGAACATGGCCGCTGTATCTAAGATGGCGGACAGTAGTCAAGATGGCGTCCGAAACCAGTGCGACCTCCTTAACAATTCCCCCCTTTGAGCTTTGCTGACCTGTAACTCCATCCTGAGCGACCTCCTCAAGCTCCAGGTACCCACAGGTAGGCTAACCCCTCACCTGCTGGACTTGTTACCTCTTCACCAGATCCCCTGGAGGCCAGTCACTCAGGGGTTACAGGTCTGCGCACTCAAATCACATCACTGAGTTTCCATAGTTTACAAACAGGTTTGTAAACAGGCAGCATCATCCTCCGCTCCGGGCACTTCTCCTGTCCTGGTTCTTACCGCCTGGATAGCCATCTGGGACATGGTGGACTTGATGAGGGGGACCGCACAACACGCAATAAGTGACAAGAGCAAAATCACAATCCCCAATATCACCCCCACTTAAAGGAAACCCTTCCAATCCCCCAACCACAAAGTGAAGGACAAAGTGTCCACCCCAGAGTTCCCTGGGCAGTCCTTCAATCTTTTCACGAGCATAGGTAATGGATCCATAGGGGGCAATGTCATCTGGGATGTACATGGAACAAGCCACTCCCACCATCTTACAGACTCCTCCCTTCTCAGCAAGGATCATGTCCAAAGTCATGCGGTTCTGGGAAGCATCTCCAATATAATTCACAAATCTCTGTTGATTACAATAAAAACAGTTAACCCAATCCAATCAACATCTTTGCTCATAGCTATCTGGGGAATAATGGACTCTAGACCTGCCCATATCTGATTGTGGGGCTTGTACTCATCTGGGACCCCCCTTGGTGCTCCCACTGTATCCATATAAACGTCGTCATCTAGGTGCTTCTCTCTTCCAGAATCCTTTGGGATTCTCTATCTTTCCTTTATGTGTCTGATCAACCTTATCCCTGGGGATCACGAGGAAGGAATACACAAGTATTATCACCATACGCTCACCTTCCCAGCCTCTAGGCCTGACCTGACTCTCCTATCCCCACAAATCCAGTACACATCAGACACTGCTAATACAGGGTTACCTGTGCTGCCAATGTTAAAGAAGGTCATTGTCTTGTTGCACCAACCGTAGGTCAAGTCTCCTACCCTGGGGGCATCCTGGTCAGCCCTATAGATACAGTGATAGTCATGGTTGGGGTGTCCCTGAGCAGACAGTCAGTCAGAAGAGACCAGCTAGCAAGAAGAATAGATTTGTAATAGAAAGCGTGGAAGCATGCTGACTTCCCTCTAGCTTCACAGACGTGGCACTGGTCAGCAGGACTTGGAAAGGACCATCGTAGCGAGGCTCCAGACTCTCTCTCTGGTGTCTCTTTACCACCACGTAGTCTCCAGGCTTCAGGTTATGTGTCCTGAGGTCTCGGTCTGCATCTGAAAAAGGAATCAGAAACACTTTTGCCGACCTTTTTCAAGGCCTGGCTCAACTGTGCCATGTTCCACCTTGTTTCCTGCCATCAGCTATAGGGTCTGTGGAAAGTAGGGGCCTAGTCTGGGTGCACAGCCAAAAAGTACTTCAAAGGGGGACAATCCCATCTTTCTGGTCGGTGTGATCCTAACTGAATAGTGGGCAGCAGGAAAGCACTCGCACCATGGTTTCCCTGTTTCTTCCATGGCCTCCCGGATCTCTAACTTAGGAGTGCTGTTTAGTTTTTCAATCCCACCACTAACTTGGGAAGGGCAAGGGGTGTTCAGGGCCTGTTCTACACCCAGGAGGGACAAGGTTTCAGTCTTTACCTGTCCAGTGAAGTTTGTTCTGTGACCGGACTCTTTGGTCTCTGGAAGTCCAAACCTGCAGAAAAATCTCACTCACCAACTTCTTTGCCTCAGCTCTGGCAGTAGCCTTGGTCATGGGAGAAGCTTCTGGCCACCCTGGAAAAAGATCAATGCACACAAGCACGTACTCCTATGTACCACTTTTTGGTAGCTGGATAAAATCCATCTGCAGTCTCTGGAAGGGATACAGCAGCTTAGGTGTCACCTTCCGTGGGGTCTTTACCACCTTACCCGGTGTAAAATCTGCTTGGTTTTGGGGTGCCAGTTAATATTAAATTAACAACAATATTCAATGGATCTTTATAGGGGATTTATTAAGGGTACAATACAGGGGAATACACATAGAGGGTAAACTAACTAAGGGACAGAGAGATAGTAGGGAAGGAAGTGCTCTCTAAAGATCTGTATACCATCTTATATACACACACACACATAGCTCACACACATTGCCCATCATCCCACCTCCACCACTGTCTTGGCCAATCCAATGATGATTTAGAATCAATACATTCTTATCCCACAACCTTGCAGGACAAGTAACTTGAGTCTTTGTTTCCCATAGGATCTGGTAGAATGTCCAGGGGGCGATGGCCTCCAGGTGTAATAGCACAGTCCATTGTAATCACATGCAGCTGTCTCTGCAATCTTTATTAGGGGCAATGTAGGCATTTATGGCTTAGTTCTTCCTCTGTCCACAAAGACCCTTACACTGTCTCAAGCCACATCATGTCATATTTCCAACAATTTTCATCATTTTTGAAATGTCTGGATAATTTATTTTGATGTCACGCGGCTTACAAATAGATTATCGATTTTCCGTATTTTCAGAATTTACGATTTTGGGGATAAATACAGTTTTAAATGAAAATTTACATATTTAGCATTAAAACCCCCCCTATATAACCAACCCATTTTCAAATCTGCACCTCTCAAGCTATCAGAAACATTTTTTACGAAGATTGTTAACCCCTTCAGATCTTCATAGTAATTACATCAAAATGGAGGGGAAATTTAGAATGGTCAAATTTTGTCGGTTTACCGTTCATTTAGCCCTAAAATTTCCAAAAGATAAAAAGAGAAAACCCATCTTACAATTTGTTCTATAATTTCTCCCGAGTACAGAGACCCCCCACATGTGGCTGTGACTTGTTTTATGGGCGCACAGCGAGGTGCAGGAGGGAAGGAGTGCCCTGCAGCTGCCAGGATTTTAGTTTCCTCATTAGCCCTTTTTTGTAGGCTATAAAATTTTCGCTTTTTTGTTATTGGGGCCATGTGACAACATTCCTTTTGCTGGACGAGATGCTTTTTCCATTGTTACCATTTTGGCGTTGGTATCCCCTATTGTTCATCAATTCTGTACTGGATTATTAACTTTTTTTTTTTTTGTGTTCACCATTTAGTCTAATAATCATGTTATCTTTATTCTATGGGTCTATGCGATTACAGGGATACCAGACATGAATATTTTTTACTATATGTTTTACTAAATTTGCCAAATAAAACCCTAATGTGGGGGGAAAGCTATCATTTTTGCATCGCCGTCTTCCAAGTGGCATAACATTGTTAATTTTTTGGCTACGGAGCTGGTTTATGGCTTTTTTTTTGTGGGACATGTTGTACTTTGCAACAGTATCAATCTGGAGTACATATGTTTTTTTATTGCATTTTTTGTCGGATTCAATAGGTAAAAATCATAATTTTTGACGGGTTTTTAAAGTTTTTTTTTTTCAACGGCGTCATGGTACGGGTTCAATACTTAATTTTATTCAACGGATTGTTACGGACACGGTGATACTATATATGTGGGGTTTGTTTGTATTGCAGGGTATTAGCAGTGTCAGCCTATGGACATGCATAGGCTGACACTGTGCCTTAAGATGATATCACAGACGCCATCTTAAAGGCACTGCCTTCAGGCATCTCTGGGGTCCCGATTGGACCCCAGAGATGCCATAGCATTGATCTCCGCTCCCGAAAACGGCACGGGGGTGCCGATCGTGGGGGAAAGACCCCCGGAAGGCATGTTAAATGCTGCGGTCCCTATACCAAGCACCGTGACCACAGCGTGTCCAAGGTCAGCCACTCTGGTATTCTGCGCCCCGGCTGCCTCAAGGCCCCCAAAAAAGGCTAGGGGATGTTGCAAATCCTACTAGCAGCAGCAGCATCCCCTGGCTGGAGCTGTCCACCTTGGGTACAGGAATTTTGATGCATGATGCTACTGCATCACAGGGATTATGCACTAGATCTGTAATAGTGTTCCAGTGGCACACTGTTGCAGATCATAAGCAATGAGAGGACCTGGAGTCTTAAATAGACTCCAGGAAGTCATGGAGACAGTCCCGATGACGTTCAGTAGTGGGATATATATTTTAATAAACACGATTGATTCTAGCAATGACAGTGGCTATTACCTCTTGGTGTTGCCTGTTCTGTGCAGCAAACACCCAGGCACAGATTTATCAGTGATGCCAGTTTCTGACTACGCCACCTCCTCCGCCGGCTGATTGGGCAGTGTAGTTTCTAAAAGCATATTCCAGCAGCTGGATCTAGGTCCTGGAGATAGTACACCTACACCTCGCTCATTTACAAATACTTATCATATTGTTTGGCCCCTTAAAGGTCAGAGGTGAAGCCTCCTCGTCCTCTGCCACCCTGCAGGTCACAGACTTGAAGCCCTTCCCCAGGACATACTAGAGATGGAGTCACAGCTCATAGATCTCCATTATTACGAAGTACAGAAACCAGTGGCAGTGTGTGGAGGGGGCTCCTGGATATAGGCAGCAGAGGGAGATTTACCATCAGACTTAGGCCTCATGCACACTACAGAATGGTCTTTGCTGTTCTGTACATCCGGCTCTATTCTGGCCGTAAGGGCTCATTCAGCGGTGACATCGCTGCCTCTGACCATGTGACCAGCCTCATTTACATAATAAAGAAAAGATGATTTTACAATAATTAATGTATGAATTGACTAGATAAAGGCTGTGATGGATCCTTGTGAGCTGCTCCATCAGGTAGTGGTGACAGGACTAGTGACACAGACCTGATGACAGGTGTACTTTAAATAAAAGCTGAACTGATTGATTGCTATGGGCAACTAGAACAGTTTCCCTCAAACACATCCCCCCCACTCTCCATCACTGCTTCATCTTCTTTCAGCAGAACCTCCTCCTGCACTGATCCAATACTCCATTACATCATCACAGCTCCTTCCACCTTCTCTTCTCCTCCGCTACTTCCTGTCCTCCCGTAGGCCCCGCCCCTCAGTGACATCACACTCCCCGGGTCACATGATTAGTAGATAGTTAGCCGGAGCCCCGCCCCTACAGTGACATCACACTCCAGGGTCACATGACTAGTGGATAGTGAGCAGGAGACGTGCGTGAGGTAGAGAGTGTCCTGCACTGAGTAGAGAAGAGGTAAGTGACCAGAGGAGAGACTACAGCTCCCAGCATGCTCCAGGAGCACACACACTATATGGAGGGACTACACCTCCCAGCATGCTCCAGGAGCACACACACTATATGGAGGAACTACAACCCCCAGCATGCTCCAGGAGCACACACACTATATGGAGGGACTACAACTCCCAGCATGCTCCAAGAGCACACACATTGTACAGGTTCTGGTGATAATTGTGGAGTCTTATGGCTGAGTTCACACTGTGCAGTTTCCTCCTCAGTGATCTCCCAGCGTAATGAATCTTCTCCCTTCGATCCCTTATAGATCACGTGTCCTTCATAAGACGATGATCCTTTCCATCAGTGACCCAGAAGAGATGGACAACCAACAGCAGAAGAGCAAGAAGATCCTGGAGCTCACCCTGGAGATGATCTCCTTGATAACCGGAGAGGTGAGAGTCTCCCAGGACACGGCTCTTATCTCTAGGAATACGGGAAATGACTGAGAGGGAGGGTAAGGATTCTTAGATCTATGTAGTGATCAGTGTCTCCCCATACACAGGATTCACAGTAGTGAGAAGCTCGTCTGGTGAGTGTGTGACCCCGTGTGTAGCGAGGATGGACCCAGAGCCCCATCACGAGCCTCCACCTCATTCATCATGATACATGAGCAGAAGATCCTAGAACTTACCTCCAGGATCACTGAGCTGCTGAGCGGAGAGGTGAGCGCTGCCGGGAATGCTGCGTGTACAATACACAAGGGAGGGGTCTGGGTGATGACTGTGTCATTGTGGGTGTCAGTCTCCATAAGGTGTCAGACATCGCTGTCTATTTCTCCATGGAGGAGTGGGAGTATATAGAAGGACACAAGGAACCAGTACAAGGCCTCATGATGGAGGACCACCAGCCCCTCACATCACCAGGTAGAGGAGACCTTCCTGATATAGAGGACAGAGCAGGTGTGAGGTCACCTCCTCCATCATCTCATCATCACATATAGAATGTATCAGTCACTGTGTCATATTCCTATAGATGGATCCAGTCAGAGAAATCCACAGAGAGAGTCCCAGTCCTGGAGATTCCCGGGATATTACACAGGATCCAGAGAGATGTCCCAGTCCTGGAGATTCCCGGGATATTAGAGAGGAACCAGAGAGATTCCCCAGTCCTGAAGATTCCCGAGATATTAAAGAGGAACCAGAGAGATGTCCCAGTCCTGATGATCTCCCAGATATCAAAGAGGAACCAGAGAGATGTCCCAGTCCTGGAGATTCCCAAGATGTCGGAGAGGAACCGGAGAGATGTCCCAGTCCCGAAGATTCCCGAGATTGTCCACAGGTTCCAGAGAGATGTCCCATTCCTCTACATTTCCCTGTTGTGCAAGAGAATGTCCCACTGGATCATCAGGTAGATGGAGCTGAGATTCCTGTAAATCCTCTATAAATGGTTATAATGGAGCTACTTACTTTCTCCAGTAGGGTGGAGGGTCAATGGCACACACACTACAGGTGACACGCAAAGCCGTCCCTGTGGCCACGTGCACCGTCGCCAAGCAAACTCTGCTATTAGATATTATCTATGGGAGCGATGGAACTAGATGCTGCTCCATAGATGTTACTGCAGAGTTGCTGCGCCTGGACAGGGAGCGCTCAAAGTATCTGTCGAACCCATGGAAGCCAATGGAGAGTTGCAGCACATGCGCAGTAATTCTGCATTCGGCCGTGAGGAGGCAGCAGTTAGATACAGCTGCTAAAACATACCTAGTACGGGGGCCATCTGTGACAAACCAATGGTACACGTCCCAATATTTAACATATATGTAAATGATATTTATGAAGAGATAATTTACACCACTAAACTAGCAGTCTCCACCTATAGGCTTCATTTACATGGTGCTCTTGACTTGCCTTCTAAGCTTGGCCTGATCGCATCTGTTTAATTCCATTCTACATGTGTATTACTTGTAAAGAATGCAAAAACAAGTGGGGACATTTATCAGAAGTGTCTAAGAGCAGATCTACTGGCAACCAATCAGACAGGGGGCATCCTCTAGACCTAGAGGAGAGGAGGTTCTACCATCACCATAGACAGGGGGCATCCTCTACACCTAGAGGAGAGGAGATCCTACCATCAACTCGACAGGGGACCATCTCTAACCTAGAGGAGAGGAGGTTCTACCATCACCATAGACGGGGGGGCATCCTCTACACCTAGATGAGAGGAGGTTCTACCATCACCATAGACAGGGGGCACCCCACAATAGAGGAGGGAGGTTCCACCATCACCATAGACAGGGAGATCCCACAGCCTGGAGGGAGGAGGTTCTACCATCACCATAGACAGGGGGTGTCCTCTACACCTAGAGGAGAGGAGGTTTACCATCACCATAGCAGGGGACATCCTCTACACCTAGAGGAGAGGAGGCTCTACCGTCACCATGACAGGGGATATCCTCTACACCTAGAGGAGAGGAGCTTCACCATCACCAACGACAGGGGGGCATCTTCTACACTGAGGAGAGGAGCTTCTACCATCACTAAGACAGGGGGCATCCTCTACACCTAGAGGAGAGGAGGTTCTACCATAGATGGTGCATTCCTCACACTAGAGGAGAGGAGGTCTCAATCACCATAGACAGAAGGCATCCTCTACACCTAGGTGAGAGGAGCTCTACCAAACCATGACAGGGGACATCCTCTACACCAGCGGAGAGGAGCTTATACCATCACCATAGACAGGGGACATCCTCTACACTAGCAGAGAGCAGCTTATCCCATCACCATATAAACGGGACATTCTCTACACTAGAGAGGCTTCTACCATCACCATAGACAGGGGACATTCTCTACACCCTAGGGAGCTTCTACCATCACCCATTGACAGGGGACATCCTCTCAACTAGCGGAAAGAGGAGCTTCTACCACACCATAGAAAGGGGACATCTCAACACCTAGAGGAAGAAGAGGTTCTGCCATCGCCATAGACGGAACATCCTCTACACCTAGCCGAGAGGAGGTTTCCATTCACCCTAGACAGGGGGACATCCTCTACACCTAGCGGGAGAGGAGCTTATACCATCACACATAGACAGGGGACATTCCTTACACCAGCGGAGAGGAGCTTTACCATCACCATAGACAGGGGGAAACATCTCTACACTAGAGGAGAGGAGTCTACCATCACCTATAGACAGGACCAACCTCTAAACCTAGACGAGAGGAGGAGGGGTTACCATCACCAAGACAGGGGGCATCCTCTACCACTAGACAGCTTCTACCATCACATAGACAGGGGGATCTTCTACCACATAGAGGAGAGATCTTCTCCATCACCATAGACAGGGGACATCCTCTACACCTAGAGGAGGAGGTTCTCCAAGATGGCACTCTCACACTAGAGGATGAGGACTTCTACCATACCATGAGAAGCATCCTCTACACCTAGAGGAGGAGGAGCTTTCACATCTACCATAGACAGGGGACATCCTCTACACCTAGCGGAGAGGAGCTTATACCATACCCTAGACAGGGGCATTCTCTACACCTAGAGGAGCTCTACCATAACCAAACAGGTGGACCTCCTCTAACCTTAGAGGAGCTTCTACCACACCATAGACAGGGGCATCCTCTAACATAGCGGAGAGGAGCTTCTACCACACCATAGACAGGGGAATCCTCTACACCTAGAGGAGTCTCTACACACATAGATCAGGGGACATCCTCTACACTAGCGGGAGGAGCTTCTACCATCATCATAGACAGGGACATCCTCTAAACATAGTCAGAGAGGAGCTTCTACCTCACCATAGACAGGGGACATCCTCTACACCTAAGCGGAGAGGAGCTTCTACCATCACCATAGACAGGGGACACCTCTACACTAGAGGAGAAGAGGTTCTGCCCTCGCCATAGATGGGAAATCCTCTACACCTAGACGAGAGGGGTTCTACCATCACCATAGGACAGGGGGAATCCTCTACACTTAGAGGAGGTTCTACCATCACCATAGGACAGGGGGATCCTCTACACTAGAGGAGAGGGGTTCTACCATCACCATAGCAGGGGCATCTATACACCTAGATGAGAGGAGGTTCTACCATCACCATAGACAGGGAACATCCTCTACACTAGCGGAGAGGAGCTAGCTTTACCTCACCATAGAACAGGGAAACAACCCTAAACCTAGCACACAGAGGAGGTCTACCATCACCATAGACAGGGGGCATCCTCTACACCTAGACAAGCTTCTACCATCACCATAGACAGGGGACATCCTCTACACCTAGACAAGCTTCTACCATCACCATAGACATGGGACATCCTCTACACCTAGAGGAGCTTCTAGCATCACCATAGACAGGGGGCAACCTCTACACCTAGAGGAGAAGAGGTTCTGCCATCGCCATAGACGAGACATCCTCTACACCTAGACGAGAGGTGGTTCTACCATCACCATAGACAGGGGGAATCCTCTACACCTAGAGGAGAGGAGCTTCTACCATCACCATAGACAGGAGGAATCCTCTACACCTAGTGGAGAGGAGGTTCTATCATCACCATAGACAGGGGGCATCATCTACACCTAGAGGAGAGGAGGTTCTATCATCACCATAGACAGGGGGCATCATCTACACCTAGAGGAGGGGTGATTCTACCCATAGACAAAGCTTCTTTAATGTACGGGCAGTGAGACTATGGAACTCTCTGCCGCTGTAGGTTGTTATGGCGGACTCTATGTACATGTTCAAGAGAGGCCTTGATGACTTTCTGGAGAGCAATAATATCACGGGTTATGGGGAAAAAACATTTGTTATTTTATAGGTTGGACTTTATGGCTATGCCGCTTTTCCAAAATTATCTATCATGATACTATGTTGTCATAGTCACAGTGATTGAAGGAATGCAGTGAGCTTTATTCACAGCAAGGAGTCTTGGGAACACTCTCTTGCCTGTCTGGGGTAAGGTGGGAATCTCACTTGTGGCATGGAGGTTGTGGTGAGGTTGGAGGAGAGCATAGCTCACAGCGTGGCATAGTTGGAGACCTAACAACCCTGCTGACCCCACCCTGTTGCCTGTTGGAGGCTTATCTGTAAGAACATCATAGAGTTTGCCACTTAGAATTGTGTTGTGTGCTTCATTTTATTTTTCTAATGTTTTTCTAGATTTCAAAAATGAGTACAGCAAAAATAGATAGTGGAAGACCATTCCAAAAGGCCTGGACAGAGTCCTATGGAATGATTCAACGAAACGGCAAAGCTTTATGTATACTGTGTAATAAAAGTGTTGTGTGTCGCACATCGAGTGTCAGCCGCCACTTCTACCTTAACCATAAAACTCTTGTACAGCTTGATGAAACGGAAAGAAAAAAGTTTCTTGAAGAACAATTGAGGAAATATCAGTCCCAGCATCTTACTGTTTCTAACGACCTTTCAAAAACCAATTCTCTGACTGCAGCCAGTTTTCACATGTCGCTGTGTATAGCTAAACATGGTAAGCCCCTCTCCGACGGGGAGATTATCAAAGATGCCATGTTGTCTAAGAATAATTCCCTCTTTCATGATTTCCCAAACGAGGATAAAATCATTCAGCGTATTTCTGAGATGCCGCTTAGTAGAAATACTGTGAAAGATCGAGTCCAGCGCATGGCGAGTGACGTCAGCCAGCAGCTCACCACTGACCTACAACAGGCGGCCTGCTACTCCATGTGCCTGGATGAGAGCACGGATATTAATAATCACGCAAGGCTAGCCGTTATTTTGCGTTACGCTGTTGGTGACGTCATGAGAGAAGAGCTGGTGAAACTTGTGTCTTTGCCTAAAAGAAGACAAGGAGTAGATATTTACAACGCAGTGATGGAGGTTTTTTCGTCTCAAGACATAAGACCAGAGAAAGTGGTTTCCGTTACTAGTGACGGGGCACCTTCTATGGTTGGGGCAACTTGTGGTTTCATACCGTTGTTTGTTAAAGAAACCAAACATGAAGTCATTCAGTTCCATTGTATAATACATCAGGAAGCTCTATTTGCCAGCGAAGACCGCGAGAAATTTGAAGATCTCCTCGAAGACGTCACAAAAATGGTGAATTTCACTGTGGCTTGTGCGCCGAATTTTCAACAGTTTCAAGCACTTGTTGAGGAGGTCCAGGCGCAGTATAATTGTCTCCTTATGTATAGTAATGTCCGGTGGCTGAGCAGAGGACGGGTCCTGGAGCGATTTGTAGCCTGCTTGGAGGAAATTAGGCTGTTCATGCATGAAAAAGAACAGGACTATCCAGAGCTCACCGATGTGGCCTGGCTTACCAACCTTATGTTTTTTACCGATTTTACACAACACTTCAATGTACTGACCAAACAACTACAAAGCGTAGCAGGGAAAATGGCAGAAAGGATGTTTTGTGATATAAAAACATTTGAGCGAAAGCTGCAGGTCTTTGAAAGGGACCTTGAAGGTGGGCAGCTGAAATATTTTCCACATCTGAAGGACCATTTAGAAAACGCTACAACCTTTGCAGACAATCCCACAAGACGTCAGGACGTCTGCAAGGAATTTTCTAACGTTGTAGGGACTGCAAAGGTGAATTTCACTCAAAGATTTTTACAGTTCCGTAAGATGGAGGCAACCCTGCGTTTTCTGACTTCGCCTGATAAAGCTCAGTTTGAAGAACTTTCTCTCTCTTGCTTACACTGGTTAGATTTGGGAAACCTGGAAATGGAGATGTTGGAATTTCAAGAAAACTCGATCTGGAGAAATAAATTCTGTGACCTGCGAGAAACACTCGAGAAAATCGAAAGGATGACAAATGACAAAACAGTTAGAAACGGCAACAGAACTTCAGAAAACGAAATCCTCAAAGTGTGGAATTCTCTGCCGGATCGTTTTAAGTCCATGAAAGCCCTTGCTATTGCTTTGCTGACTTTGTTTGGATCATCTTCCGCTTGTGAGAAGCTCTTTTCAGCTTTGAATTCTATCAAATCGGACACCAGAAACCGATTAACAGAGGACCTGAGTACTGCATGCGTCGCTCTGAAACTTACAAAGTATGAGCCAAGAATAGACAAATTATCAGCGTGCATGCAACAGCAAAAATCACATTAAAGGTGTTTTCCATCAGTTCTTACTAACCCGGACTGCAGCCAGCGTGAGGTGGAGTTTCGGCCCTGGAGAGATATGTATCCGGCTGCTGGGATACGTTATAAAAAATAATGACCGATTCCCTTGTAATTGTTCAAAAGCACAGAGTATGCAAACCTCCGAGCTCTGTTATAGTGTTTTTATTGTAATATAACAGATTGTAGCGTATGAGCTGTTTGTTTTCTTAATTAAAACCTCGTTATTCTAGTTACACTTTTGTGTTGGCACTTTGTTTTAAGTACGTTGGGTTTGGGTTGCATTTTGGACACTCAGCCTTGATTAGGTTAACCATCACCGCTCTTTAGGATAATGTTTTTGGTTGCTTGGATACCTGCAAGTGCGCCGCCATATTGGATTTGATTGCCGCCCCCTATGATGTCACCGGGGGCGGTGATCAGTTGACTTGACTCCCAGGCCTGAGGTCCAGAGGCAGACACTTAGAGTGGTGGCACACGTGACGTTTTGAACCCGTTTTTTGGCCATTTAAACAGTGCATTTTTTTTGAAAACGCATCTGTTTTTGACCGTTTTTCCCAATTATCTTAATTAAGGTATGGACAAAAACTGTCAAAAAATGCATGTTTTTTTAACGGACTGCTTAAAAACTGCCTAAAAATGGGTTCAAAATGCCACGTGCGCCACCACTCTTACAGATCACTAGCAAAGCTGCCATATACCGGATTATATGGTAGAAGTGATCAGGCTCACAAGGGATCAAGTACCCTTGGAGGTCTAAAAAATAGCAAAAAAAAAGATAAAATAAAATATAAAAAGGTCAAAATGACTCCCCTTTTCCTAGAACTGATATAAAAATAAACTTGTTAGAAATCACTGCAAATCTGCAGTTTGATCATTTTCACTCGTATTTTTTTCAGTGCCGTTAAATGATTTCTGTCACTTTTTGAGCTTTGTACTTTGGAGCTGCGTGTCCCGCGTTCTGTACATTATTCGCTTCAATAAAAAAAAGGATAAAAAAATAAAAAAAACACATTACTAAACCTACATAAATGTGGTATCCCCGTGATCGTAACAACCCAAAGAATGAAGTAGACCTGTCATTCAGGGCGCACAGTGAAAGCTGTAAAAACCAAACCCACAAGAAAGTGACGCAAATTCGTTTTTCCATCGATTTCATGGCATTTGTATATATTATCTCGCTTCCCAGTAACAGCATGAAATAATAAATACCATCGCTATGAAAAGCAAGTTGTTACCAAAACCAGGCCTATAGGTATGGAAGGTCCAGTCCTCAAAACAATGCTTTAATGCAAGTATTCACGTTACCCAGAGGAATAACAGATGACAGGGGGCTCATACACAGGTGTATACAGGCCAAGGGTGGGCACCACATGGCACGTTTTTTGCCTTCTTTCATACACACAGACCCCTGACGAAACACGTGTCAGGTGGTGCCCACCCTTGGTCTGTATATACGTGTATATGTGTCCTCTTGTCCTCTGTTATTACCCTCTGGGTAATGTAAATACCTCTATGCAGGTCACTGTCATCTATTTATTCTGTATATTTAGTTATTTGACCATCGTGGACTTTTTCTGTGTCTTTTTAAATGGATTTGTTTTATTTGATCTAATTGTCATGGCGAGGACGCCGCCACCTCGTCACATGACTTGGGGTGCAACTGTACAGGTTAATTTAGTCTACTCAAACTTGCACTCCCCTATAACTTGGAACACAAATTGAGCATAAATTACACCTCCTACATCTCCAGCACCAGATATGATCCATTGCCACCACTTATTGCATGTATACTGGGACCAATAAGTATCCCACTCTACTTCCACTGCTGCTTCTCATGCAGTCACCTTGTTACACCACTAGACATGCACACTTAGCTCTCTAGCAGTCACCTTGTTACACCACTAGAAATGCAAGCTCAGCTCTCTAGCAGTCACCTTGTTACACCACTAGACATGCACGCTCAGCTCTCTAGCAGTCACCTTGTTACACCACTAGACATGCACGCTCAGCTCTCTAGCGGTCACCTGGTTACACCACTAGACATGCACGCTCAGCTCTCTAGCAGTCACCTGGTTACACCACTAGACATGCACGCTCAGCTCTCTAGCAGTCACCTGGTTACACCACTAGACATGCACGCTCAGCTCTCTAGCAGTCACCTTGTTACACCACTAGACATGCACGCTCAGCTCTCTAGCAGTCACCTTGTTACACCACTAGACATGCACGCTCAGCTCTCTAGCAGTCACCTTGTTACACCACTAGACATGCACCCTAAGCTCTCTAGCAGTCACCTTGTTACACCACTAGACATGCACGCTCAGCTCTCTAGCAGTCACCTTGTCACACCACTAGACACGCACACTCAGCAATTCTAGTAGTCACACAGCTAACCACACTTTACAAGGCTGTGGGTTCACAGAATATACAGGGAGCAAAATTAAAGTAAAGGCTTTAATTACAAAAAGGTGTTCAGTGCGTAAAAAAAAATATTAAAAACAAAAGAATTACAAAATAAAAAAAATGACAAATAAAATGACTCATAACACGGCAAAACCGTTATAAATTAAAAGGGGAGAAAAATAACAGAAACTTTTAACTTAAAGTAAATCCTGATTCCCTGAAGGTGGTAGAAATATGGAACACACTCGGCTCGTCTTAGCCGCCCCCATAGAGTGAACACCATTTCCTGTATCTCATATTGTTGTATGAGATCTTTGCTTAGTTCAAGTTTCGGAACCTCCCATTCATTAATTAGTCCACAGGGTCATTCAGGATTGGACAAAGTGTTAATGGGAGGGTCCAGGAATATTCAAACAGTTCTTTGTTTCCAAGTCCTGATGCAGGGATGGGGCGAGAAGTTGTGGAGAAGACTCCTGGACGCTTCAATAGATACTAATTGCCCCATAGTTCAACAATGTTAGTAATTGCCTTATAGTTGAACAAATCTTACACATTCAAGATGAATATTTCCTTGACACTAATAAAGTGTTATTTTATACTTTATACTTTTTTTGTGGTGATTTGTGATTTTTTTTTTTAGGAACAATCTATTTGATCTAGTGGGGTACATTGTGTCCGTGCCTCCTATTACTTGTATCGGTGGTCGCTATTCTCTGGTTGCAAAAGTTATAATAATGAAACTTATCTTGTCGTTGACTAAACCTTCACTTATGTCTGCGTTCACACGTTACATTTACTTTGCATTTTGAAACGCGTTACAACAGCTGAGGAGAGGAAATTTGCCTAATCACATTACTGTTAACTTTAGCATTTACAAAATGCAACCGTTAATGTTACGTTAATAAATTGCATATGCTAACACATTAACACATGCGTTAACATTGCGTTTACATTTTGTAAATTCAAATGTTAATAGTAATGTAATTAAGCAAGTCTTCTCTCCTCTGTAATGCGTTTCTAAATGCAACGTGTGAACGAGGCCTATGCATATTATTCATCCTCTTGGCTACAAGCTCCATGCTTGCCTGTGTGGGTGTGTCTAAATTACACAAGCTGTGGTCTCATTGTGATGATGTCACAGGAGGCAGGTCCTGCCCCTCCACATTGCTGGTTACTATGGGCCAAAAAAGGTACTAAATGGGGTCTGAGGGGGCAAAATACTTTGAGGAACAATTCCCAGGGACACCTGGAGCAGAATTAAGGTTTTTGGGGTGTTTTTGCTCATAATGATGGTTACCCTTTAAGTTATAAACACACATTTCCATTGTTGCTTTCATGCATCTTGTGTTCACACTCTCACGTTCTTTGTCACCGCCCCCTCCCATGATCATCAAGTCCTAAACTTAGTCCTTATAGTACTAAGTGTCTGAGCAAGCGAAGATAACAAAGGAGGGATCGGAGACACCATCTTACCATCCAAGGTGACACCATCATCTGACACAGATTGCTATTGCTTCCAAGCTCGATAACGTCTCACATTCCTCTGTCTGACGCTGTCGATAGCTCGATCTCCGACAATTCGTCTACAACCTTTCTACCTTTTACTTGCCATTTACATCATCCAAACATCAAGAATTCAGCCTCTTGGTTCCCTTTGGAACTTCCCATTTCCAAGCATCCAAACTTTTGGCCTTTTACAAGATCCTGTGAGATGCTCTTAGAGCAACTTTGCCTTATTTTTTATGTTTTTTTTCCCACGATCTGTACTGATAGTCTTCCCTTCTAATACCTTTCCTATACTTCCCAGACAATTCTCCATAATTTGCTAAACGTATTGTGCCATAACACATGCAGTGTATGCTTATCCACCTAGTTTTCACATCCTGCCCGTCTGGCCTTACTGCTTAATCCAGCCCCCCCCCCCCCCCCCCAAATCACACAACTTTGGGAGTTTCCCTTGGACCATGTTCTGACTGTTGATCCCGTCTCCTCCTGCAGGAGATATTCCCCTTAGTTCCTGGTTCTGAGGTTTCTGTCCCATCACTTGTATCTAAGAGAATCTCTGGAGACATTTCCTTGTTTTCTCAGGTCCTTTCATGTTGGATCTTCCTCCAGGAAAGTTGTGGTGGAAGGAGGCGCGGAGAGGAAATCCCCTCATCAGTGACAGAGGAGGGTAAGAGCCTTTCATGTATCTTGTGGGTTATTCTTCCCTTATACATTGCACTTCCTATGGTACAGCAGGCATTCATCGTTTGAATGAAACCTAAGATTGTAAATGTATACATCCATGCATAAATCTGTGCACATAAGTGAATATAGGTGTTAAGAGTTGTAAAACTATGTGTCTATCATACAAATACGTATATTTTTCTGAAGGGCTAGGGGGCCCCCATTGAGAAGTCTGCTATGGGCCGTTCCGCTCCTAATTGCCTCCCCTGCCTGCGACTTTACTTTTGTTTGTAACTGGTAAAAAAAAAAAATGAAAATCTCCAAATTTGATTTCTTGATGATATTTTCTAGGGGAAAAAAGTAAAGTTGAAGACGATCAATCACATCTTTCCACAGAGGAGGGAAATCACGGAGATAAGAAGCCGTTTTCATGTCGACAATTTGAGAAGCCTTTCTCTTGTACTGAATGTGGGAGACATTTTAGAGATAAATCGGGTCTTTTTAGACATAGTAGTTCTCACACAGGGGAGACTCTAAGTTCATGTTCTGAATGTGGGAAAAGTTTTAGGTACAAATCAAGTCTTGTTAGACATCAGAAAATTCACACAGGGGAGAAGCCATTTTCATGTACTGAATGTGGGAAAGGTTTTCGAGATGAATCGGGTCGTGTTCGACATCAGAAAAGTCACACGGGGGAGAAGCCATTTTCATGTACTGAATGTGGCAAATGTTTTAAAGAAAAACACCATCTGTATGCCCATCAGAGTACTCACACAGGGAAGAAGCCATATTCATGTTCTGAATGTGGGAAAAGTTTTCGAGACAAATCGAGTCTCGTAAAACATCATAGAACTCACACAGGAGAGAAGCCTTATTCATGCACGGAATGTGGGAAATGTTTTAGGCATGAATCGGGTCTTTTCAGACATTGTAGACCTCGCACAGGGGAGCTGCCATTTTCATGTACTCAATCTGGAACGTGTTTTCAACAAAAAGCAGATATTTATGGCCATCAAAGTACTCACATCAGGGAGAGCCCGCTTTCATGTTCTGAATGTGGTAAATGTTTTCGGGACAGATCTGGTCTCGAAAGACATTTGAGAATTCACACAGGGGAGAAGCCATTTTCGTGTACTGAATGTGGGAAATGTTTTAATCAGAAATCAGTTCTTGTTCAACATCAGAGAACTCACACAGGGGAGAAGCCATTTCCATGTCCTGAATGTGAAAAATGTTTTAGCGAGAAAACAAATCTTGTTAAACATCTAAGAACTCACACAGGGGAGAAGTCATTTAATGTACTAAATGTGGGAAATGTTTTAGTTGAGTTTTATAAAACATAAGAGAATTCACATGTTTTCGTGAATAAGAGGTCCATGTTGACCACCATAGAACTCCTGATAGTCGAGAAGCCATTTTTCATGTGCTGAATGTGGAAACTTGTCATGGAAAAACTTTTAATTTAATATTAAATGTGTATAATTATTGAACTATATGACAATTGGCATCTTTTGGCAGCTTTTTATGACATCTTGGAGTTTTGTACAGCCTGATAAACTCTGACTGGTCTGTGCAGACCCCAAAATACACTTGGTCACCACTCTCCCTCCTGCATGAGGACTTGGAAACAAAGAAACTGTTTAAATATTTGTGGACTCTCCACCACATTAACAATTTGTCCAATCATGAGAACATTTTAACTAATTAATGGGAGATTCTGAAACCTGAACCGAATACAAAATGTCTAAAACATTGTGAGATGCACTCTATGTAGGGGGCTGACAAGCTGGGTTGTCCCATATTTCTCCCAGCTCCAGGGAATCAGGAATTACTTTAATTTGTAAGTTTCTGTTCGTTTTCTCCTTTTTTATTTTATATTTATGTTTTGCCTTGTATGTGTTTAATTTGTAATTATTTTATTTTAACATATTTTTGGAAGCACTGAACGCCTTTTGTAATTAAAGCTATTGCTTTAATTTTGGTCCCTGTATGCTCTGCGAAATTATAGCCTTGTAAAGTGTGGTTAGCTGTGTGACTGCTAGAGTACTGAGCGTGCATATCTAGTGGTGTAACAAGGTGACTGCTAGAGTACTGAGCGTGCATATCTAGTGGTGTGACAAGATGACTGCTAGAGTACTGAGCGTGCATGTCTAGTGGTGTGGCAAGGTCTCCTCCAGAGGCAAGAGTGGATGTAGAGTGGAATACCTATTGGTCCCAGTGTAAATTCAAGAAGTGGTGGCGGTGGACCCATAATTGGAGTGTGAAAATGTACAAGGTGTGATTTATGCTCAATTTAGGTTCAGAGAAAGGTGAGTGGGCTAAATAAATTAACCCGTACAATCGCACTCCAAGTCACGTCACGAGGCAGCGAGTCGTTTCCGTGACAAATGTTTTACACACAAATGAAATCTTGTCAGACATGAGAAAATTCGCACCGGAGAGAACCATTATATACCGTTTATCGTGTACATGTTGTCGTTGAGTTTTCTTCCTTAGGATGACTTATGTGAAAGACTGTAGTTTATATTTTATCTAAGGCTCAATTACTGCACGTAGGAAATCCATTAGTCCATTCATCATGAAAAATGTTTCTACAAGATTTTTTCCAGTAACCGGCCAATGTGGATGTCCCAATGATCAAATTTTCTTCGAAGTTTCTGAATCAGACAGGACGTCCTCCATTCTCATTATAACATTTTTCCTTAAGGGAGGGCAAACTGTAGATCTTCTGTAATGAGAAACCACGGTCCTCGCTGACGTCAGGAAGAGTGGGCCGTTCTTGAGTTAGGATAGAGCCCCGGGAATCATGGAAAGGTTCAACGGAGAAGCCCATCATAGCCTCATAGAGACCAAAGAGAGATTTCAAGAAGGGCAGAAGTGTCTAGTGCTGGGGGTAGTGGTATCAGTGGGTGAGGAATTTGTTATTCTTCCTTGTGTGTGTTAGAGTAAAAGCCTTATACCAGTCCTTCTCAGATAACGGCTTGTCAAGATCCGTTGATACAAAGGAAAACTGCGGAGGAGAAGTGTATTCATGTCTGAAAGCAAGCAAACTAGGGGTTCCTCAGTACATTGGAACTCTTCGGCCGGGTAAGTAAATGTGCCCCATTGTCTTCTACCACTATAGGCTGAATTATTAGGTAGACACAGCGGAGAAGGGGATTTAGATGTAGGGCCTGCTGTAATTGTCTGTCTTTCCAATCCATCCAAGCTGTTTCCTCCCAGCATTATATTATAGCAAGCCTTGAAACCTTCTCCTAGTGTAGTTAAGAATTCTAGAGTACTCAGCCATTGTCAGAGCCAGAGTATTGGTCAAGGGATGCTCATTCATTTTGTTCAGACCTCAAGCTTGCAGCCGTACATACGTCATAGTGTGAATTGGTCCTTAGGGTTAAGGAGAGACAAAATACTAAACATTAGTCAAGAGAACCGCAAAAAAAAACCCCAAAAGGCAAAAAAGTAAACTTATTTTTATGGCATAAAAATGTCTAGCCATGTTTTTGTGGGGAAAAGAATAGAAACTTTAATGAACAGAAAAAAAGATAATCCTAAAAACTTATAATATCTTTACTTCCTTAATCGTAAACTATTTGTGTTCCTGTTTAGGAGTTTTAGACTACTGTCAGGATTCGGGATCAGTGGATCCTCTGGACCACCATGGGAGGTGATACTAGCCAACACCTGGCTCCGGAATCTAAGTGGAACCTGGTCTTCACCAGAGCCTGCCCGCAAAGCGGGATGGTCTTGCTGTGCCGGGGTACAACCTATAGGTCGTTCTACAGGTATGGCTAGCCTGCGGTGGCAGCCGAGGTCGGGGTACTGTAGCAGTCTCGTGGTCAGGTTCAGGCACAGGGTCAGGGCAGGCGCAGAGATGCAAGGTAAAGTCCAATGCAGGGTCAGCAACATGTGGTTCAAGCAGATGGGAACTCAGGAACAGGAACACACAGGAATATCGCAGGGGAGCTTTCTCTATGGCGTAGGTACAAAGATCCGGCAGGGTTTGCAGGAAGAGGCAGGCTTAAATAGAATTCCTGAAAATGGCCACCACCAACTAGCGGTGCGCTCACCCTTTAAATCTTTTGTAGCCGATGCTCGGGCCCTTGTATCCGGGAATGCGCATGCACGGCTGAGGAAAACTGAGCAGGAGCTGGGACATGCAAGTGGCGCGGGCGCCGCCTGTGGTGGGACAGAAGCAAGGGAGAGCCTGCATGACAGTACCCCCCTCTTCAGCCCCTCATCTTGGGCTGAAGAAACCTCTGCAGGAGGTACGGTCCAGGCTATTCTCCTCAGGCTCCCAAGATCTCTTGGTGGGAGCAGAGGCCTGAAGAAGAGACTGGCGGGTCTGTTCCCAGACAGATTTGAGGTCCTGCATCCAGTCAGACCACGGGGACATTTGAAGGACCTGACAGAGGAAGAGGTGGCAAGGAATTTGTCCATAGACGATGAAGAAAGGAGCTGCTTTGGGAGCCTCAGAGTCCAGAGAGTTATAGGAGAACTCTGCCCAAGGCAACAGACTGGACTAATCATCTTGACGGGCAGAGACAAAATGGCAGAAATAACAGCCCAAAGTTTGGTTCACCCTCTTCACTTGACCATCGACTGAGGGTGGTAGGCAGAGGAAAAGTCCAAAGTCACTTGCAACTGATTGCACAAGGATCGCCAGAATTTGGACACAAACTGAACCCCTCAATCAGACACGATGTGTTGAGGGAGTCCATGCAGCCGGAAAATATGAGGAAACGTCTCTTCTCCAATGACATCGGAGGCACAGGAAAGGGCATCCGCTTTGACATTCTTCTCTGCAGGTCGAAAGTGAATCAAGAAGTTGAAGCGTGAAAAGAAAAGTGACCAACGGGTTTGCCTGGGGTTAAGACGTTGGGCTGTTTGGAGATATAAGAAATTTTTATGGTCTGTATATACGCAGACCGGATGGCGGCTCCTTCCAAAAGATATTGCCACTGTCCCCAATGGCCAACAGTTCTCTGTTAGAGTAATTTCTCTCTGCGGGAGAAAAAGTCTTTGAAAAGAATCTGCACGTGAGTGTTCAGCCCTTAGGCTCTTTCTGAATGAGCACCACCCCAGCATCCAGGATAAGTGCATCCACCTCAAGATGAAAGGCCTTCTCTGTGTCAGGCCTAGTGAGAACAAGAGCTGAGGCAAAGGCAGACTTTAACCTTGAGAAGGTCTCTGTAGCCGCTGAGGGCCACAGACGTGGATTGGCACCCTTCGTGGTGAGCGCCACAATGGGAGACACCAGAGTAGAGAAATGTGGAATAAACTTTCGGTAATAGTTTCCGAAGCCTAGGAACCTTTGGATGGCTCATAAACCTTCTGGACGCAGCCACTGCAGAACTGCAGACAGTTTAGCAGGATCCATCTGGAGACCTTTGTCGGAGATTATGTAGCCGAGGAAAGGAAGACTTTGTTGGTGAAGCAGACACTCCTCGAGCTTGGCGTAGAGGCGATTAGCCCGTAGGCGGCCAAGAACTTGCCGTAGGTAAGACTGGTGGGACTCAAGGTCTGAAGAGAACACCAAGATGTCTAGGTAGACCACGATCAGCAGATCTCTGAAGATGTAATTGACGAACTCCTGGAAGACAGCTGGAGCATTACACAGTCCAAATGGCATCAGAAGGTACTCGTCTCGGGTGTTAAATGCTGTCTTGCGGATCCGGATGAGGTTGTAGGCCCCACGAAGGTCCAGCTTGGAGAAAATCTTGGAGCCGCGCAAGCGGTCAAAGAGCTCTGTGATCAATGGAAGAGGGTAGCGATTCTTAACCGTGATCTTGTTAAGTCAGCAATAATCAATGGAGGGGCGCAGAGAGCCATCCTTCTTGGTCACAAAAAAGAACCCTGCCCCGGCTGAAGAGGAGGACTTACGTATAAACCCTCTCTGCAAGTTCTCTTTAATATACTTCGACATGGTAGCAGTCTCAGGTATGGAGAGAGGTTACACCCGGGGGAGGAGAGGTACCCGGCAACAGATCAATTGGGCAGTCGTAGGGACGATGTGGTGGCAATGTCTCTGCCTGATTCTTAGAGAACACATAGGCAAAGTCCCGGCAACCTGTAGGTAGAACCTTTAAAGGCTTAGGAGTCACGGAGAAGGCCATGCTGGGCACTGGCCGAGACGCCGCCAGACAGCAAGATTGACACTCTGGACCCCAACAAAGAATCTCCCCCTTCATCCAGTTGAGAACTGGTGCACGAAGCTGCAGCCACGGAAGGCCCAGAAGGAGGGACAAGGTAGAGCAGGGCAGCAATTAGAAGGACAGCCTCTCCTTAAGCAGAGCACCGACTTGCACTCAGTGTGGTACCTGACTGGATCAGAGAGGATTTGTCCGCTGACCGAGGAGATGAGAAGCTTCTTGAGAAGGACCACAGGGAGGTGGTGCCGGGAGACCAGGGCGGCATCCACAAAGTTCCCCGCAGAACTGGAGTCCAAGAAAGCAGAGACCTGGATCTGGGTGCCAACGCTGAGGAGCATATGAAAATTAGGGCTGGAGAAGCTCTCCTCACACTTAGGGACGCTTCTCCCAAGAACCCTAGGTGCTGGCATTTCCGTCGGGGACGGGCAGGACAAGTGTTGATGAAGTGCTCTGGGCTGGCACAATACAGGCAGAGGCTCCCCAGACATTGTCTGGAAAGCTCCTGGAGGGAGAGTTGGGTTCTGTCCACCTGCAGATGATACAGGGGGAGGCTGGAGCAGCTATTGGAAGGCAGGTGCCAAGCCACGAAAATGTCTACCCCATGCTTGTGGGTGCTCGAAGTGTAATTCCTCAGCACGCTCCTTAAACCGCACGTCAATCCTAGTGGCCAGTGTGATGAGACCACTCAGAGTAGACGGTAGGTCACGAGCAGCCAAATCGTCTTTGACCTGAGCAGAAAGTCGTTTTTTAAAGGTTGCGGACAGTGCTGCATCGTGCACAGTGGCGCAGGTTCAGTAGTGCAGTCTCGGCAGAGGAGGCCTGGGCAGGTTCTTCGAACACGGATCGGAATTTCGCCAGGAATGTCGTATTAGTACCTGTGACCGGGTCGTCTCTGTCCCACAGCCCAGGCCAGGGCCTTCCTGGATAGGAGGCTGATGATAAATGCCTTGGAGCGCTCCGTGACAAATTGAGACAGCATGAGTTCGATGTGCAGGGAGCACTGAGAAATAAAGCCCCTGCATAACTTGGGGTCCCCATAATATTTGTCGGGCATCGACAGTTGTAGCCTGGGTTCAGTGGCAGGAAGACAAGCCGGAGCAGCAGGAGACATTGCAGGAGCAGTCTCAGGAACCAGATGCTCATGCTGAGTGGCTAGCAGCTGTTGCAGCCTGCAGCCGCCTTCATTCTTCTGCATGCGCCCATGTACGTGTCGGCTCTGAAGCCGGCACACGTGATCTGCTGACATCATCATGTGCACCGGCTTCAGAGCAGTCATGTGATGTGCAGAGTGCCGCTCCGGGGGAACGAGGAAAGGTGAGTTTTTTATTTTGCTTCTTTACTGCTCTCCCGACAAGCGCAGAATAGAGGCAGAAAACTACACAAGCCGGATGGTGGACATTTGTCCCAGTGGGCCCCTTCAGCACCCCAAGGCCCCAGTACTTGCCCGGGTTAGCCAGGTGCTGGTGCCGGCCCTGACAGGGGGTCACAATATGAGGAGGATGGAGGACAAGAGGCCACAGTATGAGGGGGATGGTGGACAGGGGGCTACAGTATGAGGAGGATGGAGGACAGGGGGCCACATTAAGAGGAGGATGGAAAACAGGGGGCCACAGTATGAGGGGGATGGAGGACAGGAGGTCACAGTATGAGGAGGATGGAGGAAAGGAGGTCGCAATATGAGGGGGATGGAGGACAGGGGTTCGCAGTATTTGCGGGGATGGAGGACAGGAGGTCACAGTATGAGGAGGATGGAGGACAGGAGTAGGTCACAGTATGAGGAGGATGGAGGACAGGGGGTCACAGTATGAGGGGGGTTGGGAGGACAGGATCTCACATATGCTGAGGGGATGGAGGACAGGGGTCCACAGTATGAGGGTGATGGAGGGACGAGGCACGTATGAGGGAGATGACGGCAGAGGCTGCGTATGAGGGGGATGGAGACAGGAGGTTCGCAGTAGAGGAGGATGGAGACAGGAGGGGGTCCAGTCAGAGGAAGGATTGTGGACAGAGGTCTCGCAGTATTAGTGAGGAATTGTTGGACAGAGTCCGCAGTATGTAGGATGGTGGACAGAGGCCGCATTATGAGGAGGAGGAGGACAGGGGGTCGCAGTATGAGGGAGATGAGGACGGAAGGCCGCAAGTTGAAGGGGGGATGGCGGCAGGAGGTCTCAGTATATGATGATGGTGGACAGGAGGTCGCAGTATGTAGGATGGTGGACAGGAGGCCGCATTATGAGGCAAGGATGGTGACGGAGGGCCCGCAGTATGAGGAGGATGGTGGACAGGAGGCCAGCAGTAATGAGGAGATGGTGGACATAGGTCCGCAGTACGAGGATGATGGTAGGACAGGAGGCCGCAGTATGAGAGGATGGTGGACAGGAGGCCGCATATGAGGAGGATGGGACAGGGGGTTCGCGTATGAGGATGGAGGACAGGGGGGGCTCGCAGTAATATGGGGGGGGGATGGAGGGCAGGAGGCCGCAGTATGAGGGGGATGGAGGACAGGAGGTCGCAATATGAGGAGGATGGAGGACAGGAGGTCGCAGTATGAGGAGGATGTTGGACAGGAGGTCGCAGTATGAGGAGGATGGTGGACAGGAGGCCGCAGTATGAGGAGGATGGTGGACAGGAGGCCGCAAGTACTGAGGAGGTATGGGGAACCGGGGTCGCAGTATGAGGGAGATGGAGGACAGGATGGCCGCAGTTATGAGGGGAATGGGGACAGAGTTCGCAGTATGAAGGAGATGGGTGGACATGAGGTCGCAGTATGAGGAGGATGGTGGACAGGAGGCCGCAGTATGAGGAGGATGGTGGACAGGAGGCCGCAGTATGAGGAGGATGGTGGACAGGAGCCGCAGTATGAGGAGGGGGATGGTGGACAGGAGGCCGCAGTATGAGGAGGATGGTGGACAGGAGGCCGCATAGGTTGAGGATGGGTGGACAGTAGGCCGCATATCAGGAAGGAATTGTGGACAGAGGCCGCAGTATGAAGGCGGAATGTAGGCCAGGGGGGTACGCAGTAATGAGGGTGATGGAGGGCAGGAGGCCGCGTATGTGAGGGGGATTGATGACATGAGGTCCAGATGAGGAGGATGGAGGAAAGGAGGTCGCAATCTTAGGGGGATGGAGGACAAGGGGTTCGCAGTATTTTCGGGGATGGAGGACAGGAGGTCACAGTATGAGGAGGATGGAGGACAGGTGCCCACAGTATGAGGAGGATGAGGCGAGGGGTTCGTATATGAGGGGGATGGAGGACGGCGGTCAAGTATGAGGGTGAATGAGGACAGGGGGTCACAGTATGAAGGGGGATGGAGTCAGTACTCACAGTATGAGGGGGATGGAGGACAGGGGGCCACGTGTGAGGGAAGATGGAGGACAAGGAGGCCGCAGTCATGAGGGGATGGAGGAGGATGTCGCAGTATGAGGAGGATTGTGGAAAGAGGGGCCTCATCTAGGAGGAATGGTGGACAGGAGCCGCAGTACGAGGAGGATGAGGACAAAAGGTGGTCGCAGTACTATGAGGATGGAGGAACTGGGAGGCCACAGTATGAGGGGATGGTGTACCTTAGCCGCAGTATGGGAGTATGGGGACAGGAGGCCGCAGTACGATGGGGATGGGGACAAGGGTTATCGCGGTACGAGGAGATGGAAGGACGGGAGTCCCAGTCTGAGGAGGATGGTGGACAGGAGGCCGCAGTATGAGGAGGATGGTGGACAGGAGGCCGCAGTACGAGGGGGATGGAGGACGGGGGGTCGCAGTACGAGGGGGATGGAGGGCAGGAGGCCGCAGTACGAGGGGGATGGAGGGCAGGAGGCCGCAGCAGGGTGATGAGGGCAGGGGGTCCGCAGTAACGAGGGGGATGGATGGCAGGGGGTCTCGCAGTAACGAGTGGGATGGCGGGCAGAGGGGGTGGGTCGCAGTACGAGTGGGGATGGAGGGCAGAGGTCACAGATACGAGGGGGTGGAAGCAGGGGGTCGCAGTACGAGGGGGATTGAAGTACATGAGGCGCAGTCTAGGAGGGTGGGACTGGGGGGTCGCAGTCTGAGGAGATGGAGGACATGTTACTAGCGAGTTTTTTGGTCGCCCAATAGTTGGAAGTTACTCCCCATCCACTGGTACACGAGCAGCTGCTTCCCGGCCAGGGGTTACCCCTTCCAACCTTCATCTCTTTTCACAGACACTGATCATATGACCCCTCACTTCACTCTGTTTCCCCTCCTACCGCACTCCTGCTGATCACTAGTGACATCATACCAGGTCCTTCATCCACCACTTATCCTGCTGCTTCCTCTGTCCATCCCGGTAGGACGCCGCCCCTCGTGACTCACACCCCGTGGGTCACATGACTGTGGATAGTAAGACGCAAATGGCCCCGCCCCTCGTTGCCGTCACACTCCCGGGGTCCATTACTATGACTAGTGGCAAAGGCCCCGCCCTCATGACATAAACAACGCTCCATCACATGACTTAGTGGATATGGGTCAGAGAACGTGTGTGAGGTAGAGAGTGCCTGCACTGCGGAGTAGAAGAGGTATGGACGCAAGAAGGACTAACAACTCCCCAATGCTCCACGTCAACACACACTATATGGAGGACTACAATTCCCAGCAATTCTCCGGAGCACACACACTATATGTGGGACTATAACTCCCAGCGGCTCCATGGACACACACTATATTGAGGGCTAAACAACCTCCCAGCATGCTCCCAGAGCACACACACCAACTTAGGGGGATTACACACCTTCCAGCATGCTCCCAGGAGGCACCACACAACATAATGGAGGGACTACAAACTCCCCATGCCATGCTCAGGACGCACAGTACTATATGGAGGAACTACATAGCCCAGCATGCTCCAGTAGACTTTTTAAAAAATGTATACGTTGTTGTTCCGGATCATGGTGTGTTCATTGATTCCGTTTAGACCACACCGCCGACGCGATGCCATAGATCGCTACACTGGGACAGTTCGTGTAGTGCTAAGTGTCACAACCCCCGGGAAGTCATCTCACGCTTCACCTCCCAGCTGCAAAGGTGCGGTAACCACCGAGGTCACTGCCACCAAGCCGTGACTTAGTCCGAGTGGCAGCCAAGAACGGAGTACGCTAGTCTAGAGCAGAAACGTAGCCGGGTACAAGTCTTGAGAATCGGGGACATGCACACGGGATCGAGAGTCGGGAACTTATTTACGGAAGTCATGTCCACGCACAATCGGGATACATAACCGTGGTGCCTATGTAAATATCACAGACAGAATCACAAACTCTAGAGTCAAAGCTTTTCTCTCTTTTCAGCACGAAAATCCAGCACGGGCTAAGTGAAAGAGGCTGGCCATCTAAGACAGCCAGGTGGACCGCGTGCCGACGCCCTAGAAGCGAGGAGACCTGCGTTAGACACGGTGAGGTAAGTCCACCCGACCGCCTGTACACCCCGCCGGACAGTGACATATACCTGTGACAGTACCACTCACACCGGCCCCCCCTCTTCTTTGCTCTGAGAAACTTCTCACCCCAGAAAGGGCCGGTCCGGATGTTGTCCTCATGCCCTAAGACCCTCTCCTCTGGCCCAACCCTTCCAGTGGACCAAGCAAGACCAGCACCCTCTCAATAGCTCACTCGGATGTCTTTTTCTTTCTTCAAACAAATATGTGGAGTCCAGCCTCGGCAGCAGAGGACGGTACTGCGGGGAGAGGGTTCAGTGTTTGACACTTATTTTCAGAAGAGACAGTGGAAGGGTCTCGGATGTGCACTGGACGGGGGAAGGCGGTAGCTTTAAACTGTCACAGGTGATCAGATTGTTTTCCGCATCTCAAATGGACCCAGGAAACGTGGACCCAGTTTGTAGCTGGGGATCTTCAGCGTGACATACTTGGAGGACAGGCACACTTTGTCACTGGGAGAATCCTGAGGGGGCCTGCGCTCTTGTCGCCTGGGTTTGGTTGGCGAGTGCCCAGAGTAGGTCCTGAGCGTGTTTGCTCCCAGATGGATCTGAGAACTCGGACAATTCTCTCCAGGACAGGAACGAGAATGAGGATGCCTGTCCTATACATAAAAGGGAGCGGATCCGGCAGACTTCCAGATCTCAAGATTGTAGGAAAATTCGCCCGTGGCAACAAGGGGACCCGTCGTCCTTTTCGGGCGAGATAGCAGCCCAGAGTCCCCCCCGTGCCTTTAAAAACTCTCTCTCCACTTGTCCATTAGACTGCAGATGGTACGCAGAGGAAAAGTCCAGTTCACTTGAAGTTGGCTGCACAGATAACACCAGAGCCGAGAACAAACTGAACCCATCGGTCCGACACCTAGCAGAGGAGTCCATGAAGCCAAAGATGTGGATGAAGAATGCCTGCCAAGACGTGGAGCTGACGGCAGATCTAGCACAGGAACAAAGGGGGACATCTTGGAGAACCGGTCGTTACTACCCCAGAATATGGTTTCCTGAGAATGGAAGAGTGTAATAAGAGTCCATAGCCATGTGAGTCCACGGGCAGCTGGTATCAGTAACTGCAGAGAAGATCAACAGGTTTTAGGACGGTGCAGGAGCCCATAAAATCCCATACATCCTTGACCACCGGTAGAAACGGGAATTAGTGCGACAGATCGTGTCACCCTAGGGTGCCAAGCCACACGAAACAATGTCCCCAAGTCAGTATCCTCTTCAGAGTGGCATGTTGGACGTAGGTCTTGCCAGAGGGAAGCTGCTGAAGGTCCACTGGAGCGGCAACACCCAATTGCTCGGGAGGAATGACATGCCGAGGAGACGGTTCTTCCCCAATTACATCAGAAGCACGGGAGAGGGCATCAGCCTTCACATTCTTCTCAGCAGGGCGGAAGTGGATGAAGAAATTGAATGGGAAAAGAATAGTGACCAGCCAGTTTGTCATGGATTGAGCGCTGACAGTCTGATAAAAGTGAGGTTCTTTGTGATCTGTATATATGCACACTGGATAGTGACTCCCTCCAAAGATATGCGCCACTCTTCTAGGGCAAGTTGTTTTATAAGCAAGTAGTTCTCCTGTCTCCTATGGAGTAATTCCCTCTGTAGAGGAGAAAGTCTTAGAAAAGAACCCACAGGTGAGACTCCCGGCCTTTTGGGACCTTTCTGTGTGAGAACCGCTCCGCTCCCACTACTTGCGAAGCCCGGAATCTCTGAATAGCACAAGTCCTACTGGGGAGGGCCCTGAAGTGCTGCAGACAACTTGGCAGGGTTCATCAGTAGTCCCTTGTCAGAGATAATGTATCCCAGGAACGAAGACTGATCTGATGGAATGTCACTTCTCGAGCTTGGGTAAACAGGCGATTGGCCCTTAGGCGCCTGAAACTTTAATGTAAGTGGGACTTGAGGTCCGTTATAGAACACCAGGATATCATCGGAGGGACCACGACACGGTTATAAAGCACATCTCAGAAAATGTTGTTGACGAGCTCCTGAAAAGCTGGTGTGT
This sequence comes from Engystomops pustulosus, assembly GCA_019512145.1. Taxonomy (NCBI): domain Eukaryota; kingdom Metazoa; phylum Chordata; class Amphibia; order Anura; family Leptodactylidae; genus Engystomops; species Engystomops pustulosus. The sequence goes on along the minus strand of WNYA01000012.1, from coordinate 500,288 downwards.
TACAGAGTCCAACGACATGATGAGATACTCGAAGTGTCCATCACGAGTATTGAAGGCGTCCTTCCACTCATGACCATGCAGATGAGGTTATACGCCCCACATAGGTCTAGTTTGGTAAAGACCGTGGCTCCAGGTGGCGGTCACAGAGTTCTGTAATTAATGGCAATGGGTAGCATTCTTCAAATTTGTTAAGGCCCGCAATAGTCTATGCATGGAGACGAGTGGACCCATCCATTTTGGTCAGAAAGAAGAACCCTGCGCCGTCAGGAGAGAGGACTTGCTTATGACCCCCTCTGCAGGTTCCCTTGACATGAGGCGTTACATAGCCGCGGCTAGCTGATATAGTCGTAGGAACAGTGTGGTAATATAAAATTTAACCTGTGTTGCTCTTTTATTTAGATCCATGAATCCCCACACCCCGCGTCCTCGGTATATACATGCTACTGGATTGGTTTCCTCCCCCTATAATCCTGTTACGGACTAGGCTAATATTAAAAGAGAGCTGTGCAGCCTATATGGGCTGATGTTCTGTTTCACATGTCTAGTGAAATGGGTTCTTTCAGCCATTCAGGGTTTGTCATATTCAGAGGTTTTGTGGACAACCTCACAAGCAACTTTCTTTATGATAATTACCCACCCTTCTAGTCTATGTTCATAATTACACTATGGCTGAAAAACTGAAATAAGAGCAATTCTCTCATACACATAGAATAAGGTAGGAGTCACACAGCCAATGTCATAACTCATACCATAGTCTTTACATTTTTTTTTTCTCAGGTTCTATAGATACAGGACTCCCATAGGTTTCTCTCAAGATTGAAGGTTGTCTCCTTCATGATCCACCAGCTGGAGAAGGACCGATTCCAGATGACTGCGGACACTATTGGACCTCACTTTAGTAGATAATTTACTGGATAACCGAGAGGTGAGAGTCTTCCCAGGCACACGGCTCTTATCTCTAGGAATAACAGCGGGAAATGACTGGAGAGGTGAAGGATTCTTAGGATCTATCTTAGTGATTCAGTGTCTCCCCATACACCGGATTACACAGTAGTGAAGAGTCGTCTGGTGATTGTGTGACCCACCCTGTGTCAGGAAGACGGACCCAGAGCCCCATCACCGAGCCTCCAACCTCCTTCAACTGATACATGAGGCAGAAGATCCTAGAACTTACCCAGGATCACTGAGCTGCTGAGCGGAAGTGGAGCGCCGCCGGGAATGCTGGGACATTGTAAACAAGGGAGGTGTCTGGGTGATGACTTTGTCATTGTGTGGTCCAGTTCCTAATAAAGGTGTCAGGACTCCGCTGTCTATTTCTCCATGGGAGTGGGAGTATATGAAGGAAAATGACATCACGACATCATGATGGAGGACCACCAGCCACCCACATCACCAGGGTCAAGAGGAGACCTTTCTCGGATTATAGAGCAGAGCGGTGGGAGGTCACCTCCCCATCATCTACATCATCACATATAGACAATGTATCCTCACTGTGTAGTTTCCCTATAGATGGATCCAGTCAGAGAAATTCCCCAAGAGAGTCCCAGTCCTGAGATTCCGCAGAATTACACAGGAACAGACTGATATGCCCAGTCCTGAATATTGCCCGAGAATATTAAAGAGGACCAAGAGATGTCCCCAGTCTGGAGATTGCCGAGTATAAAAAAAGAGGACCAGATAAAGATGTCCCAGTCCCCAAAGCCACTTCCATTTGTTGGTTAAAGTTGAACCAGAGGAGAATGTCCCCCCACCAGATCTCAGTGTTGATGGAGCTGAATAGGCTGTAAATCCCATTTATATATTTCCGGTGTTTCTCATTCCTTCATGTTGTCTTCCAGGAAAGTTTGTGTGGAAGGAGGAGCGGAGAGGAAATCCCTCCACAGTGACAGAGGGGGGGAAAAGAGGGGTAAGAGCCTTTCATGTCATCTTGTGGGTTATTTCTGCCCTTATACCATTGCCAGGGAGAGTCACATCCAGGGAGGAGATGGAGATTACTAGCACACCTTACACATAAAGCTCGGAGATATATGTCCTCCTCCTCAACATTTCAAGGTGGAGACTACAGCAATTGGATATTTATAAATGGAAGCACTTCTAGAAATCCAAACTGTTCTCTCCTCTGTTGTTATTTATTACTATACTAACCAGTGTTATTCAGGCTTTGTTTCAAGCATTGCGTACAGTGAGGTACAGATGGATACACACTCTTACAAATAGCAGAGGTCATGGAAATTCCCAGGAGAAATGGAAGCGAGGTCGACGATATGGAGTATAATTCAAGATTGCCTTATCTTTTTCCTTCGTTGCTGGCTGCGAGCCTAGACTTAACCCATTGAAGCTAATTAACTGAATACAACGACCAGGATAAGGGCCCATTACAGACACCACAAAGTGTGAGATTGGGTATTTATTAACACAGGCCAGAGGGTGTCACAGGTACCCTTCATACCCACCCCATGAATGACACTATACGTACCTAGAACATAAAGGGAAAGAACATGTTTCATAAAAGGGTACATGCGAGAGTTTACCCAACCGCATGTGCCACCACATCCGCTCCCAGCTTAATCGCGAGCATCGTAGGCACCGATCATTATGAATCACAATCACCACATGGGCAAAACTGCATCGCTCAGCCCTGAACTCTTCTCTCTCTTCGAAAGAAAGCGACAATGTCACAATGTTAACGTCAAGTTATACGGCCAGCCAGATCACTCTCGTCCCCCCTTGAATAAACTGTGGCCAATTAACTCAACAGCAGGAAGATAATTAAGAATAATTCAGGGCGAATATAGCCAGAAACGTTTGAGACCACCTACCCAAGGCACTTACAAAGCCTTCATTGGAATCCCCTTATTAGTGGAGGACAGCATTATCCAAGAGCGTCAAAGTAAGCCGAGCACATGAACCCCCAGATTTGCTGCTGGCTGAGGAGCCTGAATCTTGCCACCTGAGAGAACAAGAAAAGCATAACCCGAACAACATTTCGCCAGAACGTGAATATTAAACGCAAACAAAGGTCCAGGTAATGAAGAAGAAATAACATAATAATAAGATTCCTTTATTTATATAGTGCACACGACCTTACACGAGCGCTAGCACAGAGTATTGACCAAATCAGTCCCCGTGTCCCCAATGGGGCTTCACAATATAATCATCCTACAGTATCTTTGGGAGTGTGGGAGGAAATCGGAGGACGCTGAGAAAATCCACGCAACCCAAGAGAATATACAACTCTTAGTAATGTTTACTTAGGATGGACTTGATGTATTGGGTGGAGGCTGCATAGAAATTGAAAATTTGCCGGTGTGTACGAATGCAATCGCCCCGAGGACATAACCCTCGTCGCCAGCCCACTCTCTGACCGCCGCGTCCTCCGGCTCAGCCTTGCCGCGACCCCCCCCCCCTTCATGCACTGCCGCGAATGTGGCGAGAGGACTAAATGTCGCATGCTAGTAATAAGCTAGCATTTGGCCGATTAGTTTCAGCCTTTTATAAATATCGGGTGCTCGATAAATATGCCCCAGACTGACCTACAAAGGAGAAAAGCTGAAGTAAAGGGAAAACTACAAACTACATTGGGCCTCATTCACACTACCGTTATGGAAGTATAATTGATACGTCCCCATAAATACTATTGCGACCCCCGTGGTGGTACTGTGGCAATGTAAAAGTGAGCCTGCACCTGCATTACGGACGTCTTACGGCCCAATCATACAAGCCATGATATAAAGATAATTTATAGAGAAAATCCTAGTCCACCCTTGTCAACCCCGTCAGGAGACTAGACACCCGCTCACAAGGAACAATAGAATAGCACTCTGCTACTGCAAGCTGAAAAAAAATCCCCAAGGTCATCCTTAACCAATTTTTTTTCTCTAATTGAAGCCAGTTAACCTCCACACCCAGAAGGAAATATCATTGGAAAGCCCCGTCTGCACTTCTCGGCTGAAGGGATAAGGTCTCCAGCATTAGAATCATTTCTAGATCACACACCAGAGTCCTTCTTCTTTAACCATACCTGTCTTTGAGGGCGTTACAGGTTGGAAGATTAGATTGTTCAAAGGGCGAGTGGGAACCCCCATAGTAGGCACAGTCATGGCATGAATTTTTTATGTGAAAACTGCATTACCGTCATTGAAACAGCCAACAGATACCCGTTCATGGGAGCCCAACGTAGGTGGTCGAGTGTGTGGTGGTATTGGGGGGTGGGGGGTTGAAAAGGATCTTTGGCTAATAGTTTTTTTTGGAATACCATCTGCACTGTCACGCAGAACACAATCGTAAAGAGGAAAGGAGAAACAGATGAGTAACCAGCAAGTGATTGTTAATCTTCACATTCTATGGTAGATGAAGAACAGCCAAATAACTATACAACCGTAAGAAACTAGTAGATGTTCTCCCAGTACAGGGCGGCATCTAATGTCAGCTATAATATCCTCCAGCATCAAGCTGAAGCCATTGCTATCCTTCAGCTTAACCTCTGGATTCTTCTCCACCTTCTTCCACGTGTTTTATCTAGTTTTCTAAGGCTGCCAGCACGGCTTTATGGTTCGAAAAACCGTTTCTAAGGTTTGACTACTCCTTTTTATTGAATTTGAAACTGAAAGCAAACTTTATGGAAATGTATTAAAAAAAACCTCACTCGGACTCCGGTCCGTTTCCGGCGCTATGAGAGAGCATGCTGGGAGTTGTAGTCCCTCATAGTGTGTGTGCTCCTGGAGAATGCTGGGAGTTGTGGTCCCTCCATATAGTGTGTGTGCTCCTGGAGCATGCTGGGAGATGTAGTCCCTCCATATAGTGTGTGTGCTCCTGGAGCATGCTGGGAGTTGTAGTCCCTCATAGTGTGTGTGCTCCTGGAGCATGCTGGGAGTTGTGGTCCCTCCATGTAGTGTGTGTGCTCCTGGAGCATGCTGGGAGGTGTAGTCCCTCCATATAGTTTGTGTGCTCCTGGAGCATGCTGGGAGTTGTAGTCCCTCCATACAGTGTGTGTGCTCCTGGAGCATGCTGGGAGTTGTAGTCCCTCCATAGAGTTTGTGTGCTCCTGGAGCATGCTGGGAGTTGAAGTCCCTCCATATAGTGTGTGTGCTCCTGGAGCATGCTGGGAGTTGTAGTCCCTCATAGTGTGTGTGCTCCTGGAGCATGCTGGGAGTTGTGGTCCCTCCATATAGTGTGTGTGCTCCTGGAGCATGCTGTGAGTTGTAGTCCCTCCATATAGTGTGTGGGCTCCTGGAGCATGCTGGGAGTTGTAGTCCCTCCATATAGTGTTCGCGCTCCTGAAGCATGCAGGGAGTTGTAGTCCCTCCTCTGGTCACTCGCGCTCCTGAAGCATGCAGGGAGTTGTAGTCCCTCCTCTGGTCACTTACCTCTTCTCTCCTCAGTGTAGGACACTCTACCTCATATAGGTCCTCCTGCTCACTATCCACTAGTCATGTGACCCATGGAGTGTGATGTCACTGAAGGGGCGGGGCTCCCGAAGGACAGGAAGCAGCCGTGTGTATAGAGGAGAAGGGGAGGACAGAGACTTACATGTATCTACACCTATACTGTATACAGAGACATATATATACACCCCACACCTATATCGCAGTACGAGGAGGATGGAGGACAGGGGGTCGCAGTACGAGGAGGATGGAGGACAGGGGGTCGCAGTACGAGGAGGGTGGAGGACAGGAGGCCGCAGTACGAGGAGGGTGGAGGACAGGAGGCCGCAGTACGAGGAGGATGGAGGACAGGGGGTCGCAGCACGAGGAGGGTGGAGGACAGGGGGTCGCAGTACGAGGAGGGTGGAGGACAGGAGGCCACAGTATGAGGGGGATGGAGGACAGGAGGTCGCAGTACGAGGAGGATGGAGGACAGGGGGTCACAGTATGAGGGGGATGGAGGACAGGAGGTCACAGTATGAGGGGGATGGAGGACAGGGGGTCACAGTACGAGGAGGGTGGAGGACGGGGGGTCGCAGTATGAGGGGGATGGAGGACATGTTACGAGTTTTTGTCGCCCAATAGTTGGGAGGTTACTCCCCATCACTGGTACAGAGCAGCTGCTTACAGCCAGGGGGTTACCTTACAACCATTCATCTTCTTTTATCAATACACTGATCACATGACCCTCACCTCACCCCCTCCTGCACTGATCACTAGTGACATCATCACAGGTCCTTCATCCACCGCTTATCCTGCTGCTTCCTGTCCTCCCGGGAGACCCCGCCCCTCAGTGACATCACACTCCCGGGGTCACATGACTAGTGGATAGTGAGCAGGAGGCCCCGCCCCTCAGTGACATCACACTCCCCGGGTCACATGACTAGTGGATAGTGAGCAGGAGACGTGTGTGATGTAGTGAGTGTCCTGCACTGAGGAGAGAAGAGGTAAGTGACCAGAGGAGGGACTACAACTCCCAGCATGCTCCAGGAGCGCACACATTAAATGGAGGGACTACAACTCCCAGCATTCTCCAGGAGCACACACACTATATGGTGGGACTACAACTCCCAGCATGCTCCAGGAGCACACACACTATATGGAGGGACTACAACTCCCAGCATGCTCCAGGAGCACACACACTATATGGAGGGACTACAACTCCCAGCATGCTCCAGGAGCGCACACATTAAATGGAGGGACTACAACTCCCAGCATGCTCCAGGAGCAGACACACTATATGGAGGGACTACAACTCCCAGCATGCTCCAGGAGCAGACACACTATATGGAGGGACTACAACTCCCAGCATTCTCCAGGAGCACACACACTATATGGTGGGACTACAACTCCCAGCATGCTCCAGGAGCACACACACTATATGGAGGGACTACAACCCCCAGCATGCTCAAGGAGCGCACACACTATATGGAGGGACTACAACTCCCAGCATGCTCCAGGAGCACACACACTGTATGGAGGGGACTAAAACTCCCAGCATGCTCCAGGAACACACACACTATATGGAGAGACTACAACTCCCAGCATGCTCCATGCACATTACTATATGGAGGGACTACAACTCCCAGCATGTTCCAGGAGTCCACACACTATATGGAGGGACTACAACTCCCTGCAAGCTCAAGGAGCACACACATTATATGGAGGGACTACAACTCCCAGCATGCTCCAGGAGCACACACACTATATGGAGAGACTACACCTCCCAGCATGCTCCAGGAGCGCACATTACTATATGGAGGAACTACAACTCCCAGCATGCTCCAGTAGATTTTTAAAAAATGTATACGTTGTGTCCGGATCAGGGGTAGTGGATCCTCTGAACCACCGCGAGCGATGACATAAGCCGATACCTGGGAGCGGAGTGTAAGTGTCACCCGGTCTTCACTAGAGCCCGCTGCAAAGGTGCGGTACCACCAGGTCACTCCACAGGCGCGACTTAGTCCGCGATGGCAGCCAAAACGGAGTACAGAGTCGTAGAGCAGAAACGTAGCCGGGGACAGGCAGGAGATCGGGACAGGCAGCACGGGATCAGAGTCGGGGACTTAACGGAAGGTCAGATCTGGCAGCACAAGTCGGGATACAGAACCGGGGTCACAATGTAAATTCAGCAGACAATCACAAGACTTAGAGTCAAAGCTTTCTCTCAGGCACGAAAAATCCGGCAGGGCATAAGGAAAGAGGCTGGCCATCTATAGACCACCAGGTGGACCGGCGTGCACGCGCCCTAGAAGCGAGGAGACCTGCGTTAGAGCACGGTGAGGTAAGTCCACCTGCCGCCTGTGACCCGGGACAGTGACAGTACCTGTGACAGTACCTCACACGGCCCCCCCTCTTCTTGCTCTTGAGAAACTTCCACAGAAGGGCACGGTCCGGGATGTTGTCCTCATGCTCCTAAGACCTCTCCTCTGGCCCAAACCCTTTCCAGTGGACAAAGAAGAACCGCACCCCTCTCACCATCTTCAGGATGTCTTTTTCTTCAAAAACATTGGTGGAGTCAGCCTCGGCAGCAGGAGGAGGTACGTGCCGGGAGAAGGTTCATGATGACTGGTTTCAGAAGAGAGACGTGGAAGGAGTTCGGGATGTGCATGGCGGGGGGAAGGCGGAGCTTAAACTTCACAGGATCAATACGTTTCCCCATCTCAAATGGACCCAGGAAACGTGGACCCAGTTTGTAGCTGGGGATCTTCAGCTGGACATACTTGGAGGACAGGCACACTTTGTCACATGGGGAGAAGCCTGAAGGGGGCCTGCGCTTCTTGTCGGCCTGGGTTTCGGTTGGCGGATGCCCAGAGTAGGGCCTGGCGTGTTTGCTCCCAGATGGATCTGAGAACTCGGACAAATTCTTCCAGGACAGGAACGAGAATGAGGATGCTGTCCATATACAATGAAAAAGGGAGCGGATCCGGCAGATTCAGAGTCCAAAGAATTATAGGAAAATTCCGCCCGTGGCAACAAGGTGGACCAGTTGTCCTTTCGGGCGGAGATAGCAGCCCAGAGTCTGATTAACTCTCTCCACTTGTCCATTAGACTGCAGATGGTACGCAGAGGAAAAGTCCAGTTTCACTTGAAGTTGGCTGCACAGAGAACACCAGAGCCGAGAAACAAACTGAACCCATCGGTCCGACACATATGCAGAGGGAGTCCATGAAGCCAGAAGATGTGGATGAAGAATAGGCTGGCAAGAAGTGGAGCTGACGGCAGATCTAGCACAGGAACAAAGTGGGACATCTTGGAGAACCAGTCGGTTACTACCCAGATAATGGTATTACCTGAGGAAGATCTGCAATAAAGTCCATAGCCATGTGAGTCCACGGGCAGCTGGGTATCAGTAACTGCAGGAGAAGATCAACAGGTATAGGACGAGTGCAGGAGCCCATAAAATCCCATACATCCTTGACCACCGGTAGAAACGGGAAATTAGTGCGACAGATCGTGTCACCCTAGGGTGCCCAGCCACACGTGAACAATGTCCCCAAGTCAGTATCCTCTTCAGGAGTGCAGGTTGGACGTAGGTCTTGCCAGGAGGAAGCTGCTGAAGGTCCACTGGAGTGGCAACACCCAATTGCTCGGGAAGAGCCGGTTCTTCCCCAATTACATCAGAAGCACGAGAGAGGGCATCAGCCTTGACATTCTTCTCAGCAGGGCGGAAGTGGATGAAGAAATTGAAATGGGAAAAGAAGAGTGACCAGCCAGTTTGTCATGGATTGAGGCGCTGAACAGTCTGGAGAAAAAGGAGGTTCTTGTGATCTGTATATATGCACACTGGATAGTGAGCTCCCTCCAGAAGATAGCGCCACTCTTCTAGGGCAAGTTTTATAGCAAGTAGTTCTCTGTCTCCTATGGAGTAATTCCCCTCTGCAGAGGAGAAAGTCTTAGAAAAGAACCCACAGATGAGACTCCGGCCTTTGGGACCTTTCTGGGTGAGAACCGCTCCGGCTCCCACTAATTAGCGAAGCCCAGGAATCTCTGAATAGCACGAAGTCCTACTGGGAGAGGCCACTGAAGTGCTGCAGACAACTTGGCAGGGTTCATCTGTAGTCCCTTGTCAGAGATAATGTATCCCAGGAACGGAAGACTGATCTGATGGAATTGGCACTTCTCGAGCTTGGTATATAGGCGATTGGCCCTTAGGCGCCTGAGAACTTTATGTAAGTGGGACTTGAGGTCCGTAGAGAACACCAGGATATCATCGAGAGGGACCACGACACTGGTATAAAGCACATCTCAGAAAATGTTGTTGACGAGCTCCTGAAAAGCTGGTGCGTTACAGAGTCCAAACGACATGATGAGATACTCGAAGTGTCCATCACGAGTATTGAAGGCGGTCTTCCACTCATGACCTATGCAGATGAGGTTATACGCCCCACATAGGTCTAGTTTGGTAAAGACCTTGGCTCCAGGTAGGCGGTCACAGAGTTCTGTAATTAATGGCAATGGGTAGCAGTTCTTCAAATTTTGTTAAGGCCGCAATAGTCTATGCATGGACAGAGTGACCCATCCATTTTGGTCAGAAAGAAGAACCCTGCGCCGTCAGGAGAAGAGGACTTGCTTATGAACCCCCTCTGCAGGTTCTCCTTGACATAGGCTTACATAGCCGCGGCATAGGCTGATATAGTCGTAGGAACAGTGTGGTAAATATAAAATTTAACCTGTGTTGCTCTTTTATTTAGATCCATGAATCCCCACACCCGCGTCTCGGTAATATACATGCTACTGGATTGGTTCCTCACCCTATATAATCCTGTTACGGACTAGGCTAATATTAAAAGAGAGCTGGTGGCAGCCTATTGGACTGATAATGTTCTGTTTCACAATGGCTAGTGAAAGGGGTCTTTCAGCCATTCAGGGTTGTCATATTCAGAGGTTTTGTGGACAACCTCACACGCAACTTTCTTTAATGATAATTACCCACCCTTTCTAGTCTATGTTCGTAATTAACACTATGGCTGAAAAACTGAAAATAAGAGCAATTCTCATACACAATGGAATAAGGTAGGAGTCACACAGTCCAATGTCATAACTCATACCCATAGTCTTTACATTTTTTTTTTTCTCAGGTTCTATAGATACAGGACTCCCATAGGTTTCTCTCGAAGATTGAAGGTTGTCTCCTTCAATGATCCACCAGGGATGGAGAAGGACCGATTCCAGATGACTGCGGACATATTGGACCTCACTTTAGAGATAATTTACTGGATAACCGGAGAGGTGAGAGTCTCCCAGGACACGGCTCTTATCTCTAGGAATAACAGCGGGAAATGACTGGAGAGGTGAAGGATTCTTAGTGATCTACTGTAGTGATCACCCCATACACAGGATTACACAGTAGTGAAGAAGTCGTCTGGTGATTGTGTGACCCCCCGTGTGTCAGGAAGACGGACCCAGAGCCCCATCACCGAGCCTCCACCTCCTTCACTGATACATGAGCAGAAGATCCTAGAACTTACCTCCAGGATCACTGAGCTGACGAGCGGGGAGGGTGAGCGCTGCCGGGAATGCTGGGACATTGTACAATTAAACACAAGGGAGGTGTCTGGGTGTGATGATCTTGTCATTGTGTGTGTCAGTTCCTATAAGGTGTCAGGACGTCGCTGTCTATTTCTCATGGCAGGAGTGGGGAGTATATACAAGGACCAGTACAAGGACATCATGATGGAGGACCACCAGCCCCTCCCATCACCAGGTAAGAGGAGACCTTCCTGATTATAGAGGACAGAGCAGGTGTGAGGTCACGCCTCCATCATCTCATCATCACATATAGACAATGTATCATTCCGTGTATAGTTTCCCTATAGATGGATCCATCAGAGAATCCACCAGAGAGATTCCCAGTCTGAGATTCCGAGATATTACACAGAACAGATGAGATATGTCCCAGTCCGAAATTCCGCGGATAGGAAAGAGGAACCAGAGAGATGTCCCAGTCCTGGAGATTTCCGAGATATAAAAGAGGAACCAGATAAATGTCCCAGTCCCCAAGACTTCCATGTTGTTAAAGTGGAACCAGAGGAGAATGTCCCACCTGATCATCAGGTAGATGGAGCTGAAATAGCTGTAAATCCAGTTATATATTTCCTTGTTTTCTCATGTCCTTCATGTTGGATCTTTCCAGGAAAGTTGTGGTGGAAGGAGGAGCGGAGAGGAAATCCCCTCATCAGTGACAGAGGAGGGTAAGAGCCTTTCATGTATCTTGTGGGTTATTCTTCCCTTATACATTGCAGGGAGAGGTCACATCCAGTGGAGGAGATGGAGATGACCTAGACACACCTTACCATAAGGCTCGGATGAATATGTCCTCTCCTCAGACATTTCAGGTTGGAGAACTACAGAATGGATATTTATAAATGGAAGAACTTCTAGAAATCCAGAACTTCTCTCCTCCTGGTTGTTATTTTTACTATTACTACCAGGTTATTCCAGGCTTTTTTCAGCATTGCTACAGTGAGGTACGAGATGGGATACAAACTCTGTACAATAGCAGAGGTCCATGGAAATTCCCAGGAGAAATGGAAGCAGTATGTCGACGATGATGGGAATAATTCAGATTGCCTTATCTTTTTCCTTCGTTGCTGGCATAAGGCCTAAGACTATAACACATATGAAGCTAGATTAACTGAATACAACAGACCAGGATAAGGCCCATTTTACGAGACCACACAAAGCGTGAGATTGGGTATTTATTAAACACAGGCCAGAGGGTGTCACAGGTACCATGCCATACCCACCCCATGAATGACCACTATACGTACTAGAACAATATAAGGGAAGAAACATGTTCATAAACGGGTAACAGCGAGGAGTTTACCCAACCACATGTGACACACATCATCATCCCAGCTTTAATCGCGAGCATCGTAGGCACCGATAATTATGAATTCACAATCACCACAACGGGCAAAACCTGCAGTCGCATCAGGCCCTGAACTCTTCTTCGAAAGAAAGCGACAATGTGACAATGTTAACGTCAAGGATACGGCCACCAGATCACTCTCGTCACCACCAGTGAATAAAACTGTGGCCAATTAACCAAACAGCAGGAGATAATTACAAGAATAATTCAGGGCGAATATAGCCAGAAAAACAGGTTGAGAACCACCTACCAAGGCACATTACAGCTTCATTGGAATCCCCCTTATTAGTGGAGGAAGCATTATCCAAGAGCGTCCAAAGGTAAGCCGAGCACAATGAACCCACCAGATTTGCTGCTGGGCTGAGGAGCCTGAATTCTTGCCACTGAGAACAAGAAAGAGCATAACCAGCGACAAATTTCGCCAGAACGTGAATATTAAACTGAAGACAACAAAGGTCCAGGTAATGAAGAAGAAATAACAATAATAATAATTCCTTTATTTATATAGTGCACACAGATTACACAGCGCTGCACAGAGTTTGCCAAATCAGTCCCGGTCCCCAATGGGGCTCACAATATAATCATCCTACCAGTATCTTTTGGAGTGTGGGAGGAAACCGGAGGACGCTGAGAAAATCCACGCAAACCCAGAGAGAATATACAAACTCTTAGTAAATGTTGACTTGGATGGGACTTGATGTATTGGGGTGGAAGGCTGCATAGAATTGAAAAGTTGCCGGTGGTAGCGAATGCATCGCCGCAGGGACAGTAGCACCCCGCGCCAGCCCACTCCTGGCCGGCCACGTCCTCCGCTAAGCCTGCCGCGACCCCCCCCCCCCTTCATGCCACTGCCGCGAAGGTGGCGGAGAGGACTAAATAGTCGCAATCCTAGTAAAAAGCTAGCATTTGCGATTATTTCAGGGCCTTTGATAAATATAAGGGTGCTGATAAATATGCCCCAAAGACTTGATAACAAAGGAGAAGCTAGAGAAAGGGAAAACTACACACTTGGGCCTCATTCACACTACACGTATGGGAAGGTATATTGATACAGTCCCCATAAATGACTATTGCGACCCCCGTGGTGGTACTGTGCACATGTAAAAGATAGAGCCTGCATGTACGGACGTCTGTACGGCCAACAATCAAAAGCCTATGATATAAAGAATAAATTTACTAGAAGAAAATCCTAGTCCTACCCTTGGTCAACCCCGTCAGGAGACTAGACACCTGCTCACAAGGAACAGATAGAAATGGCACTCTGCTACTGCAGCTGAAAAAAAATACCCCAAAGGTCATCCTTAACCAATTTTTTTCTCTAATGGAAGCCAAGTTAACCTCCACACCCAAGAAGGAAAGATCATTGGAAGCCCCTCTGACTTCTCGGCTGAAAGGGATAGAGGTCTAGCAATGGAATCATTTCTAGGTCACACACCAGAGTCCTTCTTCTTACCCTGTCTTTGAGGGCGTTACAGGTTGGAAGATTTAAGATTGTATCAAATGGCGAAGTGGGAACCCCCATAGTAGGCACAGTCATGGCAGAATTTTTATGTGAAAACTGCATTAACCGTCAGTGAAAAAGCCAACAAGTACCCGTTCTATGGGAGCCCAACGTAGGTGGTCGAGGTGGTGGTGGTATTGGGGGGTTGAAGAAAGGATCTTTGGGCCATAGTTTTTTTGGAATACCATCTGACGTGTCAAGCAGAACACAATCGTAAGGAGAGGAAACAAATGGAGTAACCAGCAAGTGATTGTTATCATTCACATTCTAAGTAAGATGAAGAACACCAAAAATAAACATAATACAACCGTAAAGAAACTAGAGATGTTCTCCAGTACAGCGGCATCTAATGTCAGCTAGATAATTCCTCCAGCATCAAGCTGAAGCCATTGCTATCCTTCAGCTTAACATCTATGGATCTTCTCGCACCTTCTTCCACCGTGTTTTATCTATTTTCTAAGGCTGCCAGGCACGGCTTTATGGTTAGAAAACCGTTTCTAAGGTTTGACAACTCCTTTTTTATTGAATTTGAAACCAACTTTATGGAAATGTATTAAAACATCAACTGAAATGCATGATCCTGGTAGTTTCTTTTCCATTGATCACTACTTTACTTTTGTTTGGAACTGGTAAAACGAAAACTTTCCCATTTAGATTTCTTGATTATATTTTTTAGGAAACAAAAGTACAAGAGGTTCCCATGGACGTCCCCCCTCATCTCCTTGTGGTGAAGTAGAAGATAATCAGTCACATCTTTCCACAGAGGAGGGAAATCATGGAGATAAGAGGCAGTTTTCATGTCCAACATCTGAGCAGCCTTTCTACTGTACTGAATGTGGGGAAAGTTTTAGATTTAGATCGAGGTATTTGAAACATCGGAGATCCCACACCGGGGAGAAGCCAATTATATGTAATGAATGTGGAAAATCTTTTAGCGAGAAAGCATACCTTGTTCAACACCAGAGAATTCACACAGGGGAGATGCCATTTTCATGTGCAGAATGTGGGAAATGTTTTAAACAAAAAGCCCATGTTTATGCCCATCAGAGTACTCACACAGGGGAGAAGCCATATTCATGTTCTGAATGTGGGAAATGTTTTCGAGACAAATCGAGTCTCGTACGACATCAGAGAAGTCACACAGGAGAGAAGCCTTATTCATGCACTGAATGTGGGAAATGTTTTGTCGACAAATCGGGTCTTGATAGACATATGAGAACTCACACAGGGCAGAGGCCATTTCCATGCACTGAATGTGGCAAATGTTTTAATCAGAAATCAATTCTTGTAAGCCATCGGAGAACTCACACAGGGGAGAAGCCATTTTCATGTAATGAATGTGGGAAATGTTTTACTGAAAAAGCAATCCTTGTGCAACACCAGAGAACTCACACAGGTGAAAAGCCATTTTCATGTACTGAATGTGGAAAATGTTTTAGAGTGAAAAGAGTCCTGATTGAACATCAGAGAACTCACACAGGAGAGAAACCATTTCCATGTACTGAATGTGAAAAATGTTTTAGCGAGAAATCAAGTCTTGTTAAACATCAAAGAACTCACACAGGAGCAAAGCCGTTTTCATGCACTGAATGTGAGAAGTCTTTTAAGGAAAAGTCAAGTCTTGTAAAACATCAGAAAACTCACGCAGAGGAAAATGTACTGAATGTGGGAATGTTATAGATATAGGTTCAGCTGTATGAAACGTCGGAGAACTTGTTGGCCTCCATAGAACTCACAATGGGGGAGAAGTCATTTTTCGTGTGCTGAATGTGGAAAATTTTTTACCCATAAATCAAATCTTGTCAAACATAAGAAAATTCACACAGAAGAGAAGTCATTATACAGTCTTCCTGAGGGTGACTTCTGAAAAAGACTGCAGCTAAAGCTCAATTTCATGGGTACAGCTAGTGACAGATTCCCATTGAGCCCTATTAACTAAATACAGATAATAGTTTCCCTCACCTCCCCATAAAATCAACTTTGTTATCCTACTTGACATTAGAGGGGGTGTGTCCTCTTCCAGCCCCTCCCATCTACCATATGCCTCATTCAGACCTTCATGTCGTGTGACCATTGTGATGTCATCTAAGGTCCTTTACCCAGTAATTTTAACATCTACCTCATGTATGTATCTGATAACATGAAATCACAGCATGCCTCCTTGGACTTCTATTCCTCCCTATTCTTCTTGGGACATGCTGTGTTTTCATGTGATCAGATACATTCATGTTATTGGATAAGGAACATTCGATGACATGACTCTAGTAACAACATGATATGAAGTGCTCGATAATGTAACAGAACGCTCTCTAAGTGCCAGCAAGGCACTGTTTAAACATTTGACTCATCATTTTCTACCAGTGATGAAGTAAATAGAGCTGTATATGTCTGTAGTTGAATATTGGGCCCTAAAGAGAACCTGCCAGGCAAATTAACCCCCAAAACTAAATATATTTTCATAAACTGTCATTAGAAAGAATTGCCGCTATCACTACATTTTCCCTCTACGTGGCTGTAAACTTAAACAATCAAGTACTAAAGCTGTATGCAAATGACTTGAGTGAGCTCCAATAAATCTTTATCATATTCAGATGTCCAGCTTATTCATTTGTGGTAGGCATGCCCCCCCCCCCAGTGCTTGACTGACAACCTGTAAAATGATGGGACACTCCTGGTGCTGGCTCCTCTATGTGCTTCCTGATTCTGGTGACCGTGCCCCCTGCAGCCTCTGAGTGAGAGATACAACTGCTCCAGGATGCAGCCATGTGTATAGCAGGACATGTCAGGCACTTGTGTAGCTGATGTCTGTGTATCACATATGTGCATAGCAGAACATGTCAGGTACTTGTGTAGCTGATGTCTGTGTCTCCCACATGTGTACAGCAGAACATGTCAGGTACTTATGTAGCTGATGTCTGTGTCTCCCACATGTGTACAGCAGAACATGTCCGGTACTTGTGTAGCTGATGTCTGTGTGTGACGTGTATAGCAGAACATGTCAGGGACTTGTGTAGCTGATGTCTGTGTCTCACACATGTGTATAGCAGAACATGTCAGGTACTTGTGTAGCTGATGTCTGTGTCTCTCACATGTGTATAGCAGAACATGTCAGGTACTTGTGTAGCTGATGTCTGTGTGTGACATGTGTATAGCAGAACATGTCAGGTACTTGTGTAGCTGATATCTGTGTGTGACATGTGTATAGCAGAACATGTCGGACTTGTGTAGCTGATGTCTGTGTCTCTCACATGTGTATAGCAGAACATGTCAGGGACTTGTGTAGCTGATGTCTGTGTCTCTCACATGTGTATAGCAGAACATGTCAGGGACTTCTGTAGCTGATGTCTGTGTCTCTCACATGTGTATAGCAGAACATGTCAGGGACTTCTGTAGCTGATGTCTGTGCCTCACACATGTGTATAGCAGAACTCAGCATGTCAGCAGATAAAGCACAGACACTAGCAATGCTTTTTCCAAAATTCCCAAAATGCAACTTTGAATTGTACACAAAATACTCATGTTAAAACATTTACCTAACTCATCCATTACTTTTTCCCAAAATGACCATATCTTTGGACAATGCCACAAAATATGAATGTGATCTGTTTTTACAAGGCCGCACCTACTACAACTACTGGTGGAGGCTGAAGTGACTTTGTGAAGCTTGGCCACAGTGATCTTAAAAAGGAACCATTTAGGGATAAGGGCAATTTTTTAATCATACTTTTTTATGACATTTTTTTTGTGGGATGATTTAAATGGCAGGTTTTCTTTTAAGGGAGGGACAAACTGTAGATTTTCAGTAATGAGAAACCACTGTCCTCACTGCCATGAAGAAGTTGCAGAGAAGACCATTCTTGAATTAGGAGAGAGCCCCAGGAATCGTGGAAAGGAATCCCGTTGCGGGAGATAGTTCAATCAGGAAGCGCATTAGAGCAGATTAGAGATCAAAGAGAGATTTTCGGAGTGTCTAGAGTGTTCCACCCAATGTGTATCATAGAGGCAAATGCCTCCTCGCATCACCAGCAAGTTTGACATGGATGGATAGTTTCTACAGAAGAGCTGGGGAAACTGGTAGAAGCGAGACGGCACACAACTGAGAACTTGTGTATAAGAGTAAAAGCCTTATACCAGTCCTTCTAAGATAAAAGTTTGTCAAGACCCGATTCCCAGGTTGTCACAAAGAAAAGCTGTGGAGAATGAGATCAGATGTGTATTCGTGACTGAGAGCAAGCAAACTAGGGATTCTTAGCTCAGGTCATAGGATTCCAAAAGTGTTTCGGAGCAGCTGAGACCTATCACTCGCAAACTCGAGAAAAGATTAAAGCGGTAGGTAAGCAAACCTGGGCACTCTAGTCTCCAGACAGGAGCTCTGCAATGACACTAGGCAACGCACAACATTGTAATCTCAGTCAAGAGATCAGTCAGGCGGGTACCATGGGACTTCAGGCAAATAAGTCAAACCCACAGCTAGAAGGAAGTAAGGTTGTCAAACAGAGGAGTAAGGGGTCCAGTCAGCTTGAGAGTACACCACTGGTCAACTGCTGATGGAAGTTTCAAGAAAGGTACTAAATTGCTGTACATTTATGAGACAACCGAAGGGCCAGCGTAGGGATTGTTTCCACAAGGAATAAACTGTTTAAAACAGTAAGTCTTATCCACCTTGGACACCTTCAGAAATCTGGAAGTCCTGTGCTACCTGATGATTTGGGGCAACACAGTAACAATATCAACCATATACCCACACAAAATTCCTGATGGCCATTTCCAGCTGAAGGAGGGGGCAACAGGGACCACATAGAAGATGTACGGGAATTGGGGAAAATGTAGCTTTTAAAAGCATTTATTCTACCAAACCCAAAAAGACAGTCGTAGTTGGTAAAGACCTGCAGAGTCCACCGTAAGATTGATGGATAGTTCAATAGATACCGGTCAATCAAGTCCATCGGGAAACAGAACATCCAGTTAAATGATAGTTTTATTGCCAATTGGATGAGAAAGTTTGAGTAAAATGTTCAACCGTGTTAGAACTATATTATGAGCTTCCTCAGTCGGTAAAGTACAGCTAAGCAGTGTGAAGTTTTTAAAAAATTTAATCTGAACACTGCTTTCCCCTTTTCCTGGCTGTCGTAATTCATTTCCACCACACAGGACTGTCTCCTGTGGATCTTGCTCTGGGTTGCAACTAGTTAAGCTAGGTATGATGATCAGGACCTTCTTCCACTCACATTTCTCAGCTGCTGTTCTTGTCTGGATGTCCAAGAACTTGTTCAGTCATCTTCCGGAATGTCAGCTGCTCCAAGAGAAAGTTAAAAACTAGAATTGCTGAACATCTTACTGACATATAAAAAAAATAAAGAATCAAATGCTTCGGGTGAAGTCAAACATTTTCTAGAATGTCTCAACGCAAAAATGAATGATCTCCCCAGGAAAGAATAGAACTAATGAAGCCCTTTACTCTTACTCAATGGTATCTGACAGAGCAGCTCAGGGGCACCCTACATAGGTGGGGATTACCCTGAAAGAGATTAAAATAGGGAGTTCACTTTATGCTGTATAAGTAAAAATGCACTTTGACACGCACCCATTGTTGGATATGTAAAATGTATACAAATATGTAAGCTAAATGGCCTGTGAGCCAGTCATTTGTTTGTATGTTTACTCAAAACCTAAAATTATTAAAATTATTTAAAAAAAACATCAACTCAAATGCATGATCCTAGTAGTTTCCTTTCCATTGATCCACTACTTTTACTTTTGTTTGGAACGCGTAAAACGAAAACTTTCCCATTTAGATTTCTTGATTATATTTTTTAGGAAACAAAAGTGCAAGAGGTTCCCATGGACGTCCCCCCTCATCTCCTTGTGGTGAAGTAGAAGATAATCAGTCACATCTTTCCACAGAGGAGGGAAATCATGGAGATACGAGGCAGTTTTCATGTCCAACATCTGAGCAGCCTTTCTACTGTACTGAATGTGGGGAAAGTTTTAGATTTAGATCAAGGTATTTGAAGCATCGGAGATCTCACACCGGGGAGAAGCCAATTGTATGTAATGAATGTGGAAAATCTTTTAGCGAGAAAGCATACCTTGTTCAACACCAGAGAATTCACACAGGGGAGATGCCATTTTCATGTGCAGAATGTGGGAAATGTTTTAAACAAAAAGCCCATGTTTATGCCCATCAGAGTACTCACACAGGGGAGAAGCCATATTCATGTTCTGAATGTGGGAAATGTTTTCGAGACAAATCGAGTCTGGTGCGACATCAGAGAAGTCACACAGGAGAGAAGCCTTATTCATGCACTGAATGTGGGAAATGTTTTGTCGACAAATCGGGTCTTGATAGACATATGAGAACTCACACAGGGCAGAGGCCATTTCCATGCACTGAATGTGGCAAATGTTTTAATCAGAAATCAATTCTTGTAAGCCATCGGAGAACTCACACAGGGGAGAAGCCATTTTCATGTAATGAATGTGGGAAATGTTTTACTGAAAAAGCAATCCTTGTGCAACACCAGAGAACTCACACAGGTGAAAAGCCATTTTCGTGTACTGAATGTGGGAAATGTTTTAGAGTGAAAAGAGTCCTGATTGAACATCAGAGAACTCACACAGGAGAGAAACCATTTCCATGTACTGAATGTGAAAAATGTTTTAGCGAGAAATCAAGTCTTGTTAAACATCAAAGAACTCACACCGGAGCAAAACCATTTTCATGTACTGAATGTGAGAAGTCTTTTAAGGAAAAGTCAAGTCTTGTAAAACATCAGAAAACTCATGCAGAGGAAAAGGCATCTAATGTACTGAATGTGGGAATGTTATAGATATGGGTTCAGCTATATGAAATGTCGGAGAACTTGGATGTGAGAGAGTGTTTTTGCGAGAAAGCGGTCCTTGTGGTCACCATAGTGGAGAAGTCATTTTTCGTGTTAATGTTCGTGGAAAATGTTTTACCCATAAATCAAATCTTGTCAAACATAAGAAAATTCACACAGAAGAGAAGTCATTATACGGTCTTCCTGAGGGTGATTTCTGAAAAGGACTGCAGCTAAAGCTCAATTTAATGGGTAAATTCATCCTTGTTTCCATTTACATTTTTTTAGAAGTCTCTAGATTGGACAGGAGCTCCATTCTCATTAGATATTTCTCCTAAAAGGAACTGGTAACTAAATACTGAAAATTGTTTCCCTCATATCCCATTAAAATCAACTTTGTTTTCCTACTTGGCATTAGAGGGGGCGTGTCCTTCTCTGCCAGCCCCTCCCATCTACTCTTCCCCATGCCATATGCCTTTTATCAACATTCAGCGCTTCATGTCGTGTGACCATTGTGAAATCATCTAAGGTCCTTTACCCAGTAACGTTAACATCTACCTCATGTATGTATCTGATCACATGAAATCACAGCATGCCTCCTTGGACTTCTATTCCTCCCTTCCTCTTCTCGGGAACATGCTGTGTTTTCATGTGATCAGATACATACATGTTATTGGGTAGAGACCATTAGATGACATCACTCTGGTAACATTGCATGAAGTGTTCGATGTAACAGAACTCTCTCTAAAGGTGCCAGCAAGGCACTGTTTAAATATTTGACACCCGTGATGAAGTAAATAGAGCTGTATATGTCAGTAATTGAATATTGGACCCTAAAGAGAACCTGCCAGGCATATTAACCCCCAAAACTAAATATATTTTCATAAACTGCCATTAGAAAGAATTGCCGCTATCACTTCATTTTCCCTCTACGTGGCTGTAAACTTAAACAATTAAGTACTAAAGTTGTATGCAAATGAACTGAGAGAGCTCCAATAAATCTTTATCATATTCAGCTGTCCAGCTTATTCATTAGTGATGGGGCACTCCTGGTGCTGGCTCCTCTATGTGCTTTCTGATTCTGGTGACCGTGCCCATGCCTATGTGTGAGAGATACAACTGCTCCAGGATGCAGCCATGTGTATAGAAGAACATGTCAGGTACTTGTGTAGCTGATGTCTGTGTCTTTCACATGTGTATAGCAGAACATGTCAGGTACTTGTGTAGCTGATGTCTGTGTCTCTCACATGTGTAAAATGTATGAAAACATTATAAAACCTATACAAATTTGGTATCCACGTGATCGTACCGACCCAAAGAATAAAGTAGTCATGTCATTTGGGACGCAGAGTGAAAGCTGTAAAATCCAAGCCCACAAGAAAACGTCACAAATGTGGTTTTTCACCATTTTCACTGCATTTGGAATTTTTTTCCCGCTTCCCAGTACACACCATAGAATATTAAATACCGTCACTATGAAGTGCAATTTGTTACGCAGAAAATAAGCCATAACAGAGCTCTTTATGTGGAAAAATAAAAAAGTTATAGATTTTTGAAGTTGGTGAGTGAAAAATGGAAGTGAAAAAACTAAAAAAGGCCAAGTCGTGAAGGGGTTAAGGTAGTTCCTCCGACGTCCACCAGGTGGCGCTGAAGTTCCCCGGAACGCTCTGGAATACACTGAGCCGGGCTGAGTGAAGGTAAGTTCAAGCTCCGCGACATTTTTTTTTTAAAATGCGGCGGTTATTCCGAATCCGTCGGGTTTTCGTTTGGCCACGCCCCCGATTTCCGTCACGTGCGTGCCAGCGCCGATGCGCCACAATCCGATTGCGTGCGCCAAAATCCCGGGGCAATTCAGGGGAAATCGGCGCAAATCGGAAATATTCGGGTAACACGTCGGGAAACCGCGAATCGGGCCCTTAGTAAATGACCCCCTATGTGTGGTATACACCTATTATAATGGAGGGCAGTGTGTAGGCAGGGGCCCAATATAAAATTCATGGGGGGGCCATGAATCTTATGTACTGTCATGACAGTGACCTACTTTAAACGGCCATATCTCCTGAACCCTGGCACCTAGAAACACAATTTTTGTGACATATTAAACAGAAGAATCAATACAATAATTGATTTTTATGTACAGCTTTCTCTTCCCAATTGTAACTTTAATAGTGGAGACTCTCCTGTTTAATATGACACCAGAATCGTGCTTCTAGGTGTCCATGGTTAAGGAGATATAGGCATTTGAAGTGTGCCGCCCTCCAGCCGGTCAGATAAAGGGAGAATATAGAAGAAGCTGAGGGAGACTTTCACTTTCTCTTTGCAGAAGTACATGCACCCTCTGCATCTGTAACTGAACCGGGGTAAGGGGGATGTAATGGTGCTGTAAATATTTATAACATATTTTGGTAAAAGTTACTAATCATTGAAAAAAAACCTTTAATTGGAAAAATAACAAAAACGCTTATTTTTTCCCATTTGTAGCCAATTATTGGCAAATTTCATAAAGAAAAAAAAATATGTAATTTCTAAAACGATCCTATCAACTTAGTGTCACATGTCATAAGAAAACCTAAAAATTGTTATGATATGTAAAGATTTTCCAAAAATATCGGCAGAAGTGCATAGCAGAAAGTCAAAAATTGACCCGGACATTCAGGCATTGGGGACCTTCAGTCACAAAGGGGTTAAGGAGGTTCCTCTTGGGGGTTATAGAAGTCCCTCATCTTACCTTAGAAATGTTTCGGGTGGAAAAAAATTTCCCTCCTAAAAGCTCTTGCTGACCTGGTTGGATGGCGACAGGTTGATTGGTTAATCCGTTAAGCCAATGGACACCTGTCACCGGGGAAGGTCTTCCTCTGCCCCTCGGTGACAGGCAGTCATTGGCTACCTCTGGGAGGTCACATGTCCTGGGTTTCCTTTATGAAGTTCAGTTTTCCTCTGAAGCCTCGGACTACAGAAGGTGGAAGATCCATTAATACGGTTATACCAGATCTATGGGAATGTATCTAGATAATATTTTGGGGTTGTTATCGCACACCAACCCTATTGTCCAGAAGTCTTCTACCCCTCCAATAGAAAGGGGGAAGAGATTTGTGACTACGGATAATTCTGTCTCCTCCACCGGGCTTTTAAGTAGTGTGTCCTACAAATATACTATATATGTGTGTCCTACTATATATCCGTAACAACTAATATATGTACCGATGTTCCGGGTGTGATGGAGCCGTACAACTATATATGTTACTATGTCCGTGTGATGGGCCTAGTACACTATATATATACCGATTCCGTGGATGGTGCTGCAACAACATATATGTACAGATGTCCGGTGTGATGGCCGTACAGGACTATATTTCCGATGTCCGGTGTGATGGGCTTCACAACTATATAGTACGCGATTCGGCGGTGTGATGGGGGGCCGTACCAACTATAATATATACAGATGTCGCGGTGTGATGGGGCTGCAAACAACTATATATGTACAGATGTCCGGTGTGGATGGGGCTGCAACACCTATATATGTCAGATGTCCGTTGGTGTATGGGAGCCTTACACTATATATTACAATGTCCGGTGTGATGGAGCCGTACAACTATAATGTACATATGTCAGGTGTGATGGTTGTAACACTATCCATATGTACAGATGTCGTGTGATGTGCGTCGACATATTTACCGATGGTCCGGTGTTGATGGGCCGTACGACTATATATGTAACCGATGTCCCTGGTGTGATGGGTGGCCGTACAACTATAATATGTAACGCGATGTCGCGTGTGATGGGGCCCGTACACCTATATAGGTACCGATGTCCGTGTGATTGGGAGGGGGCACGTACAACTATATGGTACAGATGTCCGGTGGGATGGCCGGACAACTATCTATACCGATGCCGGTGTGATGGGGCCGTACGCCGATAATATGTACAGATTCCGTGTGATGGGGCCGTACAACTATATCTGTACAGATGTCAGTGTGATTGGCCGGACACTATATATATATACAGATGTCCGTTTGATGTCCGTACACTTATATTACCGATGTCCGTTGTGATGGGCCGTACAACTTATATGTACAGATGTCCGGTGTGATGTCCGTACAACTATTATGTACCGATGTCCGGGGTGTGATGTCCGTACAACTAATATGTACATATGTCCGTTGTGATGGGGCCGTACGACTATCTATATATACGATTGTCCGGTGTTGTATGTCCTGACAACTATATATGTACCGGATGTCCGGTGTGTGTTGCCGTACAACTATATATGTACAGATGTCCGGTGTGATGGCCGCACAACTATTATGTACGGATGTCCGGTGTGATGTCCCCGTACACTATAATTGTACAGAGTCCGGTGGGATGGGCCAGTACAGACTATATATGTAACCGATGTCCGGTGTGATGGAGACGATACAACTATATAATGTACGTGTCCGTGTGATGGCGTACAACTATATATACAATGTCCGGTGTGATGGGGCGGTCAACTATATATGTACAGATGGTCCGTGTGATGGGGCCGTACACTATATATGTACAGATGTCGGTGTGATGGCGCCGTACAACTATATATGTACCGATGCCGTTGTGAAATGGCCTGTAAACTATATTACAGATGTCCGGTGTGATGTCCGTACCACTATAATGTCCAGATGTCCGGTGTTGTCATGGGGCGCCGTACGAACTATATATGTACGATGTGTCCGGTGGTGATGGTGGGCCGTACAACTATATATGTACAGATGTCCGGTGTGATGAGCCGTACAAACTATATATTACAGATGTCCGGTGTGAGTTGGGGCCTGCACAACTATATGTACAGATGTCCGGTGTGGATGGCGAGTACAACTATATATGTACAGATGTCCGTGTGATGGCCGTACACTATATATGTACAGATGTCGGTGTGGAGCCCGTACAACTATATATTTACAGATGTCCGGTGTGATGGCCGTACAACTATATATGTAACAGATGTCCTGTGTGATGGCCGTACAACTATATATGTACAGATGTCCGGTGTGATGGGGCCATACACTATATATGTACAGATTTCCGGTGTGGGATGGTACCGTAAAACACCTACATCTGTACAGATGTCCGTGTGATGGCGCGTACCTGAACTATATATGTAAGATGTCCGGTGTGATAGCCGTACAACTATATATGTACGATGTCCGGTGTGATGCGTACAACTATATATGTACAGATGTCCGGTGTGATGGCCCGTACAACGATATATGTTACCCGATGTCCGTGTGTGGAGCCGTACAACTATATATGTACAGATGTCCGGTGTGATGGGCCGTACAATATTATGTACATAATGTCCGGTGTTGCATGGCCGTACAACTATATATGTACAGATTGTGTCCTGTGTGATGGCCGTACAACTATATATGTAAGATGTCCGGTGTGATGGCCGTTGTACAACTATATATGTACAGATGTCCGTGTGATCTGCGATCAACTATATGTACAGATGTCCGGTGTGATGGGCTCGTACAACTATATATAAGTACAATGTTCCGGTGTGATGGCTGTACCACTATATATGTTACATGATGTCCTGTGATGGCCACAGTACAACTAGTATATGTACAGATGTCCTGGTGTGATGGGGCCGTAGACACTATATATGTAAGATGTCCGTTGTGATTGGCCGTACACTATATTGTACACGATGTCCGGTGTATGGCCTCACACTATATATGTACATATGTCCGGTGGATGGCCTACAACTATATATGTACGATGTCCGGTGTGATGGCCGACAACTATATATGTACCGATGTCCGGTGTGATGCCGTACAACTATATATGTACACGATGTCCGGTGTTATGGTCCGTACAACTATATATGTACAGATGTCCGGTGTGATGGGGCCTTACAACTATATATGTAACAGATGTCGGTGTGATGGGCCGTACAACTATATATGTCAGATGTCCTGTGTGATGGCCGTAACAACTAGTTATGTCATGTCCGTGGATGGCCGTACAACTATATATGTACAGATGTCCGGTGTGATGGGCACATACAATACTATACCTGTTTACCGATGTCCGGTGTGAAGGCCTGTAACAACATATATGTACATTCCTGTGTGATGGGCCGTACAACTCATATATACGTACAGATGTATCCGGTGTGATGGCCGTACAACTAGATATGTACCGATGGTCCGGTAGTGTGGGCCGTACAACATATATGTACAGATGTCCGGTGTGATGGCCGTACAACTATTTGTACAGATGTCCGTGGGATGGCCGTACAACTTATATGTACAGATGTCCTGTGTGAGCCGTAAACTATAGGTGTACGATGTCCGGTTGATGGCCTACACTATATATGTACGATGTCCGGTGGTGATGCCGTACAACTATATATGTACAGATGTCCGGTGATGGGCCGTACAACTTATATGTAAGATGTCCCCGGTGGTTGTGATGGTCCGTAAAACTCATATATGTACAGATGTCCGGTGTGATGGCGCGTACAACTATATTGTACAATGTCCGGTGTGATGCGCATACACTATATATGTACGACTGTCGCGGTGTGATGCCGTACAACTATATATCGTCCCTGATGTCCGGGTGATGCGCCATACAACTATATATGTACAGATTTCCGTTGTGATGGCCGACAAACATATATGTACGTGTCCGGTGTGATGGCGCAGTACAACTATATATGTAAGATGTCCGGTGTGATGGGGCCTTACAACTATATATGTTCCCGATGTCCGTGTGATGGGCTTAACCACCTATATATGTACAGAGTCCGGTGTGATATACCTAGCAACTATATATGTGTACATAGGATTCCGGGTGATGGCCGTACAACCTATATATTGCATATGTCCGGTGTGATGGCCGTACAAACTATATATGTTACAGATGTCCGTTGTGATGGCCGTACACATATATTACGATGTCGCGGTGTGATTCCGTACAACTATATATGTACAGATGTCCCGTGTGATGCTCTACAACATATATGTACAGATGTCCGGTGTGATGGCCGTACAACTATATATGTACTGATGCCGTGTGATGGCCGACACCTATATATTATCGAGATGTCCGGTGTGATGGGCTTGCACAATATATATATACAGATGGCCGTGGTGATGGGCTGCACACTATATATGTACAGATTCCGGTGGAGTGTGGGCTGCACAACTATATATGTCGATGTCCGGTGTGATGCCGTACACAACTATATATATTACAAGATGTTCCCGGGTGATAGCCGTACAACATATAGAAATATGCCCGTTGTATGTGGCCGTACAACTATATATGTACAGATGTCGCGTGTATGGCCGCAACTATATATATTCGATGTCCGTGAATATCCGTACAACTTTATATGTACAGATGTTCCGGTGTGATGGGGCCGTACAACTATATATGTACCAGATTCGCGTGTGTGATGCGTACAACTATATATGTACAGATGTCCGGCGTGATGGCCGTAACACTATATATGTACTCCGATGTCCCCCGTGTGTTGTGCGTACACTATATAATTCAGATGTCCGTGTGAGGCGTACAACTAATTGTACCTCATGTCCGGTGTGAGGGACCGTACAACTATATATGTACGATGTCCTGTGTGATGGCCGTACAACTATTATTTACAGATGTCCGGTGGTGATGGGGCCGTACAACTAATATATTCAGATGTCCGTTGTGATGGCCGTGACAACTATATATGTCAGATGTCCGGTGTGATGGCCGTACAACTATATATATCCAGATGTCCGGTGTGATGGCCGTACAACTATATTGTACAGATGTCTGCGGTGTGATTGCGCTTACAACTATATATGTACAGATGTCCGGTGTGATGTCCGTGATACAACTATATATATGTCAGATGTCCGGTGGTGGATGGGGCGTACCACTATATATGAGCTGTGTCGTGTGATGCCATACAACTATATATGTTACAGATGGTCCGGTGTGATGGCACCGTACAACTATATATGTACAGATGTCAGGTCTGTGTGATGGCCGTACAACTATATATATGCAGATGTCCGGTGTGATGCCGTAACAACCTATATTATCAGATTCCGGTGTGATTGTTGGCCGTACAACTATATATGTACAGATGTTCCGTGTGTGATGGCCCGTACACTATATATATCAGATTCGTGTGATGGCATAACAACTATATATGTACCGATGTCCGGTGTGAAGGGGCCGTACAACTATATATGTACATGATGTCCGGTGTTATGGCCGTACAAACTTATATGTCCGGATGTCCTAGTGTGATGGGGCCGTACAACTATATATATTCAGATTGTCCGTGTGATGGGCCGTACAACTATTATTACGATGTCCGGTGTGATGGCCTGTACAACTATATTACAGAGATTCTCCGGTGTGATGGCTGTACAACTATATATGTACAGATGTCCGGTGTGATGGCCTGTACAACTATATATATTACGATGTCCTGTGTGATCCTGTACAACTATATATGTACAGATGTCCGTGTGATGGCTGTACAACTATATTATGTACAGATGTCCTGTGATGGCTTACAACTATATATGTAGCAGATGTCCGTTGTGATGGCATTACAACTACTATATGTACAGATGTCCGGTGGTGATGGGCGTACAACTATATATGTACAGATGTCCGGTGTGATGGCTACGTACCCCTATATATAGTAGATTTCCGGTTGATGGCGTATAACTATATATTACAGATGTCGGTGTGTCCGTACAACTATATATTTCAGATGTCCGGTGGTGATGGCCATACAACTATATATGTACAGATGTCCGGTGTGCATGCCGTACACATATATGTACAATGTCCGTTTTGACTGGCCGTACAACTATATATTTACAGATGTCCGGTGTGATGGCGCAGTCAACTATATATGTACAGATGTCGGTGTGATGGACGCGCACAACTATTAATTTACAGATGTCCGGTGTGATGGCCGTACAACTATATATGTACAGATGTCCGGTGTGGATGTGCCTACAACTATATATGTACAGTGTCCCGCGTGGTGATGCCGTACAACTATATATGTACAGATGGTCCGGTGTGATGGCCGTCAACTATATATGTACAGATGTCCCGTGTGTATGGGGCCGTACAACTATATATGTACAGATGCCGGTGTGATGGTGTACACTATATTGTACAGATGTCCGGTGTATGGCTCGTACACTATTTATACAGATGTCCGTGTGATGGGCTGCACAAACTATATATGTACAGATGGGTAGTCGGATGGGATGGACAAAAATCAGAGTAAACGGGGTTGGGCTGCATAATATAGTACAGATGTCCGGTTGTGATGGCCGTACAACTATATATGTACCGATGTCCGGTGTGATGGCCGTCAACTATATGTACAGATGTCCGTTGTGATGGGCCGTACAACTATATATGTACCGATGTCCGTGTGATGGCCGTACAACTATATATGTACAATGTACGGTGGTGATGGGGGCCGTACAACATATATGTACAGATGTCCGGTGTTGATGACCATTACAAACTATATATGTACAGATGTCCGGTGTGACTTTGGCCATACAGACTATATATGTACAGATGTCGCGTGTGTTGATGGCCGTACACTATATATACATGTCCGGTGTGATGGCCGTACAAACTATATATGTAACAGATGTCCGGTATGTTGATGGCCGTACAACTATATATGTCCGATGTCCGGTGTGATGGCGCATTACAACTATATATGTACAGAGTCCGTGTGTGATGGCCGTACAACTATATATGTACAGATGTCCGGTGTGATGGCCTACAACTATATATGTACCGATGTCCGGTGTGATGGCCGTACAACTATATATATGATACACAGTTGTACGCGGTGTGATGGCCAACAACTATATATGTACAGATGTCCGGTGTGGATGGCCGTACACACTATATATTTACCGATGTCCGGTGTGATGGCCGTACAACTTATATGTACAATGTCCGGTGTATGGCCGTACAACTATAATTGTCAGATGTCCGGTGTGTATGGCCGTACAACTATATATGTACAGATGTCCGGTGTGATGGGCCGTACAACTATAATATGTACAATGGTCCGTAAATATTGTCCAGATCCAGCTACATAATATGTACAGAGTCCGGTGTGATGTGCCGTACACTATATATGTAAATGTCCGGTGTGATGGCCTACAAACATATATGTACAGATGTCCTGTATGAGCCGTACAAAAATATATGTACAGATGTCTGTGTGAGACGCAGCACAACTATATGTACACAATTTCCGGTGTGATGCGAGCACAACTAATATATGTACAGATGTCGCGGTGTGATGCGCAGCACAACTAATATATGTACCAGATGTCCGGTGTGATGGCCGTAAACTAAATATGTACGATGTCCGTGTGATGCCACAACTTATATGTACAGATGTCCGGTGTGATGGCGTACAACTATATATGTACCGATGTCCGGTGTGATGGCCGTACACTATATATGGTACCGAATGTCCGGTGTGTGATTGGCGTACAACTATATATGTACCGTGTCGGTGTGATGGCTGCACAACTATATATGTACAGATGTCCGGTGTGATGGCCGTACAACTATATATGTACAGATGTCCGGTGTGATGGACCACAAATATATACATGCCGTTGTGATGGCCATACAACTAGATATGTACAGATGTCCGGTGTATGCCGTACACTATATATGTAACGATGTCCGGTGTGATGCCGTACAACATTATGTACAGATGTCCGGTGTGATGGCCATACAACTATATATGTACAGATGTCCGGTGTGATGGCCACACAAATATATGTACAGATGTCCGGTGTGATGGCCATACAACTATATATGTACCGATGTCCGGTGTGATGGCCGTACAACTATATATGTACCGATGTCCGGTGTGTGAATGGCCGTACAAACTATATAGTAACGATGTCGCGGTGTGATGGCCGTACAACTATATATGTACAGATGTCCGGTGTGATGGCCATACAACTATATATGTACAGATGTCCGGTGTGATGGCCACTACAACTATATATGTACAGTCCGGTGTGGGTGCCGTACACTATATTATTCAGATGTCCGTGTGATGGCCGTACAACTATATATGTACCGATGTCCGGTGTGATGGCCGTAACAACTATATATGTACAGATGTCCGTGTGTGATGGCCTACAACTATATATGTCAGATGTCCGTGGTTGATGGCCACACAACTATATTTACGATGTCCGGTGTTATGGCCGTACAACTATATATGTACAGATGTCCGGTGTTGATGGCCATACAACTTATATGTACAGTGATGCACGTTGTGATGGCCACACAAAACTATATATGTTACGATGTCCGTGTGATGGCCGTACAACTTCTATGTACAGATGTCCGTGTGTATGGCTACAACTATTATTGTACAGATGTCCGTTGTGATGGCCGTACACACTATAATGTACCGATGTCCGGTGTGATGGCCGTACAACTATATAGTACAGATGTCCGGTGTGATGGCGCCGCACAACTATAATATGTACAGATGTCCGGTGTGATGGCCTGTACCACTATATATGTACGATGTCCTGTGATGGACCGACAACTATATATGTACGATGTCCGGTGTGATGGCCGTACAACTATATATGTACAGATGTCCGGTGTCGATGGCCCGTACAACTATTATGTACAGATTGTCCGGTGTGTGATGGCCGTACAACTATATAGTACAGATGTCCGGTGTGATAGCCTACAACTAATATGTACCGATGTCCGGTGGAGCCGTACAACTATATATGTACAGATGGTCCGGTGTATGGCCCTACAACTATATATGTACAGATGTCCGGTGTGATGGCCGTACAACTATATTGTACGATGTCCGGTTGTGATGGGCCGTACAACATATATATACTCGAATGGTGTCCGGTGTGATGGCCGTACAACTATATATGTACAGATGTCCGGTGTATGGCCGTCACTATATATGTACAGATTCCGGTGTGATGGCGCAGTACAACTATATAGTACCATGATTTCGGTGTGATGGCCGTACAACTATATATGTACAGATGTCCGGTGTGATGGCCTTACAACTATATATGGTACGATGTCCGGTGTGCATGGGCCGTACAACTATATATGTACAGATGTCCGGTTGTGATGCCGTACAATATATATGTACAGATGTCCGGTTTGTGATGGCCGTACAACTATATAGTACAGATGTCGGGGTGTGATGGCCAGTACAACTATAATGTACAGATTGTTTCGTGTGATGGCGTACAACTATATATGTACACGATGTCCGGTGGATGGGCCGTAAACTTATATGTACAATGTCCCGGTGTGATGGGGCGTACAACTATATATGTACGATGTTCCGGTGTGATGGCGCAGACAACTATATATGTACAGATGTCCGGTGGTGATGGCCGTACAACTATATATGTACAGAGTGTCCGGTGCGATGGGGCCGTACAACTATATATGTCCAGATTCCGGTGTGATGGCGCAGTACAACTATATAGTACAGATGTCCGGTGTGATGGCCGTACAACTATATAGTACAAATGTCCGGGTGGATGGTCGTACAACTAATATGTCAGATGTCCGTGTGATGGCCGTACAACTAATATGTAACAGATGTCCGGTGTGGGGGCCGTACAACTATATATGTACAGATGGTCCGTGTGATGGGCCAGTACAACTATATATGTACGATGGTCCGGTTTGATGGCCGTACAAATATATATGTACGATGTCGGTGTGATGGCCGTACAACTAATATGTACAGATGTCGCGGTGTGATGCTACAAACTATATATGTACAGATGTCCGGTGTGGATGGCCGTACAACTATATATATTACAGATGTCCGGTTGATGTCCGTACAACATATATATTCAGATGTCCGGTGTGATGGCCTACAACTATATATGTACAGATGTCGTCGGTGTGATGGCCGACAACTATATATGTACAGATGTCCGTGTGATGGCGTACAACTATATATGTACAGATGTCCGGTGTGATGGCTACAACTATATATGTACGAGTCGGTGTGATGCCCGTACAAACTAATATGTACAGATGTCCGGTGTGATGGGCCATACAACTATATATGTACAGATGTTCCGGTGTGAGGCCATACAACTATAATGTACAGATGTCCGGTGTGATGGCGGCCAACAACTATATATGTACAGATGTCCGGTGTGATGCGGCCATACAACTATTATGTACAGATGTCCGGTTGATGGCCGTCACTATATATGTACAGATGTCCGGTGTGATGGCCGCACAACTATATATGTACAGATGTCCGGTGTGATGGCCACACAACTATATATGTACAGATGTCCGGTGTGATGGCCGTACAACTATATATGTACAGATGTCCGGTGTGATGGCCGTACAACTATATATGTACAGATGTCCGGTGTGATAGCCGTACAACTATATATGTACAGATGTCCGGTTGTGGATGGCCCGTACAACTATATATGTACAGATGTCCGGTGTGATGGGCCGTACAACTATATATGTACACGATGTCGGTTTTGTGGATGGGGCCGTACAACTATATATGTACAGATGTCCGGTGTGATGGCCGTACAACTATATATGTACAGATGTCCGGTGTGATGGCCGTACAACTATATATGTACAGATGTCCGGTGTGATGGCAGTACAACTATATATGTACCGATGTCCGGTGTGTGGTTTACCACTTATATGTATAACAGATGTCCGGTGTGATGGAGCCGTACAACTATATATGTACGATGTCCGGTGTGATGGCCCTACAACTATATATGTACAGATGTTCCGTTGTGATGGCCGTACAACTATATATGTACAGATGTCCGGTGTGGATAGCCGTACAACTATATATACCATATGTCCGGTGTGATGGCCGTACAACTATATATGTACAGATGTCCGGTGTGATGGCCGTACAACTATATATGTACCGATGTCCGGTGTGATGTGCGTACAAACTATATATGTACAGATGTCCGGTGTGATGGCCTACAACTATATATGTACGTGTCCGGTTGATGGCCGTACAACTATATATGTACAGATGTCCGGTGTGATGGCTGTACAACTATATATGTACAGATGTCCGGTGTGATGGCCGTACAACTATATATGTACAGATGTCCGGTGTGATGGCGCAGTACAACTATATATGTACAGATGTCCGGTGTGATGGCCGTACAACTATATATGTACAGATGTCCGGTGTGATGGCAGTACAACTATATATGTACAGATGTCCGGTGTGATGGCCGTACAACTATATATGTACAGATGTCCGGTGTGATGGGGCCGTACAACTATATATGTACAGATGTCCGGTGTGATAGCCGTACAACTATATATGTACAGATGTCCGGTGTGATAGCCGTACAACTATATATATTCAGATGTCCGGTGTGATGGCGCAGTACACTAATATGTACCATGTCCGGTGTGATGGCCGTACAACTATATATGTACAGATTTCTGGTGTGATGGCCCGCTACAACATATATGTACAGAGTCCGGATGGTGATGGGCAGTACAACTATATATGTACAGATGTCCGGTGTGATGGCGTACAACTATATATGTACGAGATGTCCGGTTGTGATGCCCATAACAACTAATATGTACAGATGTCCGGTGCGATGGGGCCGTACAACTATATATGTACAGATGTCTGGTGTGATGGGGCCGTACGACTATATATGTACCGATGTCCGGTGTGGATGGGCCGTACAACTATATATTACAGATGTCCGGTGTGATGGCCGTACACTATATATGTACAGCATGTCCGGGTGGATGGGGCCGTACACTATAGACATGTACAATTCCGGTTGTGATGGCGAGTAGCAACTATATATGTCAGAGGTTGGTTTGTGGAGTAGCATACAACTATATATGTACAGATGTCCGGTTGTGATGCGCATACAACTATATATGTACCGATGTCTGGTGTGCAGGTAAGGCCTACAATATAGATGTACAGATGGTCCCGATGATGTCCGTACAACTATTATGTACAGATGTCCGGTGTGGAATGGCCGTACAAACTATATATGTACAGATTCCGGGTTTGTGATGGCCGCAAACTATATATGTACAGATGTCGGTGTGATGATCACACAACTATATATGTATCAGATGTCCTCGTGATGTGATGGCCAGTACAACTATAATGTACACAGATGTCCGCTTGTGATGGCCGTACAACTATATATGTACAGATGTCCGTGTGATGGCCGTACAACTATATATTTACAGATGTCCGTGTGATGGCCGTACAACTATATATGTACAGATGTCCGTGTGATTCCGACAACTAATTGTACAGTTCCGGTGTGATGGGCTACAACTATATATGTACAGATGTCCGGTGTGATGGCCGTACAACTATATATGTACGATGT
Organism: Engystomops pustulosus; assembly: GCA_019512145.1. NCBI lineage: Eukaryota > Metazoa > Chordata > Amphibia > Anura > Leptodactylidae > Engystomops > Engystomops pustulosus. The sequence continues at coordinate 464,199 of WNYA01000012.1, read as the reverse complement.
CCGCTGTGATGGCCGTACAACTTATATGTACAATGTCCGGCTGTGATGGCCTTACAACGATATATGTAAATGTCCTGTGTGATGGCCGTACAACTATATATGTACGATGTCCTGTGTGATGGCCGTACAACTATATATTACCGATGTATCCGGTGTGATGGCCGTACAACTATATATGTACGTATGTCCGGTCTGTGATGGCCGTACAACTATATATGTACCGATGTCCGGTGTGATGGGTCGTCAAACTATATATGTACAGATGTCCGTGTGATGGCCGTACAACTATAATATGTACAGATGTCGTACCGGTGGTTGATGGCCGTACAACTATATATGATACGATGTCCGGGTTGATGGCCGTACAACTATATTGTACCGATGGTCCGGTTGTGGTGCTACAACTAATATATTACAGATGTCCGGTGTGGTGGCCGTACACTATATATGTACGATTGTCCGTGGTAATGGCCGTACAACTATATATGTACCGATGTCGGTGTGGATGGTGCAGTACAACTATATATGTACAGTGTCCGGTGTGTATGGCCGTACAACTATATATGTACAGATGTCCGGTGTGATGGCCGTACAACTATATATGTACCGATGTCCGGTGTGATGGCCGTACAACTATATATGTACGATGTCCGGTGTGATGGGGCCAGTACAACTTATATGTACAGATGTGTCCTGTGATGGCGAAACTATATATGTACGGATGTCGGTGTGATGGCCCTTACAACTATAGATGTACACCGATGTCCGGTGTGATGGCCGTACAACTATATATGTACAGATGTCCGGTGTTATGGGCCGACAACTATAAGTACATGTCGTGTGATGGCCGTACAACTATATATGTACCAGATGTCCGGTGTGATGGCCCGTACGAACTATATATGTACAGATGTCGGGTGGTGTGATGGCCGTACAACTATATATGTACGATGTCCGGGTGTGATGGCCGTACAAACTATATATGTACAATGTCCGGTGTGATGGCCGTACAACCTATATATGTACACATGCATTTCTAGGTGTGTGCGTACAACTATATATGTACAGATGTCCGGTGTGATGGGCGGCCGCACACTATATATGTACGAGTCCGGTGTGATGGCCGTACAAATAATAAACTGACCGGGTGGTTGATGGCCAAAACTATATATGTACAGATGTCCGGTGTGATGGGCCGTACAACTATATGTACCGATGTCCGGTGTGTATGGGCCGTACAACTATATATGTACCAATGTCCGGTGTGGATGGCCGTACAACTATATATGTACAGATGTCCTGGTGTGATGGCCGTACAACTATATATGTACAGATGTCCGTGTGATGGCCGTACAACTATATATGTACAGATGTCCGTTGTGATGGCCTACAACTATATATGTACAGATGTCCGGTGTGATGGCGTACAACTATATATGTACAATGTCCGGTGTGATGGGGCCGTACAATCTATATAGTACAATGTCGTGTGATGGGAGCCGTACAACTATATATGTACAGATGTCGGTATGCTACAACTATTGTACAATGTCCGGTTGTGGATGGCCGTGTACAAAACTATATATGTACCGATGTCCGGTGTGATGGCCTGTACAACTGATACTGTACGAGTCCGTTTGATGGCCGTACAACTATTATGTACAGATTCCGGTGGTGATGGTCTCGTACAACTATATATGTACAGATGTCCGGTGTGATGGCGTACAACTATATATGTACACATGTCCGGTGTGTGCGCACTTTTTGTAGATCCGGTGTGATGGCGTACAACTATCTGTACCGTCATGTGCCCTCGGGTGTGATGGCCGTACAACTATATATGTACGATGTCCGGTGTGATGGCGGGCCGTACAACTATATATGTACAGTGTCCGGTTGATGGGGGCCGTACAACTATATATGTAACAGCATGTCCGGTGTGATGTCCGGTTACAACTATATATGTACAGATGTCCGGTGTGATGGCCGTACAACTATATTATGTACCATGTCCGTGTGGTGATGGCCGTACAACTATATAGTACAGATGTCCGGTGTGATGGCCGTACACATATATGTACAGATGTCCGGTGTGATGGCCGTACAACTATATATGTACCGATGTCCGGTGTGATGGGGCAGTACACTAATATTGTAATGTCCGGTGATGGCGTAGTACACTATATAGTACAGATGTCCGGTTGTGATGGCCGTACAACTATATAGTACGATGTCGCGGTGTTGATGAGCACACACAGACCACCGAACAGGTTTCGTGGAGATGGAGGGGCGTGTTCAATGCGATCGAAGGGGAGCTTCACTCGAACTGGTCTGAGATCATGCAAACCTGAGTGAAACGTAGCGCGGACACTGAGAACATACACATAGACACTAGCACACGACGTCACAACAGACCCGCCCCTATGTTGTTAACTCTGCATACTTGTCATCTGTGTCCTACACCTGGGCTCAGCCTCACCTCACTCACTGTCAAGCACATGTGGCGGGGCGCGACGTCACTGAGGGGCGGGGCAATCATATCACTATCCACTAGTCATGTGACCGTGGGAGTGTGGTGTCCACTGAGGGGGAGGGTCTTCTGCTCATCGGTAGCAATATACCATAATGTCACAGAATACACGTAATGTCGCTGGCCACTTGTTACCTGAAATTCATGTGACCCGATATGTTATGGGCGGCGGCTTATGCTGCCTCAACCCCCTTGCCCCCCCTGTAGCTCCGAACTGTATATAGTACCGCCCTTGTAGCCGGCCCTTATGTCTCCCCCCGCGTTGTATCCCCGCCCCCGTGTAGCTCCGCCCTGTTCATCTGCCGCCCCCGTGTATCCCCGCCCCCGTGTAACTCCGCCCTCTATATTAGCCGCCCCCGTGTAGCACCGCCCTGTATCTCCGCCCACAGAGGAAGTTGCGGTTGGACGCAGCGGCAGCGGCTGTTCCTCCTGAGTGTATAAGATCCCGGCCCCAGGAGATTATCCAGAGACGGTTAACGTCTCCCGCGAGCTTCCGGTGTATAAACACCTTCCGCTTCTCCTCATCTCCTCTTATTATTCACTATTTCTCTTACATGTAAAGCGTCTGTAACCACCAATGTTCACCTGCACCGGGAAAGGGAGAGAACTTAATATATAATAGCCCTGTATCCAGTATGTGGGGTGTTATTGTCTCTGTAACAGTTATAGGGTGTGGGGTGTATATATTACCTGTTACATTAGGTGTGGGTGGTGTATATGGTGATGTATGTACTGATTATCTGTTCTGTATACAGTATAGGTGTGGGGTGTATAAGACTATGTATGTAGGCTGTATATATATGTTCGTATACAGTTATAGGTGGGGTGGATATATTCTCCTGTATACAGTATAGGTGTGGGTGTATATTATCCCGTTAACGTAGGTGTGGTTGTATAAACTATGGTATGTAGCTGTATATATATGTCTCTGTATCAGTATAGGTGTTGGGGTGTATATATGACTATGTATGTAGCTGTATATATATGTCCTCTGTATACAGTATAGGTGTGGGATGTATATATGACTAGTTATGTAGCTGTTTATATATGTCTCTGTATACAGTATGGTGTGGGGTGTATATATGACTATGTATGTAGCTGTATATATATTCTGTATCAGTATAGGTGTGGGATGTATATGTGACTTGTATGTAGCTATAATATATGTATCTGTATACAGTATCGGTGTGGGTGTATATCTATGACATTTATGTAGCTGTATCATATAGTTGTATACAGTATAGGTGTGGGGTGTATATATGACTATGTAGTAGCTGTATATATATGTCTCTGTAACAGTATGGTGTGGGTGTATATATTACTATGTATGTAGCTTGTATATATATATATGTCTCGTGTTACAGTATAGGTGTGGGGTATGTATATGTGACTATGTATGTAGCTGTGTATATATATATATGTCTGTATACAGTATAGGTGTGGGGTGTATATATGACTATGTATGTAGCTGTGTATATATATATGTCTGTATACAGTATAGGTGTGGGATGTATATATGACTATGTTGTAGCTGTTATATATATATATGTCTGTATACAGTATAGTGTGTGGGATGTATATATGGGCTATGGATGTAGCTGTATATATATGTCTCTGTATACAGTATAGGTGTGGATTATATATGACTATGTATGTAGCTGATATATAATATATGTCTGTATACAGTATAGGTGTGGGGTGTATATATGACTATTATGTAGCTGTATATATTGTCTCTGTATACAGATAGGTTGTGGGATGTATATTGACATGTATTAGTTGTATATATAGTCTCTGTATACAGTATAGGTGTGGGAGTATATATGTCTCTGTATACAGTATAGGTGTGGTGGTATATATGACTATGTATGTAGCTGTATATATACACCTCACCAGCCACTTATTAGGTACACCTGTCAAACTGCTCGTTAACACTTATTTCTAATCAGACCATCACATGACGGCGACTCAGTGCTTTAGGCATTTAGACATGGTCAAGACATCTCTGCAGTTCTCCCAAGCATCAGCTATGGGGAAGAAAGGTGATTGAGGCCTTTGAACGTGGCATGGTTGTTGGTGCCAAAGGGCTGGTCTGGTATTTCAGAAACTGCTGATCTACTGGAATTTTCACGCACAACCATCTCTAGGGTTTACAGAGAAGGGTCCGAAAAAGAAAAAACTCCAGTGAGCGAGCGGCGTTCTGTGGGCGGCAATGCCTTCTTGATGCCAGAGGTCAGAGGAGACAGGGCAGACTGGTTCGAGCTGATAGAAAGGCAACAGTGACTCAAATCGCCACCCGTTACACACCAAGTAGGCAGAAGAGCATCTCTGAACGCACAGTATGTCGAACTTTGAGGCAGATGGGCTAGCACAGCAGAAGAACCCCACCGGGTGCCACTCCTTTCAGCTAAGCACAGGTAAACTGGAAGCTACATTTGCACAAGCTCATCGAAAACTGGACAGTAGAGATATTGGAAAACGTTGTCCTGGGCTGATTAGTCCTCATTCTGCGCGACATTCGATTTTCTGCTGCGACATTCGGATGGTAGGGTCAGAATTTGGCGTCAACAACATGAAAGCATGGATCCATCCTGCCTTGTATCAACGGTTCAGGCTGGTGGTGGTGGTGTCATGGTGTGGGGAATATTTTCTTGGCACTCTTTGGGCCCCTTGGTACCAATTGAGCATCGTTGCAACGCCACAGCCTACCTGAGTATTGTTGCTGACCATGTCCATCCCTTTATGACCACAATGTACCCAACATCTGATGGCTACTTTCAGCAGAATAATGCTCCATGTCATAAAGCTGGAATCATTTCAGACTGGTTTCTTGAACATGACAATGAGTTCACTGTACTCAAATGGCCTCCACAGTCACCAGATCTCAATCCAATAGAGCATCTTTGGGATGTGGTGGAACGGGAGATTGGCATCATGGATGTGCAGCCGACAAATCTGCGGCAACTGTGTGATGCCATCATGTCAATATGGACCAAAATCTCTGAGGAGCTTCCAGCACCTTGTTGTATCTATGACACGAAGAATTGAGGCAGTTCTGAAGGCAAAAGGGGGTCCAACCCGTTACTAGCATGGTGGACCTAATAAAGTGGCCGGTGAGTGTATATGTCTTTATATAGTATAGGTGTGGGATGTATATATCATATTCAAATTACCTGTAATTGATGTCTGGAAGGAAGCCAAAATCTATAAACTCTCAGTATAATTTTAAACATCAAACCTAGCACAAATGTCAAGTTTTGTTCTTGTTCAGACAACCTCAGATTCTCTAATAACTGATAAGTCACAGGTGAGCTCAGGAGAAGAAATCAGACCAAACAACGTATGGTATAATATCCCAGCTTCTGCAAACTGCTAGGCAGATGTGATGCTTTATTCACGTCACAAAGGATTTTACAGAAACCCTCAGTGTGGCCGGACCTGGCGTGGTTAGCTAAAGATAAGAAGTAATGTCCGTAGTTCATTGGTTAGTAAATTATAATATGATAATAGTTGTTTTAAGGGCTGACCACCAATCACTTACCCACCGCAATCTAAGAGTCCCATGGGTGGTCAATACTAGAGTTTATTTGCTTCCCTAAGAAGTTTATTAATCCCTATCAAAACTTTAATAAGGCATAAAAGTAACAAACTTGACTTGATTGAATCCACTCAGGACTTCCTTCTGGCTTTACTGGAGTACTTGTTGTCTGCAGAACCTGGAAGGCATCATCATCTCCGGGATCATCTCTCCTCCTTACATGGCTCGTTATCACCAACCGATCTCCAGGTTGAAGCTCATGAAAGAGAAAACTCAAAACCATACTTTAGTACAGGGCGTGTGTGAGGTTATCATGTAGTCTGCAAGTCTCCCATACTGCATTTGGAGCAACTGTGAATAATAATATCCTAATCTAGGAACCAAACCAAATTAAATCTCGTAGGGACTCAATCCTGTCTTTTTACTGGCCTATATCTTACTGAAAGGGCTAATGGCTAATGGTAGACCCTCGGGCCATGGTTTCCCGGTCTCCACCATTGCCTTTTGGATCTTTAGTTTTAGAGTCCCCAATCAACCTCTCAACCTTCCTTCTACTTTGTGGAATGGGGTAGGATGTGAACAACCTAATCTATCCCTAAATCTTAACTTCTCTTGGGAAGTGGGTACCTTTTGAGCACTTTTGGTCACTCATACCTGTAGACCATTTTTGAACTGAACATAGTCAATACACTTCTCTCTGGGAAAAATACAAAAATCTTTGGAGTGCCCTGGGTGGCACCTTCACCAAATACTGGAGCTCCTGGATGTTTTAAACGGGTGTATATAACCATAAGTCACCCAGGTCACAGTAGGTTGTAAAGAGTCCATTGTCCATAGATCAGACTGGCACCTTCTTCTTGCTGCATCTTCTGTTCTTCTTTTGCCGCTTGTCGCTGCAGGACCTGTAGCATGTTAGGAATTACCAAGGTGGAGGTTTCCTCAGCTGGCAACACAGTCATGGTGGCGACTAAGGGTACGGACGTCCTGACAGCTTCCTTGGCCGCTCTATCTGCTAAATCATTCCCTTGTGTTTCTGTTCACCTTGGTGATCCGTCACCATGGTAGCTTCGGGTCTCACGAAGACCCGAAGCTACTTCGGGTTAACCCATTCATGTAGTATGGCAGTATATGATAGGATCGATCAGACAACCTAGGGTTAAATTACCCTAGGGAGTCTGAAAAATAGTAAAAATAAAAATAAAAAAAAAGTTTAAAAAAAAAATATATAATAAAAAACCTAAAAATTAAAATCACCCCCCTTTCCGTAGAACTGATATAAATATAAATAAACAGTAAAAATCATAAACACATTAGGTATCGCCGCGTCCGAAAATGCCCGATCTATCAAAATATGATAACGGTTTTTCACTGCGTTTAACCCCATAAAAGAAAATCGTGCCCATTTAAAAAAAAAAAATCTATAAAAAGTGATCAAAAGGTCGTAAAGTCCTAAAAATTATAACATTGTAAACGTCATCAAGATCCGCAAAAAACGGCACCACCCACAGCTCTGTACACCAAAGTATGAAAAAGTTATTAGCGCCAAAAGACGGCAAAATCCCCCAAAAAATTTTGTACGGGAGGTTTTAATTTTATTTAAATGTATGAAAACATTATAAAACCTATACAAATTTGGTATCCCCGTAATCGTACCGACCCAAAGAATAAAGTAGACTTGTCATTTGGGGCGCACAGTGAAATCTGTAAAATCCAAGCCCACAAGAATACGGCACAAATGCGTTATTTTTACCAATTTCACTGCATTTGGAATTTTTTTCCCGCTTCCCAGTACACGGCATGGAATATTAAATACCACCATTTTGAAGTGTAATTTGTTACGCAGAAGATAAGCCGTCACACAGCTCTGTACATGAAAAAATAAAAAAGTTACAGATTTTTGAATGTGGGGAGTGAAAAATTAAAATGCAAAAACGAAAAAGAGCTGCGGCGGGAAGGGGTTAAGTGTTTGGGCAGCACTTATTAGCATACAGCTAAAATATTATAACTGTAAACCGTGATTAGCTACCCATCAGAGAGGTTCTAACCAAGAAATAAAAATTTTAATAATGAATAAGCTGCTACTATCTGCTCAAACACTAGAGGGTCTCATCTTACTAAATAATGAGCTATGAGTCTTATCTACTTCCTTGGCTTGGAGCCCGTACTTTCCAACGCTAAAGACCTTGAACACAACAAGACAATATAACACTGTGCTGAAATGTTGGCGTTCTTGTGATATCTCTGCAGCTGTGTGTCCCGCTATCGGACAACAACTCTCAGGAGTAATACAGGGAAATGTTACTTTAAAAATACTTCTTCTACCGCCAACTGCCTTGTCTGAATAATTTTCCCAACCACAGGGGGTTTTTATAATCATCAGAATCAAATGCTTTAACTGGACCATAAACAGAACAGCACTATCTATTCCCAGAATTCTCTCCATTACTCCTGAACACAGTTCTTTCTATGCACCTGCTTTCCCACCACAATGCTACCAGCCTTCATGTTCCATCATGTCATCTTTCCAATTCTACATAAATCTTACCCTCAACAACATCACTGACATTTCCTACTCTTGAATTTCGATAGCATACTGTTCTCAAGGTTTATGATCCTCAGCCAGCCTCTATGGCTGCCAACAGAGTAAAGTCATAGTCAATTAACTTTAAAGGGGTATTCTCATCCTGGGTATTCACAATCAGTTTGATAAATCTGCCATATATAAACATTTCTTCCATTAGATATTATTTAAAAAAATGTTCCTGTGTGAAGATAATTTCTCATAAATATAGTCATGTTGTCCCTTAGAAACGAGAAAGCTTCCCCGGATACGGCCACCTCTGCTGGATGGATTTCACAAATAAATAGAAAGTTTTTGTATATGAAATGTCCGGGAGTTACTGTATGTCCCACAGCCGTCCTGTGGCAATGATCGCTGAATCCTGGTGGTCCGGCAGGACTCTATAGCTCATGTCTGGCCACCGCTGCCAAAGTGTGACGTGGTCGTAACTGAGGAAGCTATCTGGTTTCTAAGGGACCATATCACTACATTTATGAGAAATTATCTTCACACAGGAACATTTTTTAATTAACATCCAATTGAAGAAATGTTTATATATGGAAGATTAGTGAAACTGAATGTGAGTGCCCAGACGAGAATACCCCTTTAAGTTTTGAGAAATTGTTTTTGTAAAATGGCTGCGGGGGCTCGGTCATAGGCATGCTGTTTTAAGATGGCCGCCACTAAAGCATGGTGGGGAGTGGCTTTTGCCTTAAACAAAGATAAATCTGAAACAATAGTGGAAGGGAAAGGGCGCTCCTATGGTGTAGTATCCTCTGGTGTATTTTAAAATAGGTGATAATGAAAACTTCTCACCTGGTGAAAAACCCAAAAATAAATGTGGAAAACCCAAATGTTTGTGTTGCCAGTCCATCAGAACAGGCTCCACTTTTTTATGCACCAACACAGGAGAAGAATTCCCCCTAAAAAAAAAAATGTCGTGCCAGAGTAGGTATGTTATCTACCTCATAAAATGTAATATATGCCAACTACAATATGTTGGCAGAACAGTCCAAACCTTACGTAACCGTTTAAACAAACACCGTGAAAATATCAAGAAAAACTTTCTCCTACAAGGAGTCTCCAAACATTGTACTCTATACCATCCCAAAATACCATTCCCCATTTCTATTATGCCGATAGATCATATCCCAGACACATTTCCCAATCGCTTCCAAATGCTATGCAAACGAGAAGTATACTGGATGTTCAAACTAAATACACTGTCACCTGGTGGCCTTAATGAAATAAACGAAACCATTCTATAAAATAATTAAGTAAAAACACATAAATACCCACAAAGATCAGTGTCTCTCCGTTCTTGCCAAAACATCAGCCTCCCATACAGCACCATAGCAGCTACTCCTTCCCAAACACAAGAGCTTTACTCCAGTCCTTCTGGTACAAATCAGCTTCCGTACCTGTAGTTCCCAAACATCAAGAGCGTTACTCTAGTCTTTTTGGTACAAATCGGCTTCCGTACCTGTAGTTCTCAAACATCAACCCCTTTTGTCCCTAAGCTATGCCCATAGTTGTAGTTTTATCCCTACTGGAAACCAGCAATCATGAAGACATCACATATAGGTACCATTGTACTCTCTTGTTTATTATGCTATTTAGTACTGTACCCTCTTGTATTCTATTGTAATCATCAATACTAACCGCTGATTATAGTATGACTTTAATAACGAGATTTTAACATCTGTAAAGTATATGATACCTAAATGATTACCCTATACCTGACAACCGGAAATGATCACCTGTGAAGAAGATCACTCATCAGCTACTCACCAGCCATTATAAATGAGCATCCATCCTTAGTGAATAACACATGAACCAGAGGAAGCGCTCGGTTCGAGCGCGAAACGCGTAGTTCTCTTTTAAACAAATTATATATATTTTTTATGTTTATTTTTAACCTGTTACTACCACATTAGAATACCAATAAAAATTGGATTTTTAAAAAAAAGTAAACCTAGCCTTCCAGCGCCGTGCAAACGCTCATCATGCATCATAGATGCGCAATCTGAAAAAATAGTTTCTAAACAAAGATAAAGGGGTGTGACTGGTGCCGTGGTGATTTGGGGAGGAGGGGAGCACCACAATTATAACAAATCTCTTCCGACTCCATTAATCCACCCTTCTGGTGATATGGGATAAAGGGGGTGGAGTCTATCAGGGCGCTGCTCCGCGCCATCTTTCTTCTTTGTTTCAGGGAGGAAAAAATAACACATAAAATCTCCCTCTCTTTTTCTTCAAACTACTTTTCCACAATAACTTTTATCTGTCTCATTATCTCCCGTCTCTTTCTATCAAGCTCTCTTAGCTAAGCGGACACTCTAAAGAATTCTCTACACAGATCTCATGATTTACAACCTACTATCTCTTTGTTACATTCCTTTCCGCTAATTTATTATTCCAGCAGGAATATTTGGCTTCTGCTTCTTGCTGGGGACATAACTCATACATCAGCCTGTATGGTGGTATAATAACTAATGAGACAAAAGATGGCTGATGACTTCACTACACAACTCCCAACTATTAGCAGCCCACAGAAGATCAATACTTATATATCTCCAGGTTCAATAACTAGAGCTTTACTTTGGTCAAAACTGTACAGATGAGAAGCCGACTAGACGGCTATCCTGACCAGAGACAGAGGAGGATTATAGGCAAGATAACATGTATTTTCTTACTTTTGTATGGGGCTGAAGTCCCCACCTCCTGCGTTATTCAGCCAGATTTAGACAGTCCTTAATGCAGCTTCACAATCTTGTACCCTGTCTGGCCACAGATTATTGCAGTAACTATTTTGGATTGCACACTAAAACCTGTTTGCCCCTCTGAATGTATTGAGCTCCAAATTGGAGATATATATATATATAAAATAATGTGTATGCAAAGAATCCCACAGACATGGCCAAGGTCAGTAAGATTCTCCTGCGTCTTCCTTATCTCTGCCTCCTGGAGGATTTCTTGAACAAAGCTTTAACTCATTCTGTCCTCTTACGAAGAATTTGATAGCAGCTGCTCAATGTACAATCGGTTTCAGTTTCCGGAATTAATACAGTTTCACGTTCTTCCGCCGTCAAATCACACCTGGTTCCTCCGGTTGTGAAATTATAACCTCATGACGTCTTACCACGACTTATAAGGGCCTTGTGCTTCCTCAGCGTGCTGTGTCTCTATCCCTCTCTAACGTCCCTACCAAAAAGGAACCAGGTCTATGGGCAACACCACATGGGTGCCAGTACAAAGTACCAGTACAAAGTACCAGTACCGGCCCCCAAGCCCCTACTCATGCTTCAAGGCTCAGGTTGGTCCAGAGAATGGACAGACAACACCCTGTCATTGCCGGTCCGGGGGCCCTCTCGGCTCCTCGAGTGTACGATCCGAGTCACGGCACCATCTGTCAAGTTATGTTCTTGTTCACACAACCTCAGATTCTCTAATACTGATAACAGTCACAGGTGAGCTCAGGAGAAGAAATCAGACCAAACAACGTATGGTATAATATCTCAACTTCTGCAAACTGCTAGGCAGATGTGATGCTTTATTCACGTCACAAAGGATTTTACAGAAACCCTCAGTGGGCTGGATTTGGGCTCGGCTAGAGATCAGAAGTAATGTCCATAGTTCATTGGTTAGTAAATTATAATATGATAATCGCAGAAACTAAGGCTGTTTCTTCTTGTAGTGGGCAGAATTGTTACTCAGCCAAGGCCACATTTTTTCACTTCACAGGGCTCTGTTATCCCTCTTCATCCATAGTCCGCCTCATCTTAGTTTTCAGCATTTAGCAAGTATATAAAAGATAAAAACATTTTAATTAAACATATAACAATATTTCACACAAACCTCTCGTGTGCTCCTCACATTAGCGATCATGCTTGTCGTATGTCTCTTAGTACCGTGAGGTATATTGAAAGTGTGTCATCATTGTCACGGGTGCCTCTGCGACCCATATCGCGGGTCACAAGCGCACCCGTGTACCTCTGTGTGCCCCAGCGAGGAATCACTTCTCACGGATCCAGCGCTCTGGCGCTTGTTCCTGACTTCAAGGGTGCGTGTGTGCCGGCTATGTAAAATTTAAAGGGCCAGTGCTGCCAATTTTGTTAAATTGTGATTTCCCATTTTGAACCTGGCTCAGTTCCTGATTACGCTCCTCCACTGCCTGCCTTGACCTATTGCTACGTCCCAGACTCTGATCCTGTGCTGCCTGTCTCAACCTCCTGCCTGTCCCCGACCACGAGTTTGCCTGACGTTTCTGTACTTCGCATTGACCGCCACCGTTATAAAGTCTCGCCCATGGAACGTCCTAGTGGTACCACGCCGCAACAAGTCCAACCTACTTTGTGGCGGGCTCTGGTGAAAACCGGGTACCTCTTAGACCCTCGTCCCACGTCTCGGCTTACGTCATCGCCTGCAGTGGTATAGAGGATCCACTACCACCGATCCTGACAACCTATCCTCTCTGATCAGGTGCTTGTCAATAAACATTCTCCATTTCCGAAAGAAGAATTTTGTTTTTATTTCTCTTCTCCTGTTGGCTTCCTGTCTGTCAGTATGTAAATGGTGTGAAATTTTCTGGTTATTTCAGTAAATGTTGGGAGCGTGTTGACTAGCGAGTGGCTTAGGAGGGTTCTTTTAGCAGTCAGGAACGTTATACGTGTGATGGGTCTAAACTATAACATGGATTTTTCATCTTGGTTCCTTGAACTGGGCGAATGGAACAACATACACTCAACGGCCACTTTATTAGGTACACCTGTCCAACTGCTCGTTAACACTTAATTTCTAATCAGCCAATCACATGGCGGCAACTCAGTGCATTTAGGCATGTAGACATGGTCAAGACAATCTCCTGCAGTTCAAACCGAGCATCAGTATGGGGAAGAAAGGTGATTTTACTGCCTTTGAACGTGGCATGGTTGTTGGTGCCAGAAGGGCTGGTCTGAGTATTTCAGAAACTACTGATCTACTGGGATTTTCACGCACAACCATCTCTAGGGTTTACAGAGAATGGTCCGAAAAAGAAAAAACATCCAGTGAGCGGCAGTTCTGTGGGCGGAAATGCCTTGTTAATGTCAGAGGAGAATGGGCAGACTGGTTTGAGCTGATAGAAAGGCAACAGTGACTTAAATCGCCACCCATTACAACCAAGGTAGGCAGAAGAGCATCTCTGAACGCACAGTACGTCGAACTTTGAGGCAGATGGGCTACAGCAGCAGAAGACCACACCGGGTGCCACTCCTTTCAGCTAAGAACAGGAAACTGAGGCTACAATTTGCACAAGCTCATCGAAATTGGACAGTAGAAGATTGGAAAAAACGTTGCCTGGTCTGATGAGTCTCGATTTCTGCTGCGACATTCGGATGGTAGGGTCAGAATTTGGCGTCAACATGAAAGCATGGATCCATCCTGCCTTGTATCAACGGTTCAGGCTGGTGGTGTAATGGTGTGGGGAATATTTTCTTGGCACTCTTTGGGCCCCTTGGTACCAATTGAGCATCGTTGCAACGCCACAGCCTACCTGAGTATTGTTGCTGACCATGTCCATCCCTTTATGACCACAATGTACCCTGTAACATCTGATGGCTACTTTCAGCAGGATAACGGCCATGTCATATAGCTGGAATCATCTCAGACTGGTTTCTTGAACATGACAATGAGTTCACTGTACTCAAATGGCCTCCAGAGTCACCAGATCTCAATCCAGTAGAGCATCTTTGGGATGTGGTGGAACGGGAGATTCGCATCATGGATGTGCAGCCGACAAATCTGCGGCAACTGTGTGATGCCATCATGTCAATATGGACCAAAATCTCTGAGGAATGCTTCCAGCACCTTGTTGAATCTATGCCACGAAGAATTGAGGCAGTTCTGAAGGCAAAAGGGGGTCCAACCCGTTACTAGCATGGTGTACCTAATAAAGTGGCCGGTGAGTGTAGACATTGACGTGAGCGGGACCAGGTCTCCTTATGGGTTTGTACATGTTTCCATGTCCCAGGACTCCTGGACCTGGGGCATGTCCATATAGAATGGAATAGGTCAGTTCCTGTAAGAGAACATTTAGGACAGTTGGTAATACTCTCTGGGTGTGTAGGGTTAGGGGGGGAAATTGAATGCACATGTAGGCCTGGTCTGATGAGTCTCGATTTCTGCTGCGACATTCGGGTGGTAGGGTCAGAATTTGGCATCAACAACATGAAAGCATGGATCCATCCTGCCTTGTATCAATGGTTCAGGCTGGTGGTGGTGGTGTCATGGTGTGGGGAATATTTTCTTGGCACTCTTTGGGCCCCTTGGTACCAATTGAGCATCGTTGCAACGCCACAGCCTACCTGAGTATTGTTGCTGACCATGTCCATCCCTTTATGACCACAATGTACCCAACATCTGATGGCTACTTTCAGCAGGATAACGGCCATGTCATATAGCTGGAATCATCTCAGACTGGTTTCTTGAACATGACAATGAGTTCACTGTACTCAAATGGCCTCCAGAGTCACCAGATCTCAATCCAGTAGAGCATCTTTGGGATGTGGTGGAACGGGAGATTCGCATCATGGATGTGCAGCCGACAAATCTGCGGCAACTGTGTGATGCCATCATGTCAATATGGACCAAAATCTCTGAGGAGCTTCCAGCACCTTGTTGAATCTATGCCACGAAGAATTGAGGCAGTTCTGAAGGCAAAAGGGGGTCCAACCCGTTACTAGCATGGTGTACCTAATAAATTGGCCGGTGAGTGTAGACATTGACGTGAGCGGGACCAGGTCTCCTTATGGGTTTGTACATGTTTCCAGGACTCCTGGACCCTGGGGCATGTCCATATAGAATGGAATAGGTCAGTTCCTGTAAGAGAACATTTAGGACAGTTGGTAATTCTCTCTGGGTGTGTAGGGTTAGGGGGGGAAATTGAATGCACATGTAGCTGAATGTCATAACTTGACATCCCTCCATCTTTCACTTACTATCCATCTTTTCACCTGGACCCATCCCTGTAGGAGTCTGTCAGTTGTGTAATATGTAAATGACATGTGAGAGAGAGATGGTTCCCCTCTATGGCATATTACTTGGTACAGTTCCAAGATAGATTTCTTAAAGTCCCTATCTTGGAATATACAATCAAATGTATTATTCGTCATTTCACTCGCCAAGTTTGGGAAACATGGTGGCTGAGTGGTTAGCACAGATATGATTAAGGACTAATACCGTGTTCTGTCCAAAACGCGTCATCTCATGCTTTTCTTTTGTGTTGTTGTACTGTTTTTAACTTTTTTGATGTTTTGAATAAACCGAAGTGAATACTTTTTAACCTCATACCGGTGCGGATGAAGTGGATTTTCTTCCTCTCATTTTCCTGGTTAGCACTATAGCTTGGGTTCAAGGGCTAGAAGTGCCTGGCACCTCCTGACGCTGAAGTTAGTTTTGCTTCGTCTAGGACCGCTAGAACTCCTCTCAGATTTGTAACTGCTGCCCTCCCTTTTATAAATCTCACTTGTGATTGTTCAATGAGCGACGGCATGATATGGGAGAGAAGATTGGCTAGAAGTTTTGCTATTAATTTTAAGTCCTGGTTGATCAGGGATTTCGGTCTCTGTGATCCTGGTTTAAGCAAGTCTCTATCGGGCTTTGGTAGCACTTTTATAAATGCTACGTTCGATTGTGGCATCAGTGGCTCGTCCTTCGGGAGTTCATTATAATACTTTGCCAATGGAGATGATACCTGAGTCCTTAGGGCTTTATAAAATTCGGCGGGGTAGCCACCAGGGCCTGGAATTTTATGATCGTTTAAACCCTTGATAGTCACCCCCACTGCCTCTTCCGTGATCTCTGCATTTAACGATTCCAGTTAATCCTAAGTTATTGTTGGGAGGTTGAGGGTCTTAAGGTAATCTTGGGCTATTCTGTCAGTATTTGGGTTTGGATCTGAATAGTATTTCATAGAAAGTCTGGAAGACTTTCAGTATGGCGTAGGGATCTGAGTGGGTTACTCCCATTTGGTCTTGTATATGTCCTCTTGCCAGATTAGCTAAGAGCCTCCCCCTCCCCTTCAATATTTAAATAGCTCCGCTTAAAAACTGCTACCCCTGCTCGAAGGGCTTTTTTGGCTTCCTTCCAGACATCAAGACTCTGGTTGCTGCAAATATTTATTATAGGCCAAACGCACAAGTCAGGAACAAAGACCCTACAAAGGCCATCATTTTACCTCTCAGGGCCATCTTGTCCGAACCCCAGTATAACATGGCGTGCCCTGCGATGAACGTTCAAATTCGTACTCGGTCCACCACCCTTACAGTTGTTGGACGAAATAATCGTCTTTGACTAAGTATGTTAGGAATCGCCAGATGTAGTCCTCTCCCTTAATGTGGTTTTCCACTATGTTCAGAGTTATCGGTGCGTGGTCTGACATTATCAATTGCTCGATGTCTACTTCTACAACTTTGTGGATTAGCGGCTCACCAACCAATATGTAACCTATGCGCGACCATGTGTGATGTACCTCAGAGTGGAATGTATATTCCCTACTGTCAAGTGCAGGTGCCTCCAAACATCTATAAGGTTGGAATCTATCGCTGTCAGGAATAAGTCAGTGTTGGTCTCTGTCGTAATTTGCACCAAGATGGCCGATCGATCTAGATGTTGTTGCATGACTTGGTCAAAGTTTACTGCAACTACCTTATACAGGCATAGGTCTCCTGCCAGTTGATTTTCTAGTTTCCTGAAAAAGGACGTTGGTCATGATTTGGTGCGTAAACATAGTCAAGGCTAACCTGCAATATTCGACCCTCCACTTTTGAGCTGTGAGAAAGCATCTTAATCCTCGCTTTCCGGTCCCAGGGCAGTTGCTTCCCAGTATTTTTGCATGAGCCTCACATCTGTTGCCTCTAAATGTGATTCCTGTAATAGGGCTATGTCAGCCTTGAGTTATTTAAGGTGTCTCAGGACCAGCAACCTTTTCTGCAGGGTCCACAGGTCCCTCACATTTCACAAAATTACCCTAATGATGTATTACCCTGACGCTCTTTATTTGTCTCTTAGCGGTACTATCTACTTCTTTTGCCAATGACCCCATACGGACCATATTACCATATTATATGTACCATATTAACAATACAATTTTTTAAAAATTGTTTCCACATAACGGAACTGCTACTGTATTCCACACAGAGTGTAATGCTAGGGGAAGTATTCATTAGCAACTTCCTCTTCTTCCAACATGGGCTGAGACCACAGCATACTACCCAGGCTTCACAAGTAGGGCATCATTAAAGTCTGTCACCCTTTGCTAGATTAAAATTATTAGTAGTGTTCAGTGTGTGCCAAAGTCTCCTTCAGTACAGTATAAGACACGTTGGTAGTGTTCCCCGGCTACAGTCGTTACCTTGAGTTTACTCACTGCAAGTCCTTCTAGATGTTTACTTGGGAGGTTGTCTGCTTCTCAGGTCTTGCCCCACCGTTTCTTCCACTTGTTGTTTAATTGCGTATTGTATTCGGGGGCTGCGTGTCCTCTTGCCTTTGTCGGTAGGAGGTGCAGCCCGGATCTGGACTTGCTGTTCGTCTGTTCTGGGTCGGCGAAGTCTCTGAGGCTCTCACAGGCCCGGTAAACGGGCCCGGTAAACGGGTACCTTAACCGCTGCCTCTTTCAGATCATCAAAGGTGCAAGTGGAAGCATCCAGATGTGTGATTTTCAGCAGCGCCGGATATATGACCTAGAACTTCTACTTGCGTCTGAATAACTCTGTGCATCGTCCACTAAACGTTTGCCGTCTTTTGGTCAATTCTGCTGAGTAATCAGAAAATAATAGAATCTTGTTCCTTTCTATTAGTCGCAGCACTTTTCTTCTCCGGTACGTCCTCCAGATCTGTTCCTTGTCCCCATAATTCAGGTACTTCGTTATGGCTTGCCTGGGGCACTCACCCACCCCTGATGATTGTGTAGATGGGGAGCGCGCTGGCTTAGGAGGACCGATTCTATGTGCTCTTTCCTCACATAGCGGGTTTTCTATGCCTAGCAGCCTTGGAAATGTACTGGAGAACACCTTCTGCATTGCCAGTCCTGATATGGTCCCACTAGGCAAAGATTGCTGCGTCTTGACCTGTTTTCCAGGTCATTTAGTTTTTCGGACATTCTGCAATTTCTTGCTGCTAGAGACTTTACTCTGGCCACTACCCCAGCCATGTCATCTTCCATTGAGGAGACGTGTTGTTCTGCCTTCTCTACTCTGTTTGCATTTTGCCTTGATGTCATTTTGTAAAGCTCTCAGGGATTCTGCAATAGATGACACTGGTCTTGTAGCGTGGGACCCATTCTTTTGCCAGGCGCTTGTTATTTATATGTGGCTGTTGGCTTCCTCCTCCGTTTGGTCCCCTCTTGTCTCTGCTATGCAGAGCGTCAACGCCATCTTGCCCATGTGAGTTTCCCCTGCTTCTCTGTGCCCATGCCATTTGTGGCGTCACTAGGCACCTTTCACCTTTTAAATGATGCTGCTCAGCTTACCGTTCACGAGAAGCGTGAGAAGCACTGTTGTTTGTGGTGTGTGGGCGGCGGGGGTCTGGTTTAGGGCTCTATGCTGCGGAGCTTGTCTTTCCCTGGCATGCTGGAGCCGTAACCAGAAGTCCCCAGTCAGTTTTTCTTGTGCCCATGCTTTAAGTTGTTCACAGAACGGCACCCCTGACTCCCAGGTGGTGTCGCTGACAAGTGAAGCATCTGAAAGGTCTTTAGCAATAATTGTCCCATAGTCCCCAGCTTGATGGAAGTTAAAGAATACAGATATTTCCAGGTTGCCAACTACATCTTCTGGTCTTGCTTAATGGTTCTGCAAAAGGCTTTCGGAAGTTTTCTCGGATCAGGAAATTGGTCTACCAGGGTAGTCTTCTGATTGTGGTTGAAGTTGACCTATAGCATTGGTTGATATGTCCCTGGGATGTTGAAAGAGGTGGAGGAGGAGGCAGTCCCAATTGTAGTTCTTTCCCCTCATCCTTCAGAACTGGACACCGCATCTCAAAAAGAGGCGGCGGCATCCAGCGTTGGCAGGTCGTCTGTATGGCTTATACAGTGGGGTCATCATTTGCAACCAGACGGACAACCGGGCTGATTAATGTCAGAACCATCGCACCTAGTCATGTTCACATACAAAATTTCTCTGGCACAAGCATGCAAGGGGAACCCGAAAATCCCAGAGCTGATGGCAGGGATATATATAGAGAAAATACCTTGATCACAACTCACATAAACCATTACCCTGTTTAAGGTGCTTTTGAGGAGGTGAATTCTCTGGCTGTGGGGTTGTTGGTGGTACCGAAAGCAAGAGGCCAGGGCCTATGGTGGCTACCTTCACATTTATTTCACATTTGTTGCATCTCTAGCCCTCCTGTGTCTGCCAGGGCTCAGTTCACTCCACTGTTGCATTGCAGAGCTGTATGAAGGATTGTTTTCTGCATAACAAATTGTCCTTCCTCATCCCTTCAGTCCAGTGACCTCCCCTCCATTGTCTGGAGAATCCCCATCTGTCACATCACACATGTCATGGACACAATTGCTTCATATAGAGTTTGCTCTTAGTTCTTCTCCATGTTTCCTTCAGTTTCTATAATACAGACTCCCAGAGTTTTCTCCTAGATGATCCTTTCCATCAATATCCCCCAGGAGATCCGGGAAAGGAACAGAGAGCAGAGCGCGCGCCAGGATCCTGGAGCTCACCCCTTGAGATGATCTCTTGATACCCGTAGAGGTTGAGAGTCCTCCGAGAACATGGCTCCTTATCTCTAGGAATAACACGGGAAATGACTGGAAGGTGAAGGATCTTAGGATCTTTATGTAGTATCAGTGTCTCTAACCTCATCATTAATTACAAGGAGAAGAAGATGTCCTAGAACTTACCCTCCAGATCACGACTGCTGAGGCTGTAGGGTGAGTGGCTGTCCGGGAATGCTCTGGACAAAAAAAAGAAATTGTACAATAACACAAGTGGAGGGGTCTTGGGTGATGACTGTGTCATTGTGGGTGTCAGAGTTCCTATAGAATGTGGTCAGGACGTCACTTCTATTTCTTCTCCCCATGGAGGATGGGAGTATATAGAGGACCAACGACCAGTACAAGACATCATGATGGAGGACCACCAGCCCCTCACATCACCAGGTAAGGAGACCTTTCCTGATTATGAAGGACAGAGCAGAGTTGAGGGTCACCTCCTCCATCAGTCTCATCAACACATATAGACAATGTATCAGTCCACGTGGTATATTCCTATAGATGGTGCCAGTCAGAGAAATCCACCAGAGAGAGGTCCCAGTCCCTGGAGATTCCCGAGATTTACACAGGAAACTCAAGAGATGGTCCCAGTCCGCTGAATTCCCGAGATATGTACACCGGAACCAAGAGATGATGTCCCAGTCCTGGAGATCCCCAGGACTACTATAGGTTTTCTCTTAAAGAAGATCCTTCCAGTCAATATCCACGGGATGGAGAAGACAGAGAGCAGATGGCGGCCAGGATCCTGGGCGCTCACCCTGGAGATATCTCCTTGGATAACCTTGGAGAGTGAAGTCTCCCAGACAACGCTTCTTAATCTCTAGGAATAACAGCGGGAAATGACTGGAGAGGTGAAGGATCTTAGGATCTATTTAGTGGATCAGTGTCCTCCCCTAACCAGGATTTACACAGTAGGTGAAGAAGTCGTCTGGTGAGTGTGGTGACCCCCCTGTGTCAGGAGGATGGACCCCCGACCCATCACCGGCCTCCACCTCATTCATGATACATGAGCAGAAGATCCTAGAACTTGCCTCCAGATAGCACTGAGCTGCTGAGGGAGGAGAGGTGAGCGCTGCCGGAATGCTGGGACATGTACAATAACACAAGGAGGGTCGGGTGCTGACTGTTGGTCATTGTTTGGGTGTCAGGTTCCTATAAGGTTTCAGGACGTCAGCTGCCTATTTCTCCATGGAGGAGCGGAGTATATAGAAGGACACAGGACCAGTACAAGGAACATCATGATGAGGACCACCAGCCCCTTCACATCACCAGGTAAGAGGAGACCTCCTATTATAGAGGAAGACGAGGGTGTGAGGTCACCTCTCCATCATCTCATCATCACATTAGACAATGTATCAGTCACTGGTATATTTCCTATAGATGGATCCAGTCAGAGAAATCCACCAGAGAGATGTCCAGTCCTGGAGATTCCCAGAGATATTACACAGAACCAGAGAGATGTCCCGAGTCCTGAAGATTCCCAAGATATTACAGAGGAACCGGAGGAGAATGTCCCCGGACTGTGATCACTCATAGTAATGAGATTCGGAAATTTCTGTTGGAACGAGGAGCGGAGAGGAAATCCTCTCATGTGTGACAGAAGGTAAGAGCCTTTCACGTATCTTTTTGGTTTTATGTGTATTGATGATCATTGGGGCTTCAGCACAAATCAACTTTGTGTGTCCTGATTTTTCCTTTCGATGCCTCTCTTTATGACCTTTCTTTCCCCTTTCTGGGAGCAGTGTTATCCCTGGTCAGGTTGTATATGTTACCTGGAATCTGCTCTTGCTTTCCGATTTCTAACATAAGTCAAAGTGATACCAAATTGGCAAAATTAGGGATTGGCGTGACCCAACATGGGTTAGTAAGTCCAAGCACTCAAACCCCATATGGCGCACACGTGTATCCTTTCTGACCACCGTGGCCATCTTTATCACTGTGGGAACTGGAGCGTCCTTGTAACTGAGGGCCTTGGGCATTTCGGCCCGTCACGGCCGTGTCTCGGGAAAGATCCCTGCCGAAGAATGGTACTGCAGTTGCAGAAACATATTAGCAGAATGTCCTCTACTGTTGTTTAGAAGAGGAGAGAAGGCCGCAGAAAGCAAATTCTGTCAGATCAATGGTCCGGACCCACTGAAACCACGCCACCGATAATGTAAGCCGACACCTGGGACGGAGTTCTAAGTGGCACCGAGCCCGTTTTCACTAGAGCCTGGCCGCAAATGGGGTTTGGACTTCTGCGCAGGATACCATCAGGTCCCTCCACAGGTGCGACTTCGTTTACGGTGGGTGGCCAAGGCAAGGTACAGATCTCGAGGCAAGATAGAGTTGTGGTCAGCAGTGAGGTCAGGAAGGTGGACACAGGATCGGAGTCTGGTGTATCGTAATGCAAGACAGGCGCAAAAAATCTAAGTCAGGAACGAATCGAGGACACAACGGATAATAACAACAGATTGGGACATTCTTCTCCAAGAATAAAGTTCAAAATCCGCAGGGGACACAGGATGGGGCCAAGCATTTAACGGAAGGCGATGGAC
The DNA here is from genome assembly GCA_019512145.1 of Engystomops pustulosus. Classification (NCBI taxonomy): domain Eukaryota; kingdom Metazoa; phylum Chordata; class Amphibia; order Anura; family Leptodactylidae; genus Engystomops; species Engystomops pustulosus. Next base: position 441,273 of record WNYA01000012.1, on the reverse strand, counting down.
ACTGCCATCCTTGGTGCTCTGGTCGTTAAATGACAGTCTCCAGATTACTGTTTGTCTTACGACAGGGCTTCCACATGCCACACATATACATGTCAGGTCTGGAATGGGTAAATTGTCCCAGTCTCCTACTCCAGGATAACGTCCTATAACCATGTTACCGTATAGGCTTTTCTGGTGTGTGCAGGCAGGGGCATCGCTTTGGTTCTAAAGATTGAGGATCACTATCTGCGTCCTCAGGAGAAAGTGTGTATACTGCTTCCCCTGCAGGACCAGTAGCCCGCCGTGAGATTTACTACTTTGAGGCTGCAGGACCTGTGGATATGTCATGATCACATGACCGTAAGGGGACAGTGCACAAGCTGCACTACCTCCCTAGTGAGGGGGAACCATGATGGAGCTAAGGCAGGGGGTGAACTGTGTGGTGCACTGATTGGGGGTACCTGTGTGTGGGGCGGATTTCTTGGGGCCGTGTTCACATGTGGCACTAGGGCCGGGCCTTGCTTTGATCTCAGGTGTTTTCCAGTGAAACATGTGATCGGTAACGAGCACGTTTGTTTGTTTGTTTTTTTAAATGCAAGACAAACGTGTGAGCACGCCTTGACAGTATTTGGGAGAGTGTTAGGGGCAGCACCAGGATAACACTCAGGAACCTAGACATGGTGATGCCTAATGGAGAAGATGGAGGCAGTCACCTGCAGGCACGGATGTAACAAGTAGGATTCTCCTATGTTTCGTAGCGGTATATACTGTCATATAAGTTGTGGAAAAACCAACTGTGAGGGGTTGTATACAGGAGCGGGCATTATGTGCCCTATGCATGGGACCCTGTGCCCTGGATTTTTACCACCCTAGCAGCGCCCCTATTGGGGGAGTTCTTTTTTGGGGAACTGGTCCTCCATGTTCTCCTGCCTCTAAAGATAATGGCTAGTCACTAAAATGTAGTAATGTGGAATGTGCAGGGTCATGGCGAGATTGGCAGAACCACATCCCTCCTATACTTACACTTTCCACTTTTTGAACCCATTCCATAGGGTCAGTGTCTTAGTCCCTAATCAATACCCGTTGAATGTAACTCCTTCCCTTACTAGATACCTATATCTGCCCTCTGCATCAATATTTTATCTTTTTATCGATTTCCCAAATCCTGTGGCCCTGTACATTCTGCCCCTTTAACTATGAGTTTTGAAACACTTTTTTTCATACATATTTCAGTATCTTCCCTCAGATCCTATTCTTTTGGTAGAAGACTACAATATTGGTCCTCACTCTGCCCTGGATAGATTTAGTTTAGTTTTGCAGAGTGGTCCTGTAGAGCCCACAGTTTGGGGGAAATTATTGTATAACTGGTGATATTACTGCTGTAGGAAAAGGCATCCAGAAACCAGCAATACTCCTCCACTCCCACCTAGAATGCCACGTTATCTAGATATATTAGATATGCACTACCACTCATTCTATGTCTGCATATTATCTTGATGTAAATACTTGCCTCAGAAGCGTTGGGATCACTCATCCCACTTGGGTTAATTTTCTCTACACCTCTACCATTGTTAAGCTGGTTGGTTGACGCCTGAATCCCTTCTTGTGCAATTGGTGGACAAAGTGATGCCTCCAATGGGAGATTGAGGGTTTTTTTTTCCCAGAAAATATAACTATACCTCAATACAAAGTGTCTGGGATGATATGAAGATTTTTTGGGGTTGTTCCTATATGCGAAGCAGATTGGTAGACTTAAATCCCAGTTGAGGGAACTCGCGAAGCATCTACCAGCTTAGGTGGTCTCCACAAGGGGTTGGCAGCTCAGTAAAGGAACATGTGTTGAGGTGGCGGAGAATTAAAAGCTTTATATTAAGCAAAAATACTTTGCACAGGAAGATACATTGGGACACTTGCTGTCTACCAATAATTTGTTTCCCAAAATGCCTGAGGTCTATAGCTGTAATATTTCCCCTCATAACTGTTGACGGAGGGATATCAGAATGTCGTCTATAGTCATTATGACAGATTCAGCAAAACAAATTCTTTATCCCCCAACGGATATGCTTTCGTAAGACAGCACACTGGCCCGCGCAATGAGCAAAGTGACCTCCTGGTAGTCTCCCGATTCTGTAGAAGAGCTAGAACTGTGTATTACACCCTACCGAATAACAGGCAACCTGGTATGGATGGGCCTACAGGGGAAATTCTTTTAAAAAACACCAGGAATTTTGTTGCCTCATTTATTAACAGGTATTTCAGGAATCGGAAAGACCGGGAATGTTTCCAGCTCCATGTGAGGAGCATTGATGTTCTCCCCATAAGCCGGGAAAAGATTTGAGATTTCAGACCTAATCCCGATATCTCTTCTTTCAGCCAATGTTAAAATTTAGCCAGGCTGGTGGTCATTGACCTACTAGGAGTGATCACCTCCCTGATTCATACGAACAGTTCGGCTTCCATCCTGGATAGATCAATGGCAGCAAATATTAGTAGCTATATCTCAACCTACAAGCTGAAATACGTGCAGGAGACAATAGTCCATCCTCTCACTCGATGCTCCAAAAGCTTCTACAACGTTGATGGTAATTTCTTGCATAAAAAGCATAGTAAGTGGTGTCACTTCTGGTTTCATGGAATCCAGGGATTCCTCAGGATCCAATGAGATCAGAACCCTGATCCTATACTTCCCATGGAGAAGCGAGAACTATCCAATGTTCGCTGGATCTACCTGGGTAGTGTCATAAGTGTGTCTACAGCTAATAAAGCCCACTACAACCTTCTTCCCATTGTCTTTGGCCTGGGCGAACTTTTTACCATCATCAAGAAAGAAAGATCACAAGTGCGATTAAACCCCTTCCCCAATTAGTCAGCTCAAGGCAACAGCTCATGAATTGTTTGTACTTGCTAACATACGTGTTAACATCCACTTGTATCTACACTCTGTTATCTGTATTTGTTTAAAAACATTTTGTCTTGTAATGTAAATATATATATAACGACATCTTTCATTCAGGCAGAAGAGACCTAACAAACATAGCATACGAACATCCGCCTATAATACGACATAATCCGATTTTTTCGGACTACAAGGCGCACTGGATTATAGGCGCACCATCAATAAAGCCTTGCTAAAATGTCTAGGTTCATATATAAGTCGCACCTGATTATAAGGACGTAACGAGGCCTTTTTTGTTTTGGTCTCGGACCCTAACACCTAAAAACTGGTCTTCATTACGTTGAACAAACTATAATAACCTTTGTGTCGAAATGTTTGATTTCTCTAGCACATGCCAAATCCAAAGCCTCTCGCCCTCAACTAGTCACCATTCGGCAGAACTGCAGGTATTGTGAAGGCCAACCTGTACTTTTTCTTTAACTCCTGAAGCCCCCTGGAGTTCAGTCTCCTGCAAAAGGGCTTGACACTAGTTATTCCCTTCCCATGTCATGGCCGATTTTAAAGTCTATGGACAATGACATAGTCTGAACGATGTTTCGTGTGGCGCGGTGGTGTGGTACTCTACTTCATATTTGGTTGAGACTGTTCAATGCTGTACTGGTAGGATGTTACTTTTCTCCGAGCCTGTTGTCGATTTATACCTGGCTCCATCTCCTCTATCAAAAAGGGTGTTCCCGCCACCTCCTATGCGCCATCACGTAATCTCACAAGGAACCTCCCAACGTGGATAATCAACTGGGGAGGCGGCAGTTTCAGCATCTCTGGGAATCTACTCTTCATAGAAACATCGCTTTTTTTACTTGGGAACGCAGGTACTGTGATTCAGAAGTTCCCTTAAGTTCCTCGCTGGTTTTTTATAACTCGTTCAGGACTTCCTGAGCCCACTGGCTTTATGGTCCTGTTCTAGGAACTAATTTAGATAAGTGGCCAAGTTTTGGCTGATTTATCTTGGTTTAGACTGTAATCGCCCCGACAGGGGGTAGTGGAGGGGGGAAGGGTGACGAAGATGCGACAGGCTATCTTTCTCCGCCTTTCCCATGTTTATTAATACTAAATGGAGCATACCCTCTAGGTTTCCCGTTGTAATTGAACCTTCCTGATTATAGAGGACAGAGCAGGTGTGAGGTCACCTAGACTTCTCCATAATCTCATCATCACATATAGACAATGTATCAGTCACTGTGTATATTTCCTGTAGATGGATTCCGTCAGAGAAATCCACCAGAGAGATGTCCCAGTCCTGGAGATTCCCGAGATATTACACAGGAACCAGAGAGATGTCCCAGTCCTGAAGATTCCCAAGATATTACAGAGGAACCGGAGGAGAATGTCCCACTGGATCATCCGGTAGATGAGATTCCTGAAATTTCTGTTGGAACGAGGAGCGGAGAGGAAATCCTCTCATCAGTGACAGAGGAGGGTAAGAGCCTTTCACGTATCTTTTGGTTTATGTGTATTTAGTGATCATTGGGGCTTCAGCACAATCACATTTTGTGTCCTGATTTTTCTCTTTCGATGCCTCTCTTTATGACTCTTTCTTCTCCCTTTCTGGGAGCAGTGTTATCCCTGGGTCAGGTATGTAGATGTTACCTGGAATCTGCTCTGTGCTTGTCCGAGTTCTAAGCATCAAAGTGATTACAAATTGGCAAATTAGGGGATGTGGCGTGACCAACAATGGGTTAAGTCCCAAGGCACTCAAACCCCATATGGGCGCACACGTGTATCCTTTCTGACCACGGTGGCCATCTTTATCACTGTGGGGAACTGGAGCTCCTTGTAACTGGAGGGGCATTGGCATTTCGGCCCTGTTCAGGCCGTGTCTCGGGAAAGATCCCTGCCAGAAGTGGTACTGCAAGTTGCAGAAACATATATATGCAGAATGTCCTCTCCTGTTGGTGTTAGAAAGAGGAGAGAAGGCCGCAGAAAGCAAATCCTGTCAGGATCAATGGTAGCGGACCCACTGAACCACCGCAACCGATAATGTAAGCCGACACCTGGGACCGGAGTCTAAGTGGCACCCGGTTTTCACTAGAGCCTGCCGCAAATGGGGTTGGACTTGCTGCGGCAGGATACCATCAGGTCCCTCCACAGGTGCGACTTCGTTTACGGTGGTGGCCAAGGCAAGGTACAGAATCTCGAGGCAGAGATAGAGTTGTGGTCAGGCTGGAGGTCAGGACAGGTGGCACAGGATCGGAGTCGGGGGTGTAGCGGAAATGCAGGACAGGCGGCAAAAAATCGAAGTCAGGAACGGAATCGAGGACACAACGGATAATACACAAACAGATTGGGACAGTCTTCTCCAAGGAATAAGAGTTCAAAGATCCGGCAGGGGACACAGGATGGGGCCAGCAATTTAACAGGGAAGGCGGATGGACACTGCCATCCTTGGTGCTCTGGTCGTTTAAATGACATGCTCCAGGATTACTGTTTGTCCTTACGACAGGGCTTCCACATGTCCACACATATACATGTCAGGTCTGGAAATGGGTAAATTGTCCCAGTCTCCTACTCCAGGGATAACGTCCTATAACCATGTTACCGTTAGGCTTTTCTGTGTGTGCAGGACAGGGGCATCGCTTGGTTCTAAAGATTTGAGGATCACTATCTGCGTCCTCAGGAGAAAGTGTGTATTACTGCTTTCCCCTGCAGGACCAGTAGCCTCCGTGAGAATATTACTACTTTGAGGCTGCAGGACCTGTGATGATGTCATGATCACATGACCGGTAGGGGAAAGCAGTGCACAGAGCTGCACTACCTCACTAGTGAGGGGGAAACATGATAGGAGCTAAGGCAGGGGGTGAACTGTGTGGGGGCACATGATTGGGGGGTAACTGTGTGGGGCGGATTTCTTGGGCCGTGTTCACATGTGGCACTAGGGCGGGCCTTGCTTTGATCTCATGTGTTTCCAGTGAAACACATGTGATCGGTAACGAGCACGTTTGTTTGTTTGTTTTTTTAAATGCAAGACAAACGTGTGAGCGCAGCCTTGCAGTATTTGGGGAGAGTGTTAGGGGCAGCACCAGGATAACACTGTCAGGGAACCTAAGACATGGTGATGCCTAATGGAGAAGACGGAGGACAAGTCACTTGCAGGCACTGGATGTAACAAGTAAGGATTTCTCCTATGTTTCTGTAGCTGTATATACTGTCAATAAAGTTGTGGAAAAACCAAATGTGAGGGGGTTGTATACAGGAGCGGGCATTATGTGCCCTATGCATTGGGACCTGTGCCCTGGATATTTTACCACCCTAGCAGCGCCCCTAGTGGGGGAGTATCTGTTTGGGGGAACTGGTCCTCCATGTTCTCCTGCCTCTAAAAGATAATGGCTAGTCACTAAAATGTAGTAATGTGGAATGTGCAGGGTCATGGCGAGATTGGCAGAAACCACAGGCCTCCTATACTTACCACTTCACATTTTTGACCCATTCCAGAGGGGTCAGTGTCTTAGTCCCTAAGTCTATACCCGTTGAATGTAACTCCTCCCTTATAGATACCTATATCTGCCCTCTGCATCAATATTTTATCTTTTATCGAATTTCCCAAATCCTTGTGGCCCTGTACATTCTGCTCCCTTTAACTATGAAGTTTTGAAACACATTTTTTCATACATATTTCAGTATCTTCCTCAGATCCTGATTCTTTTGGTAGAAGACTACAATATGGTCCTCACTTCTGCCCTGGATAGATTTAGTTTAGTTTTGCAGAGTGGTCCTGTAGAGCCCACAGTGTTGGGGGAAATTATTGTATAACTGGTGATATGACTGCTGTAGGAAAAGGCATCCAGAAACCAGGCAATACTCCTCCCACTCCACCTAGAATGCCACGTTATCTAGATATATTAGATATGGCCACTACCTCTCATTCTATGTCTGCATATATATCTTATGTAAAATAATTGCCTCGAAGCAGTTGGGATCACTCTCCACTTGTGGTTCATTTCTCTACACCATCTACCATTGTTAAGCTGGTTGGTTGACGCCTGAATCCCTTCTTGGTGCAATTGGTGGACAAAGTTGATGCCTTCAATGGGAGATTGAGGGTTTTTTTCCCAGAGAAATGATAACTATACCTCAATAACAAAGTGTCTGGGATGATATGAAGATTTATATTGGGGGTTTTCTATATGCAGCAGATTGGTAGACTTAAATCCCAGTTGAGGGAACTCGCGAAGCATCTACAGCTTAGGGTGGTCTCCACAGAGGGGTTGGCAGCTCAGTAAAGGAACATGTGTTGAAGGTGGCGGAGAATTAAAAGCTTTATATTAAGCAAAAATACTTTGCACAGGAAGATACAGTGGGACACTTGCTGTCTACCATAATTTGTTCCCAAAATGCCTGAGGTCATATAGCTGTAATATTTCCCCTCATAACTGTTGACGGAGATGATATCAGGATGTCTTCTATATGCATTATGAACAATTCTACAAAACTAAATTCTTGTACCCCTCAACGGATATAGCTTACGTAGACAGCATCAACATGCCCGACCACGCCAAGAGCAAAGTGACCTCCTGGAGTCTCCGATGTCTGTAGAAGAGCTAGAACTTGTATTAGCAACCCTACCGAATGAAAAAGCACCTGGTATGGATGGCCTACAGGGGAAATTCTTTTAAAAAACACCAGGAAATTTTGTTGCCTCATTTATTACAGGTATTTCAGGAATCTTGAAAGACCGGGAATGTTTCCAGGCTCCATGTGAGGAGCCATTGTAGTTCTGCTCCATAAGCCGGGAAAAGATTTGAGATATTCAGACTCTAATCATCCGATATCTCTGCTTTCAGCCAATGTTAAAATTTTAGCCAAGGCTATGGTGGTCAGTGACCTACTAGGAGTGATCACCTCCCTGATTCATACCGAACAGTTCGGCTTCCATCCTGGATAGGTCAATGGCAGCAAATATTAGGTAGCTATATCTCAACCTACAAGCTGAAAATACTGCAGGAGACAATAGGTCCATCCTCTCACTCGATGCTCCAAAAGCTTCTTACAACGTTGAGTGGGAATTTCTTGCTATAAAAAGCATAGTAAGTGGGTCACGTCTGGTTTCAATGGAATCCAGGGATTCCTCAGGATCCAATGAGATCAGAACCCTGATCCTATGACTTCCCATTGAGAAGCTAGAACTTATCCAATGTTCTCTGGATCTACCTGGGGAGTGTCAATAAGTGTGTCTACAGCTAATATAAGCCCACTACACCTTCTGCCCATTGTCTTTTGCCTGGGCGAACTTTTTACCATCATCAAGAGAAAGAAAGATCAACAAGTGCGGATTAACCCCCTTCCCCAATTAGTCCAGCTCAAGGCAACTAGCTCATGAATTGTTTGTACTTGCTAACATACGTGTTAACATCCACTTGTAATCTACACTCTGTTATCTGTATATTTTTTAAAAACATTTTGTCTTTGTAAATGTAAATATATATATAACGACATCTTTCAGGCAGAAGAGACTAAACAGAATCCCTACAGCATACAATAATCATCCGCCTATAAATGACGACATTAAATACCGTATTTTTCGGACTACAAGGCGCACTGGATTATAAGGCGCACCATCAATAAATGCCTGCTAAAATGTCTAGGTTCATATATAAGTCGCACCTGATTATAAGGACGTACAGAGGCCTTTTTTGTTTTGTCTCGGACCCTAACACCTAAAAACTGGTCTTCATTACGTTGAACAAACTATAATAACCTTTGTGTCGAAATAGTTTGATTTCTCTGCACATGCCAAATCTCAAAGCCTCTCGAGCCTCACTAGTCACCATTATCTGGCAGAACTGTAGGTATTGTGAAGGACCAACCTGTACTTTTCTTTAAACTCCTGAGCCCCCTGGAGTTCAGTCTCCTGCAAAAGGGGCTTGACACTAGTTATTCCCTTCCCATGTCATTGCCGATTAAAGTCTATGGACAATAACATAGTCTGAAGACGGATGTTTTCGTTGTGGTGCGGTGGTGGGTACTCTACTTCATATTTGGTTGAGCTGTTCAATGCTGGTACCGGTAGGAGGGTTATCTTCTCTCCACAGCTCTGTTGTCGATTTATACCTGGCTCCATCTCCTCTATCAAAAAGGGTGTTCTCCGCCACCTCCTAGCTGCGACATGCACTGTAATCTCAAGACAAGGTAGACCTGCCAGCAACGTGGATAACCGGAGCTAGGGAGACGGCATGTTTCAGCATCTCTGGGAATCTACTCTTCATAGAAACATCGCTTTTTTTTATCTTGGGAACGCAGGTACTTTTGGTTCAGAAGTTCTTTAAGTTCCTCGCGGGTATTTTATAGCTCGTTCAGGACTTCCTGAGACCCACTGGCTTTATGGTCCTGTTCTAGGAAGCTAATTTTAGGTAAGTGCCAAGGTTTTGGCTGATTTCTCTTGGTTTAGACGGGCACCATGTTTTATAAATACTAAATGGAGCATACCCTCTAGGGTTTCCCGTTGTATTGGAAGAGACAGCTGTTCGCCCAAGTGGGTGGTAAGGAACTTAGCGATCTGCCTGCAAATATCTGACAATAGTAAGTATAGTCTTGAGCCTGCAGGTGAAGGACTCCCCACACATCTCCAGCTGTGAGTCCCAAAGGGATTTTCGCATTTGAGAATGGGCTAAGGAGGGTCACACCACAGATCAGTCGACCGTAGGATCCATTGGAAAGTTGAAATCCCCCCCCCCCCTCCTCGACCTCTTTTAGGGAGGTACACAGAGGCCAGTGTAAGCAAATGGCCCCAAAACCTGATTTTTCTTTAAAAAAAAAAAAGTATCTGCCCTCTGGGTCAATTACTGAGTCTACAACTTCATGGGGGAGACCTTTGTGGACGGCAATAGAGACCCCTCTATATTTGGCACCAGGGTAAGTACTGTGGAACCAAGACATGTAATACCTGTCTTTAATGTTATTGCGCAGAAGTGGATCTCTTGTAGAAAGAGAGAAAGAGGAAGTCGGTCTGTAATTTATGCACGTGGAACAGGGCCTAGCTGTGCTTTTGAGTGACATTCTATTCCCTCAGGGGCAGATCTCTTTATTAGCTAGGACTGCAGAGGACAGGGGCAGATTACTCCACTTTCTAAGACTGAGAAGGACAGGGGTAGATATCTTAAATGGCTATGACTGTGGAGCACCGGGACAGTAACCTTACTCTCCTGGATGTACATACAGGACAAGGTTGCCTCCATCGTGAAGTCTCTACTGGCTAGGACTGTGGAGGACAGGAGGAGATCACTCCACTGGCTAGGACTCCAGCTGGTTGTGGAGCCCAGTAAGAAGCACACGGTCTGTGCAGGGCGCCCGGGACAGCCAAAGAGATGCTACGCATCATGAAGATGAGGACAATACAGAATACAGAAGGATACTACAGAGACTACAGTCCATAGTTGGAGTGCATAGCCTCAGTGGGGACATGAGGTGTTCATCTCAGGTGAACATCTTCTGGTTCTATGGCGAGGGAACCTCTGTGGACTTGGCTGTTGAGGAGGAAAGTTGGAATGTGGCCAGCCTTGCATGGTTCACTGCTGGTAGATTGCATGCAGCAGAACTGTCAAGTGGCCATCTCACCAAACTTAAGGGCGAAATGGGAAGCTCCATGAGCAAGGTATTTTTTTGTCCTGTAGAATGCACAGGAGAGGTATGAGGGCCCTGCGTTTCTGTACTGTCAGGCAGGACAGGTCAGGTAGGAGCTGTATATCCAAGTCCAGAAAGCGTACTTTGCCCACATCATGTGGTTTGGCATGTAATTGTATTTATAAAATCTATTTTGTCAATAAACAAAATTTTAAAAAATGAAAAATAAAATTTTGAAAAACAAAACCCTGCTGTTTTACTCTGCCCATAATTGAAGAACTTTTCAGGAGGGTGGCTGCAGATTTAGTCAGACCAATGCCTGTCTGCAGGAGCTGCAGTAAGGAGTTGTTATTGACAATAATGGACTATGGCACATGGTACCTGAAGCCTTCTTTGTTGTCCACCTGCGCTGACAAGGTGGCCACTACATCTAGAGATGATATCCCAGGTTGTTTTCCACTAGGAATTTTTCACTGACATAAGTAAAGTTGCAAGACCTGGTGACCAGTCTGACCACCCACAGACCAATGGCCTGTTTGAATGGTTCATTGAAACCCTACAGCAAATGCTTAGGATATTGGCCAAAGCCGATTGGCTGTGACCGTAACTTCCCACACCTGCTATCGGGAGGTTCCTAAGTCCTGGATAATGAGGGCTGTAAAGAAGAATTGGCCGCCCCTGGAGTGTCGATTGTTGAGTAAATTGTGCCATTCTGTGTCAACATGATGAGCTTAACGCGGTTGGTAGACTACAATATGGTGCAGGCCAAGGCTGACCAAGAAGTGGTGGCATGACTAGAATATCCACGAGAGGAACGGCGATCCAGTTCCTATTTATGATGATTTCACTGCAGTTTCTCTCCAGCTTCCCAATACACTGCACGGATATTAAACAGTGATATGAGGCTTTGTTTTTATGGCTTTCACTGTGCGCTTCAAATGATGCGTCCCTTCAGAATTATTACGGAAGTTTCCTTATTGCCGGAACTTTTTTATACTTCAGTGTATGGAGTCGGGTAAGGTCTTGTGTTGTCTGGAAGGAGCTGACATTTTCATTAATAGTTTGTAAAATGTGTGAACTTATGATTACTTTTTATTCAGAATTTTTTATGAATGGCAAAATTGGTGATTTCGGACAATATGGGGCTTATTTACTAACGGTCCCGCGGCCACATTTCCGTCGGTTTTTTCAGACTTTTCGGGGATTGTGCCGCCAGGACAGGTATTTAGAAGCACATTGTCTCACATGCGATCGGATTGTGTCGCAATAGCGCTGGCTTTCATGCGACACACCTCCGGGGGGGGGGGGCGGGTGTCAAACGATCCGACATATTCCGAAAAACACGCAATTTAACTTTAAATTTGTGACGCAAGATCAAGCACTTACATGCAGCGGGAAGAAGGTGAACTCCGGCGGACCTGATCGGGGAAGTGACACATGCAGGAAATCGGGTGCACGATCTACGTGAATCGTGGCAGAGTTTATTCTCGTCAGACACTCCGGATTGCGGAACGCGCAGGACCGGGTAGTTAAACGTGCCCCTATGTCATGGATGTAGAAGATTCATGTTTTTAGGGTTATATAAAATTGGTAGCTGTATTGTAAAAAAAAAAAATACATGTCAATGTCGAAGATTATATTATTATCATGATGTCATTTTTGTTTTCCGTAGATTACTGTATGTTACTGACTGGTCACTTTGCTTCTGCTTGTAACTAGGAAAAGTAAAACCTCCAATATTGATTTCTTGACTCTATTTTTAGGAAACAAAAGTACAGGAGGTACTGATGGACGTCCCCCCTCATCTCCTTGTGTGGAAGTAGAAGATAATCAATCACATCGCTCCACAGAGGAGAAAAATCAAGCGGATAAGAAGCCGTTTTTCTGTATGAAATGTGGGGATCGTTTTATCACTAAATCAAATCTTGCTCAACATCAGAGAATTCACACAAGGGAGAAGCCGCTTTCATGTAATGAATTTTGGAAATGTTTTAGGGAGATGTCAGATTTTACTAGACCTCAGAAAACTCAAACATGGGAGAAGCCACCGCCGTGTTCTGAATGTGGGAAATGTTTTGGCAGCAAATCGGAACTCATTATACATCAGAGAAGTCACACAGGGGAGAAACCATTTTCATGTAATGAATGTGGGAAATGTTTTAGCCATAAATCATATCTTGTTATACATCAGAGAACTCACACAGGGGAGAAGCCACTTTCTTGTACGGAATGTGGAAAATGTTTTAGACAGAAATCCAATCTCTATGTCCATCAAAGAACTCACACAGGGAATAAGCCACTTTCATGTACTAAATGTGGGAAATGTTTTAATGAGAAATCAGATCTTACTAGACATCATAGAACTCACACAGGAGAGAAGCCATTTTTATGTACGGAATGTGGAAAATGTTATAGTAGCAAATCAAGTCTTGTTCTACATCTGAGAATTCACACAGGGGTGAAGCCATATGCTTGTACTAAATGTGAGAAATGTTATAGTAACAAATCTGGTCTCAATCTACACCAGAGAACTCACACAGAGGTGAAGCCATTTTCATGTACTGAATGTGGGAAAAGGTTTATCAGGGAATCGGAACTCATTATACATCATAGAACTCACACAGGGGAGATGCCATTTTCATGTACTGAATGTGGAAAATGTTATAGTAAAAAATCAAGTCTTGTTCTACATCAGAGAATTCACACAGGGGAGAAGCCATATTTATGTACTGAATGTGGGAAATGTTGTAGAGGGAGGTTACAACTTGTTCTACATCAGAGAACTCACACAGGAGAGAAGCCATTTTCATGTCCAGAATGTGAAAAATGTTATAGTAGTAAGGCCTATCTTATTAGACACCAGAGAACTCACACAGGGGAGAAGCCATTTTCATGAACAGAATATGGGAAATGTTTTTGACAAAGACCAGATCTTATTAGCCATTACAAACCTCACAATGGGGATTAATCATATTTATGTTGAATGTGGGAAATGTTTTTGACAAAGACCAGAACCCGTACAGGGGAGAAGCCATTCTCATGTACTGAAGGTTGGAAATGTTTTGGTCGTGAATCAAATCAGAGAACTCACACAGGGGAGAAGCCATGCTAATGTTCCTAATGTAAGAAATGTGATCGGTTTAAGTCTCTGTTGGTGGATTTGCTTCTCTAGGATGATTATATGACTGCAACCTATAAATTATGTAAACGCTCATTAATGTGAGAAGTTCAACTCTATAAACATCATAAAAATTTTACTACTAGACCGGTTCATGATAATAAATGATGTAAATGCACCAATCAAAACACAACAAATATTTTATTTTTTTAGTTGATTTCAACTTTTACATGGGACATGTTGTGAGTGCTATGGGCTCTATTTCTGATGTGATGAGGGTCCAAATCATTGCTTATAGCGAGCTGCTCGGAGAATCAGTACATGAATTGTCTCTGGTTTTCCAAGATGATTCCTTCAAGATGTTTTATGGACACCAGGAGGGGGTTTATACCCTCAGCAAACAAATCTCTTTCAGTTCTACATACAGGATGGTCCCCAAACGCATTCAACATCCCCCCACCGGGGCCAGACCTAAGGGCTTGAGGGCAACTGGATTCCCCTGGTATCTGAGTGGTTGGTTTTAGCATGGCCTAGTGTGGACTTGGTCACAGTCCCTTGGTCCAGGTGGAACAGGTCTCGTCCCCACTGGGCAGGCAAGCGAGAAGAGGGAGAAGCCGCCGAACGATGGAAGTAGTTCTCCCTGGGACACTCACGGTGTATGTGTTTATAGGAGTTCCCCAGGTAAATGTTAGAGGCGAGATCCGGGATATTAGCAGCAGCCAGGGATCAAACGCAACATCCATTCACAGTTCCACAAATCTGCCGGCCTGATATCTGCTGGCCGTGTGTCTGAACAGCAGGTCTTAGATCACTGGATCTAATCTACAAATAGTCTGGAACTTTCCAGCTAGAAGAGGTTTTATAGACTTCCCTTGGGAGGAGAGTTCCATCCATCCAACCAAGGATCTTGTAACAAATGGAATTAACATTGTTAAACATCACACCATTGGGCAATGTATAAACAAGTTTTATCCATGCAGATGTTATGCAGTGGCAATATCGATTATGGCCGTTAGGAGGCAACATTAGTAAGGGATGAATATATATTATTAAGGATAAAGGACATGTTACACAGATTGCAGGATCAGTTGGTCATGTTATCTTGAGGACTTAGAAGTTCGTAAAACGACCCATCCGGCGGGCCGTTACACATATTAAGCATTGCTTTTGACTATTTGTTTAGACAGAGAGTCTAAAGACAAGTATGGAATTGTGCGGGGGAAGGGTCTACTCAGATAACGTGCAGAACTATATTATATTACATGTTCGGTATCGCTGTGGCCTAAAACATACACTGGAGAATCAAAAAAGTTACAGGTGTCAGAATATGGCGCCACTCTGGATTTTTTTTTTTTTTCATACAAGGTTTTAGATTTTTTTTTTATAATTAAAGTACTAAGACATAACTATATTACATAAATTTGTTATCTCTGAGACCTAAAGAATAAAGGGAACTAGATTCTATATCTCTGCATGACTTCTTACCTCAGAATACCCCCATAGTATTATGCATAGTGTCCTTCATATATGTATTTTAACAATATGGAGGTAAGTACCTGTGCACTCGGCTGCCGTCTCCCCCTCACCCCGATGTGGGTTTAGCTTACTCCTCCTTCAGGACGATGTGGGATCGATCAGACAACCTAGGGTTAAAGTACTAAAGGGGATCTGAAAAATAGTGAAAAAAAAAATTTTAAGAAAAAGTTGAAAGATCCAAAAGGTTCATCATCCTCCTTCCCCTAGAACTGATAAAAAGAAGACAGAAGAGGAGCCGCGCTGAGCATTGAGGGCGTCGGAAGGCGAGTATGTAAGTTTTTTCATTAACTCGTTTATAAGCCGAGGTGAGGTTTTTCCGCACATTTTTTGTGCTGAAAGACTCGACTTATACACAATATACATGGTACCTTTTTACGTACTAAACATACAAGCACAGTTGCAAATTTAACAGAGTTTTTTTAAATTAACAACATCACGCCAGAATTATTGTGGTGCTCACAGCATTTTTAAATATTGTTAATGGGCCAAGTTCAAATTTTCGGCCTATATCTCTCTTAAATACAGATCTCAAATTATATTCTAAAATACTGGCTGAGACGTTGCCCCCCCCTTCTGCCGGGGCTCATACACCAAGATCAGGTGGGCTTCATCAGAGGGAGGGTCTCCTCAGACGGCACTTGCCGCTTCATGTTGGATTGCGTGGTGCGCACTCGAACGCCTTCTCTACTCCTTTCTTTAAAGGGGTTTTCCCACAAACAAAAGTTAAGCCCTCTTGACAGGCGCACGGTCTAACTGAGCACTGGAGCGCCCTCTACAGTGCAGAAATTTGTGTATGAAGTATAGTGCGGCCACGCTCAGACACTTCTTAAATACCTGTGCAAGCAGTTTGCACTAGAAAGAACGTGCAAAGTCCAACAGAAAACTGGCACATGGCCCTCAGTAAATGTGCCACAACGATTTGTGGGGGGCTCTGGTGAAGACAAGGTGCCACTTAGACTCCAATCCAGGGTTGCGGCTAGTACCATCATCCCAGAATGGTCTTGCTGTGGCGGGGTGCCACCAGGTCATTCCACGGGTGCGACTAGGCCCGTGGTGGCAGCCAAGGTAAGGAAGCAGGAACGGTGGCACCGGGACGGATCACCGGAGTAGGAACCGCTGGATGGATCACAGGAACAGACTTCGGGAAGGCAGGACCTCGGCAGGATGGAAAGACCACGGGAATACTGGACCGCCACAGAAATAAGGACCGCTACAGGGATACAGGACCGCCACAGGAATACAGGACCGCTACAGGGATTCAAAAACGCCACAGGAATACACAGGAAACCCAGGAACACGGAGGAACACTTGAGTACCAACACACAGAGGAATCCTGGAAACGCTGGAACACTAGGAAACACAGGAGGGCTTTCACTTCAGGGATACTAACTTGAAGATCCAGCATAAAAGGAGAGGACAGAGGAGAAGGAGGGAGAGAGAGAGAGAGAGAGAGGAGAGAGAACAGATTTAATTATTGGGGGGGAGCCCTGTCTCATGCAGGGATGGGGGAGAGATCTCCAGACAGCCCGGGCGGCCATTTGAAGGGTGCCTATGCTGGTGGGCGGACTATTTGCCGGTGGCCAGGAAGGATCTGTATGCGGCTGAGTCCAGGGAAGCCAGGTCTTGTGGAATTTCTCAAACGTGTCGTGAATTGAGGCAGTGAGTTCCTCCATGAGCATTATTTCATTGACCTTCGAAAGCCAGAGGGACACAGAAGGAGCGTCCGTTTGACGCCACAAGAGGGAACTACATGATCTTGCCGCCATAACAAGGAAACGAAGGAGCGATCGTTTGTATACCTGGAGAGAGATCTCGCTATGCTGAAGAAGAGAGCCGCATCGAGGGGCAGAGAGTAGTCATCAATCTGCCTAATCGTGGATTGGACTGCGTCCCAAAAGGGAGTCAAAGTGGGGCATGACCAGAAAATGTGAAGGAACGTGCCCTCCTCCACCCCGCACCTCCAGCAGGTTGGGTCCGCCTCTGGAAACATACTATGGATTCTGGTTGGAACCCGATACCATCTGGATAGCGATTTGTAGTTACCTTCTTGGAAGCGTGAACTGATGGATGACTCGTGGGATAAGGAGAAAATTCGCTCCCTTTGCTCTGACGTGAACGTCACTCAATTTTATTTCTTTACTATTTTTCAGACCACCTTACTTTAACCCAAGGGTGTCTATTCGATCCTACCACGTACTGCTATATTACAGTGTTTTTGCACATGATTTGTGGCCAACTACACATATGACTTTATGATGTTAGAGGGAGTATGCACTCACCAGAAACCTCTGTCCACCACTTATAACAAATCATAGATCCCAACAGATTAAAATTTTGTGAGTTTTTTTGCACTTGTTTTTGAGAAATTGTGTCTTCTTGTGCAGGGGAGTCCAACTCATTTTCACAGGGTTTAGTATTTACATTTATACAGAATTACCATTAAAATCAGCCATTTGAGGACAAATACAAACCCAAAGTAACAGAACTAATGTCAGGCTCAGGGATAATGGACCCACTGGACCGCCGCCGATGATGACGTAAGCCGACACCTCAGACCGGAGTCTAAGTGGTACCCGGTTTTCACCAGAGCCCGCTGCAAAGCAGGTTGGACTAGTTGCGGCGTTGTACCTCCAGGTCGTTCCGCAGTGGCAGCCAAGGCGCACTACAGAATCTCAAGGCCAACTCGTGGTCAGGGACAGGCAGAACGGGAATGAAATAGAGGTCACAGCGGGAAATCAGGATAATCGCAGAGGGCATGGAACAAAGCTTTCTCTTAGGCATAGAGCACAAAGATTGGCAGGGGTCACAGGAAGAGGCTGACCATTTATAATAATAATAATCTTTATACAGCGCCATCAAATTCTGTAGCGCTTTACAAATCATAGGGGACAAATACAACTATATTACATATATAGTGTCCTAAGTGGGACTTACGTTTAAGGGACTTGAGTTTGAGGGACTTTAGCAGGTAACTGCTGTATTTTGTGTTAATTTGACTGTAAATTCTTCTTTCCGTGCATATTTCTATTGTAATTCCCATTAGAACAATGGACTCCATAAGTGGCATTGCTACGCAGTGTACATCCTGTGCCATGTATGCTTTCCTTGAACAGCCATTCGAGGGGGAATACTGCTGTGTGGGGTGTGTGAAAATTGCTCATCTGGAAGCTCAGATTCTGGATCTAAATGAGCAAGTTTCAAGGCTGCGGGCAATTGACAATATGGAGTGAAGTTTGCTGCTCCTGGAGCACAAACTCACTGGGGCAGATGGATGTGGGGAGGGAAGTATGGAGGTGCAGAGTGAGGGGGCAGCTAGTTGGGTAACATGTAGAAGGCGGGGTAAAGGGAAGAGTTGTAGGGAGTCTAGTCCTGATCTGGTGCACCCCAATAAGCTTGCCAGGCTGGCGGATGAGGGGGATATCAGCTCTGGGGTAGCAATGCTGCAGCAAGACGTGGCCTCTAGCAACCAGGGGACTGTCGGCTCCAGTAAGAAGGGTAATGGGAACACAGGCAAGGTCAGACAGGTGCTGGTAGTGGGAGATTCGATTATTAGGGGAACACACAAGGCAATCTGTCACAAAGACCGTGCATACCGAACAGTGTGTTGTTTGCCGGGTGCTCGGGTTTGGCATGTTGCGGATCGGGTTGACAGATTACAGGGAGGGGCTGGTGAGGAACCAGCGGTCATGGTCCACATTGGCACTAATGACAAATACTACCTGTACCACGTGCCACACCAGAAAGGCAGCGGGAGATCAGGGAGGTAAATAAGTGGCTCAAAAGTTGGTATAGGAAGGAGGGTTTGGGTTCATGGAGAACTGGGCTGACTTTTCTGTTGGCTACAGGCTCTACAGTAGGGACGGGCTGCACCTCAATGGGGATGGTGCAGCTGTTTTGGGGGAAAAAATGGCTAGAAGGTTGGAGGAGTGTTTAAACTAGAGACCTGGGGGGAGGGCAATTACACTTATGCAGGGCAAATAGACAGTGTAGATAGAAAGCTGGGAAGAATGGGAAGAGCTGGGGAATAAGAACAAAAGGAATATGGACAGGGAAAACCATATAAAGTGTATGTACACAAATGCCAGAAGCCTCACAAACAAAATGGAGGACCTCTTGATGTTGGAGCAGAAATATGATATAGTGGGTATCAGCGAGACATGGCTGGACAGTAGCTATGACTGGGCTGTTACTATAGATGGTTATAGTCTTTTTAGAAAGGATCGTATAAATAAAAAAGGGGGAGGGGGTTTGTTTATATGTAAATTCTTGCCTCAAACCCGTCTTGCGAGATGAAATCGGTGACGCAAATGCAAATGTGGAGTCCCTATGGGTGGAGATAAGAGGAGGGAAAAAGAATAATAAAATATTACTAGGGGTTTGTTATAAGGCTCCAAATATAATGGAGGGAGCAGAGGAAATGCTGATAAGTGAAATGGATGCGGCTTCAAAGCATGGTGAAGTACTTATCATGGGGGACTTCAATCACCCAGATATTGACTGGGGCAGAAACATGCAGGTCCTTCAAAGGCAGGAGGTTCTTGTCAACAACAAAAGACAATAACCTGTCACAACTAGTCCTGGAGCCAACAAGAGGGAGGGCACTGCTGGACCTCATCCTAACCAACAGACCTGATAGGGCAGTGATGGCGAACCTTTTGGAGACCGGGTGCCCAAACTACAACAAAAATCTGCTTATTTACCGTGAAGTGCCAACATGGCATTTTAAGCAGTAACTTATTGCTACCTGTTCTTCCAATCTTTCAATCGTATCGGCCCCCTGAGGAAACCAATACAATTGAAAAAAGAAGGGCAAATTCAGACTCAGACATTGTAGCTTCTCTCCAGTGAGGAAGAATGGTGGGTCCAGCAGGAGGACCTTCAAAGATATTGCCGTTATGTCAACACCTTCTCAATTTTTATACAGTTCCAAACAGCCTTAAAATAGTGCTGAGAGCAGCATCTCTTGCCTGGGACTGCAGGAAGATTTGGTCCTATTTGGTGAACTCTGTCCTGGTCTGAGTTCCTAGGGAAATGGCTCTGAGTGCCACCTCTGGCACCCGTGCCATAGGTTCGCCACCACTGTGATAGGGTATCAAAACTACAGGTTGGGGGGAACCTGGAGAATAGTGATCATAATATCATTGATTTTGTATTACGCTTTACTAAGAACGTTAGGGAAGGGGCAACCAACACTCTAAACTTCAGGTGGGCAAATTTTCAGCAACTAAGGGAAGACCTTAAAGGCATAGACTGGGATAATGTTCTCAAAGACAAAAGCCCCCCCAAAAAGGGACTTTTTCTCATATATTCTGAAAAAGTCCTGTGAGAAACACATACCTTATGGGAAAAAGCATAAGGGGAAAAAGAAAAAGCCAATGTGGCTAACTAGTCTTGTAAGGAAAGCAATAAGCGAGAAAGATAAGCCGTTTAAGGTGCTAAAACGTGAAGGTAGCAATGAGGCATTACAGGATTATAGAGAAAAATAAATCCTGTAAAAAGCAGATAAAGGCCGCAAAAATAGAGACAGAGAAATATTGCCAGGGAGAGCAAAAATAATCCAAAATTATTCTTAAGTATATAAATGATAAGGATCAAATAGCGATCCTGGAAACTACAGACCCGTGAGTCTAACAGCTGTGGTGGGGAAAATATTTGAGGGGTTTGTTAGAGATGCTATCCTATAGTATCTCACTGTGCACGACCTTATAACCCAGCGTCAGCATCGGGTTTATGAGAGATCGCTCCTGTCAGACTAATCTGATTGGTTTCTACAAGGAGGTAAGTTCAAGACTGGATCTGGGGGACGCTGTGGATGTTGTATATCTGGACTTTTCAAAGGCATTTGACACTGTGCCACATAAAAGGTTGGTATATAAAATGAGAGGCTGGGAATAGGGTAAAATCTGTGTATTTGGGTAAGTAATTGGCTTAGTGATAGAAAACAGGGTCGTCATTAGTAGCACATTCTCAGATTGGGTTGACGTTACCAGTGGAGTGCCACAGGGGTCAGTATTGGGGCCACTTCTTTTTAACATTTTTATTAGTGACCTTGTAGTGGGTTTACACAGTCAAGTTTCAATATTTGCAGATGATACTAAGCTGTGTAAAGTAATAAATACTGAGGTCGATAGTTTAGCATTACGGAGGGATTTGTGAAAGCTTGAGGAGTGGGCAGAGAAATGGTTGATGAGGTTTAACGTAGATAAATGTAAAGTTATGCACTTGGGCCATGGAAACAAAAAGTATAATTATGTTCTAAATGGTCAATTACTTGGTAAAACTGGAGCTGAAAAGGACTTGGGGGTATTGGTGGACGGTAAACTTAATTTTAGTGACCAGAGCTGCCAAAGCAAATAAAATTATGGGATGCATCAAGAGAGGAATAGATTCTTAAGATAAAGACATAGTTTTGCCCTTATACAAATCCCTGGTAAGACCACACATGGAATATTGTGTACAGTTTTGGGCACCAGTGTATAGTAGGATATAGTAGAGCTGGAACGGGTGCAGAGGAGAGCAACCAGGATTATTAGGGGAATGGGGGGATTAGAATACACTGACAGATTACAAAATTTGGGATTATTCAGTTTAGAAAAAAGACGACTGAGGGGAGACCTCATTACAACGTACAAATACCTGAACGGACAATACAAGGATCTCTCCAAAGATCTTTTATACCTAGGCCTGTGACCAGGACAAGGGGGCATCCTCTACGCCTACAGGAGAGGCGATTCTACCATCAACATAGACAAAGGTTCTTTACTGTACGAGCAGTGAGACTATGGAACTCTCTGCCGCAGGAGGTTGTTATGGTGGACTTTATGTACATGTTCAAGAGAGGCCAGGATGCCTTTCTGGAGAGAAAAAATATCACGGGTTATAGGGATAAAACATTTATTTAATTCTTAAAGGTTGGACTTGATGGACTTGCGTCTTGTTCCAGCCTTATATACTATGATACATTACAAAGAACAAACAGTCATAAGGAACAATAGGAGTGAGGGCCCTGCTCAAAAAGATCTTTCAGACTATGAGGATGAGGGTGTTGACACAAGAGGTTGTATAATGGTCCAACCAATTTTTTTTATTAAGGAACGATATAGAATAATTTAATAAATAATTTCATAAATAAATATTTTGCTGCATGAACCAGCCATCATCTTATTTACAGGGTCCTAGTTGAAAAAGACTGCAGAGAAGCCTGGAACTTGGTAAATATCTGATGTTTGCCAAATAACAGACGGGAGGAGGACATAGGATGGATTAGTAAAGGGAGAGTTGACATTTCATGCAGTTATCAAGTGTGATAGGCTTGCCTAAAGAAATGGGTTTTAAGAGCACGTTTGAAGCTTTGGAGGGTGGGTATTAGTCTGAGAGTCCGGGGATGGGCATTCCAGAGAATTTGAGCAACTCAGGAAAAGTCCTGGAGACGTGCTTGAGAGGTTTGAATTAAGGTTCAGGTTAATCTAATATCGCACGGGAAGGGCGATAGACTGAGATGAGAGATAGGAAGGTGCAGCATTATTCAGAGCTTTGTGGATGAGGGTTATTATTTTAAAGTGAATACGGAAGGAGACAGGCAGCCAGTGCAGTGATTAGCACAAACGGGAGGCATCCGTGTAGCGTTTGGCCTGAAAGACGAGCCTGACTGCTGCATTAAGAATAGATTGAAGAAGAGAGAGTTTAGCGAGTGGAAGACCGATTAGTAGGGAGTTACAGTAGTCTAGTCCAGAGTGAATAAGTGCAACAATTAGCATTTTAGAAGTTTCAAATGTCAGAAACGGTTGGATTCTGGAGATGTTTCTGAGATGCATGCGGCGAGAGTGAGCAAGAGATTGAATATATGGTGAAAAGGAGAGGTTGGAGTCCAGCACAACCCCAAGACAGCGGTGAGGTGAGGGTTAGGTTGGTTAGTAGATGGTGGAAAGGCAAGAAGTTCAGTCTTAGAAAGATTAAGTTTCAAGAAGAGAGAGGACTTGATGTTAGAGACAGCAGAGAGACATTCACTAGTGTTCTGGGGTAAGGCCGGGGTGATGTTACGTGCAGAAGTATATAGCTGGGTGTCATCAGCATAAAGATTATACTGGAAACCAAATCTGCTGATGGTTTTTCCAATGGGGACAGTATAGAGGGAGAAGAGAAGAGGACCTAGGACTGAGCCCTGAGGAACCCAACACTGAGGAGAGGACCTAGGACTGAGCCCTGAGGAACCCCGACACAGAGGAGAGGACCTAGGACTGAGCCCTGAGGAACCCCGACACTGAGAGGAAGATGAGACGATAAAGATCCAGAAAAGGAGACACTGAAAGTGCGGTCAGACAGATAGGAAGAAAACCAAAAGAGTGCAGTGTCCTTTAGGCCAATGGAGTGAAGCATCCTAAGGAGGAGCTGGTGGTCCACAGTATCAAACGCTGCCAATAGATTCGCGGAAACAGATTGCAGGGGGTCAAGGAGGGAGTTAACTGAGAGATAGCGGGTTAGCCGAGAATAGACCAGGCGTTCCAGTTTGGAAATGAAAGGGGGGTTAGACTAACTGGTAGTTAGTAGCGTTGGATGGGTCCAGAGAAGGTTTCTTTAGTAATGGGGTTACAACAGCATGCATGAAAGATGAGGGGAACAACACCAGAAGAGAGAGAGAGGTTGAAAATTTTAGTGAGGTGAGAAGTGACTGCTGGGGAGACTGTACGAGATGTGAGGGGATGGGGTCACTGATGCAGGCAGTGGGGTGATCAGAGGAGAGAAGCCTGGACACTTCTTCCTCTGTGACTGGTTCAAAAGAAGAGAGTGAACAAGATAAGGTACCGGAGGGAAGGGGATTAGTGGGGTGAGTGGATTGAGCAATTATTTCAAATGCAATCAATTTTATCCTTAAAGTAGGCGGCCAGATCTTCAGCCCCAAGGTCTGTGAGAGGTGGCTGCACCTTTGGTGTTAGTAAGGAGTGAAGAGTATCAAAGAGCCTTTTGGGGTTGTTAGAGAGAGAGGATATGAGATTAGTAAAATAGACCTGTTTAGCAAGGTGAAGGGCAGAGTTAAGTTTTTAGCATAAATTTGAAGTGTAAAAAGTCTGTAGATGTGCGCGATTTTCTCCACAGACGTTCGGCAATCCTGGAGCACTGCCGAAGGAAACAAGTTTGTTCAGTGTGCCAAGGTTGCCTGTATGTGTTGAAAATTTCGGATAGTGAGTGGTGCCATCTCATCTAGCGCGCTTCTGACAGTGTGATTATTGTGGTTAGCCAAGTTTGGACAGATGAAAGAAGAGATGGGGGACAGTGGAGACTGTAAGTTTTCTGTGAGTTGGTGAGTATCCTTTGCACGTGGATTCCGGTATAAATGATGGGTGGAAGGATTCTGAGAAGGTGAAGGATTATTGAAAGTAAAAGAAAGAAGGTTATGGTCTAAAAGTGGAAAAGAAGAATTGGTAAAATTAGATATTGAAGATGGTCCAGAGAAGACCAAATCGAGTAGGTTTCCCTCATTATGAGTGGGGGAATCGCAGTTGTTAAAGACCTAGAGAAGTAGTTAGTGCTAAGAGCTGAGAGGCAGAAGGGGAAATGGGAATGTTAACAGGGATGTTGAAGTCTGCGATGATGATGGTCGGAATGTCACAGGTTCAGGTTACATCACTCATTCAAGTTCATAATAAACACATGGGGGACGTTCTCACAGAACATATTGGAGCAGATTTACTTACCCGGCCCATTCGCGATCCAGCGGATTTCCCGCTGTTATTCCTAGAGATAAGAGCCGTGTCCTGGGAGACTGCGTTCCTGACTCCTTACGTGTTCCTGTGTCTACCCGAATCCCTCCGTGCTGCTGTCCTGTGTACCAGTGTTCCTCCGTGCTGTTGTCCCGTGCGCCGTATTCCCGTACCCATCTGCTTGGACCTCCTGTTGCTGACCCCGGATTGGACCCTGACGTTGCATCTCTGCTGCCTGCCCTGACCTTGTGCCTGGATCTGACCAAGAGACTGTTTGCCGTTTCTGTACCTTGACCTTGGCTGCCACTGCAGACAAGTCACTCCTGTGGAATGACCTGGTGGTACCACGCCGCAGCATGTCCAACCCGCTTTGCGGCGGGCTCTGGTGAAAACCGGGTACCACTTAGACTCCGGTCCCAGGTAGTGGCTTGTGTCATCGTCTGCAGTGGTCCAGAGGATCCACATCCCTCTAGCCTGACAGTCATCCCTCTTGCCTGACAGATGCCATAGATGCTCCACTAGGGAATTCTGGGAACTATGCAAATATGTTTTCCAAGATGTTAAATGGAAAACAATGCCTCCTTTTGCTACCGTGAAAGGCAGCCTCCTTAACACAAAGCATGGCCTACAAGAAGTCTAATAAAATGATGTGGGATTAAGCCAAACCAGAATATTTATTCCAGAAGGAACAGACTAATCACACCTGGTATATCCATCAACAGGAAGGTCTCCTCTTACCTGGTGATGTGAGGGGCTGGTGGTCCTCCATCATGATGTCCTTGTACTGGTCCTTGTGTCCTTCTATATACTCCCACTCCTCCATGGAGAAATAGACAGTGACGTCCTGACACCTTATAGGAACCTGACACCCACAATGACACAGTTATCACCCACACACCTCCCTTGTGTTATTGTACAATGTCCCAGCATTCCCGGCAGCGCTCACCTCTCCGCTCAGTAGCTCAGTGATCCTGGAGGTAAGTTCTAGGATCTTCAGCTCATGTATCAGTGAATGAGGTGGAGGCTCGGTGATGGGGCTTCGGGTCCATCCTCCTGACACACGGGGGGACACATCACCAGACGACTTCTTTCAATACTTGGTATCCTGTGTTATGGGGAGACAGATCACTACATAGATCCGACGAATCCTTCACCTCTCCAGTCAATTTCCCGCTGTTATTCCTAGAGTAAGAGCCGTTGTCCTGGGAGGACTATCACTCTCCGGTTTCAAGGAGATAATCTTGTGGTAATGTCTAATATCCTCGCATCCATGTAGTCTCTGCCATTGTCCATTTGGGGGGAGCCATCTCCATCATGATGTCCTTGTATGATCCTTGTGTCTTCTATATACTCCCACTCCTCCATGGAGAAATAGACAGTGACGTCCTGACACCTATAGGAACCTGACACACACATGACACAGTCATCACCCAGACACCTCCTGTGTTATTGTACATGTCCCAGCATTCCCGGCAGCGCTCACCTTCCGATCAGAGCTCAGTGATCCTGGAGGTAAAGTCTAGGATCTTTCTGGTCATGAATCAGTGAACTGGGGTAACGGCTCAATGGCGGAGCGTCTGGATCCATCCTTCGATTACACGGGGAGTCCAACCTCACCAGACGACTTCTTCACTACTGGTAATCCTGTGTATGGGGGACAATGATCACTACATAGTCCTAAGAATCTCACCCTCTCAGTCATTTCCGCGTTTATTCCTAGAGATAAGGCCGTGTCCTGGGAGACTTCACTCTCGGTATCAAGGAGATCATCTCCAGGGTGAGCTCCAGGATCCTGGCCGCCATTGCTCTCTGCCTCCTTCTCCCGGATCCTGGTGGACTCATGATGGAAAGGATCATCTTTAGGAGAAACCTCTGGGAGTCCTGTATCTATAGAACCTGAGGAAAAACGATAAAGATTAAAGGCACAAGAATGTGTAGAGAGAGGAACACGTCCTGCCCCTAATAGCAGTCATCAGGTTTCAATTCCACATGTCCCAAACCTAATCATAGCGTGAATTGTGCATGGCGCCTACCATTTTTGGGAGGACAATCACTCCCCATGAGGTCATAGTAAGTAATATATATCCAAAATGATGAGTATTTTGTCGCCGTGGGTAAGGTCCTGAAGAGCAAGCAACGCATTGATTTATGCTGTATTTGTTATGCAGCTTTACCGGCGTATTTAAGAGGGTAACACTATAGTTAGTGTCGGAGAGATTGTATTTCTCAAGGCCGTGGCCATATGCTTTTCCTGAGAACCCGCTTCTAAGGCGAACCCACAACAGAAGGTGTGAGTGTGATTAGAGGACAATATAGTAGTAGCATGTTGGTTTCATTGTAGATGTCCAGCCGTGGTCAGAAGATTCAAGAAGGCCCGAGACTAGAGGAGGCAAAGTGTCTTCTAAGGAAAGCATCTGTACCTGCGGAATAGTGAAGTAGAGGATGGTAGATCAGATGTAAGCGTGCGGAGTCAGATGCTTTTCCCTATCTCAGGACAGCCTCTTGCACAGTCAAGCCCCCAGAGAGGGAATTATAGCGAAGTGTTGACACAGGAAGAATTTTAAGTTTTAGATGAGATAAATACTTTTAGCACAGGATGAAAAAGCCATTTTTTTCAGAGAAAATAAATAAGGTATTATTCTGTATATTAAGAATGGAGGAAAAGTTCTAGTGAGTGAGGATCAAAAGCCTCTGAATAAACTGGAACTTTTCTTTGGATGAAGTGATTTGTAATTCAGGAACGAGAGGAAGACTCCAAGAGAAACCCCCAGTATAAATAAGAGATTTTTAAATGATGTTTCCCTTTGATGAATCGGACCTAAGTTCTGGGATATCCTCCAGTGTGGATTTTGCCGTGGTTAAGCTGCTTATCAAGGACATGGTTCCTGTAGAAAATGGCGCTAGTTTACCGGAAGTATAACTGTAAAATAGACACTTTTAGAAGATATCTGACACAGGAGCGGCTCAAGTCAAAAGCAGTGCCAGTTCACAGTAGCTAAATCTCTTAGGTCTGTTTGAATCAGCTCTAAGATGACATTCACGGGGAGTCACAGGGATGATCTTCTGAAGGCCTTTAGCACAGGTCGTTGGCCAGTGAATTTTTATGTGAGCCTCCAAGCCAGGCGGTGAGATTGTCAGCAAGAGGAGTATGGCTTTGTCAGGCGAGAAGAGCAACTTAGCCTTGGGTGGGGACATAAAATCTAAAAGGTGCTTTATGAAATATAAAATTTAAGTGGGAAAACTATTTGGTTTACTGGCATTTGGAACTAATGGAAAATTGTCACCTCACAGGGAAAATCCTTGTTGTTCTTACAGTAGAACAGAAGAGAAAGCTGCCAAGGGTCGTCTTATGTGTATTGTAACCAGAGAGATTGGTTCGTGAAGAAAGTAAAGGCCATCCCTTCTATAGGAGAGGACACTGCAGGGCACATGGAAGAAGCGGCTTAACCCAGCTGTCTTCTTCATCCTATAATTTCTGATGCCAGATATCTGCTGGTAGGAGGAAGATTACAAAACTTTGCAGAAGCCTGGAAAAGTCAGGGTAAAGATCCCTGGAGCATAAAAGTCACACAACACGAATGCATGATAAAGTTCTTATCTCCTCCGGTAAAAACGTTTCAGACAACAAAGATTCCTTCCAGAAATGCAAGAAAAACACTATTGGCAGCCATCAAAGATTTCTGCACAAACCAGGTCCTACAAGAAGTTCTCATTACCTCAAGAAGAAGAGTTTATTCTCCATTATTTTTAGTTCACAAAGAAGAAGGCAAATTCGGGGTCGTCCTCAGATACCTAAAATACCTTTGTGAAAAAGCAAAGATTTTGTATAAAGACCATAAGATCAGCCAGGAAGCTGGTGGAAGAAGGAAGTTTTGTAGCAACTCTACATCTTCAAGATACCCGAGTACCTGTGACATGCAGAAGGTTCCTTCGGGCACCGATATACAAGAGGGCAGATGAAGCACCTGCAGTTCACCAGTGATGACGGCGTTTCGCAGGTTACAAGATGTTACTATAATTCCATACTTGGACGATAGGCTGCTAATACAAAGGAATGCTCAGAGGTTGATGGGTCATATCCAGCTGGTAGTAAAGTTTTTAGTCTCCCTAGGGTGGCTAATAAACAGAAAAAAATTCTACCTTTTTCCAAGCCAGAAGTGCCAGTTTCTGGGTTACCTCCCCAATTCCAACAAAATGTTAATTGCACTCTCAGAAGAGAGACGTAAAGTATTGAGAACTCACGTAGGAGTAATGTGGCAAATGAGGTTGGCGAGTCTTCATATCATTATGAGGACACCAGGCTTCATGTTCTCTACAATAGAGGCTATCCAACGGGCCAGGAGCCACATGAGACCATTACAGCAAGACCTACTACGGTACTGGGACCAATCAATGAACAATCTGCAGAAGCAGATAATTCTTTCAACAGAGACACTGAATTCTCTCCTCTAGTGGATGAGTGGAGTGCATGGGAGGTCAATACAACCACACAGGTGGATAACCCTGAGCACAGAGGCCTTATAGAGAGGTTTGGGTGCCCACACAATAATGGGGCAGATTTACTTACCAGGTCCTGTCGCGATCCAGCGGTTCGTTCTCCGTCGAGGATTCGGATCTTCCGGCAATTCACTAAGGTAGTGTGCCCAATGTCCAGCAGGTGTCGCTGCTGCGCTGAAGTCCGCCAGAGTTCGCCGGAGTTCACTATCCTATTCCTGGTGCAGGTAAGATCGTGTCAAGCGACACATTTTTTTTAAAATTCCGGGTTTTTCCATGGCCGCGTCCCTCGATTGCATGCGGCAAATCCTAGGGCAATTTGGCGCAGATCTGTAATTTTCGAGAAACCCGCCAAAAAAAAGCGATTCAGGCCCTTAGTAAATGACCCCCATTGAGTCAGAGGACTCATGGGTATTGGAACTACCAGAAGAATTTCTCCTCCAATATTCTGGAACTAAAAGCAGTGTTTCAAGCTTTGTTCCATTTTCATAAAATGCTGAGAGGGAATATGGTAACAGTAAGTTACATGAACCGACAAGGTGGCACAAGGTGTTTACAGTTAATGAAAGAAACAGCCCAAATAATGTAATGGGCAGAAGCTCATATTTGCGATATATAAGAACCACCCATAGTGGAAGTAGCAATATTTGGGCAGACAGATGGAGTCATCACCAGGACATTCCAGGGGAATGGGAACTGAATCAGGTTTTTCAGCAAATAACACACAGAATAGGTCAACCAGTAAGAGACCTGATGTCCACCAGGGTGAAAATGAAAGTGGAAGGTTTTTTGTTCCCTATATCGTCTCATCATACCGATGGCTGTAGATGCTCTATCAATACCGTGGAAATTCAGCCTAGCTTCTATATTTCCTCCTTTACCAATGATCATGACAGTGCGGACAAAGATCTTAAGTAATAAAAAAATCTACTACACTGGCCCCAAAAGTTGTGTCCCGTGATAATCAGATGGCTCGAGGCAATTTCTGGCAATTACCTCAATCTGAAGGTCCTTAAACTAACAGCTTGGAAATTGACATCTCCGTACTAAATAAGCTGTCATACAGAGCCTAATGGTCTTGTGGACCAGCAACCTCTAAGGTCTGAGGTTAAGATCTGTTCTTGCCTTTCTTAGATGGTGTGAACAAGAACAGAAGGAGTGGCCAGAAGGCTGATTATGACTTTTACATCAAGGTTTGACCAAGGGTCCAATCACAGCCCCTATATGGCTGCTCCAAGAAAGCTGGGTCATGAGAAACCCTTGTGTACGCGATTAATTAGGCAATCAGAAGGTTACGACCCCGGTTCTGCGTCAACTTACCACCATGGGATTACCCCTTTAGACGATGAAAGACTTACGTAGTCTAGAAACCCTTCAGAAGATATGAGATTGACCGTTACAGGCAACTAGCACCCACATTACGGGGGCAGACTGTCCTAGAACGGATCGTACTTTTAGGGGCTGGTGGCGCCCAGGTCCAAGCCACATCACAATATGCAGAGAGAGAGAATAGTAATTTATAAGATCTAATTTGCTTACTGAAATGTCTTTTCTCGAGTCCAAAGGGCCGCACTGATGGGGTAAGCGTCTGGAGTCCTAATTTTCTGCACAGACGAACACAATAACAATTGTTAATTACAATAAATCAATTAACGACCTGCCCCCTATAAGTCTCCTAGGAGTCACGGACGAGGCGCTTTTTGCAGCACCAAAAACAAATGAGGTTATTGGGAAGGGAATAGTCATGTGCGGCTTTGGACTCAGAGGAAAGAAATTTTCAGTACGCAAAATTTAGATTTCCTATGTCCCTGACAGGCAGCAACTGATGTTGGGATTTAGGTCGCACATCACAGGGGGGGAAAAATTTCGCGCCCCGTAGATAGCACCGATACGCCAAAAGGCTGAGCCCGCTGAGGAGACATTCAGCTGTAATGTTAGCAATAAGTATTAGAAGACGTCCCACGCCGCTGCTTGATCCAGATCTGATCTCTCGAGAGCATTGCATACTCTGCCCAGGACGTAGCTTATTAGATCTTGTAGATGAGCCCCATTGGACCGGTGCGGTGTCCCAAGGCTCTGTAAGCCATAAGAATCGTCTGCTTTATCCACGAGAGGAGAGAGAGGCTTTCTTCAGAGGCTTCATCCTTTTCTTGGCCCTTGCCCTTGGAGAAACAGAGATTCAGATTTTCTAAAAGAATCCTTGTTCTCTAAGATAAGTCAGACGGATATTCTCACATCCCGCAGATGCAGACGATTGCTGATGAGCAGTCGCCGGGTGTTGGACACAAAGCTGGAAGATAATATTCCTGATTAACTTAGAAACTGACTGCCACTTAGGAAGAAACGATGGAACGGTTGCTTAGGATGATGCAGATTCTGGTATTATCTGTAAGTAGGGCTCTTGGCCGGCTCGTCGGCTTCCAGCTCTGAAATCTTCTAGCGTGGACACGGCCCAACTAAACCCCGAAGGTCTTCCACGATAAAGATTGAGAGAAGCTTCCTGTCTCGCCAAAGGGAGGTCTGTGCCCGATGCTTTAGGGACCCAAGGCCCGATCCCCACTGTGGACAGGGGTGGACTACAGGCTGGTTGCTGTCCTTAAAGCCTGCAGAATCTCCGTACTCACGCTTGATGAGGAATCTATGGTTATTTTTTAACCGATTTATTGCAGCAAACTGAAGCTTCAAGCGGTAGCAGGTTTTAAACCTTTATCAAGGCCATCCTGTAGAAACGTAAGAATGAATATTGAGGACGAAAGGTTCAGATCCCTGAATTATCTGAACCACAAGGATGTGAAGGACTTTCCAAACTTCCCATAGGACTTATGGTCCTGGTTCTTCTATGCCTACAACAATGTCTTTATCACCCTCTGGATGAAAGACCAGACCCTGTTAGGGTCTTGTTCTCAAATCTCCCGGCCGTAAGCTGTAGTTATGTGGGGTTGATGGATGGAAAACCCCATTGTCCAAGAGCTGTGGAACTGCAGGACCCGTTTCCAATATTCGCCCTTGGACACCCATTACAAGAGGAGAACCCTATCTGCGTGGCCAAAAACATGGTAGGTAGGATCAGAAGTGCTTCGGTTTCCTCTTCTTGTTTTTGTAAAGTATCCTCGGAAATGAGCGGTATTATCGTAGGAAAATATGTAAATGAAAAGGTTTTCCGGGAAAGAGAGCAAAGAGACAGGGCAGACACTGCAGTTAGGGTTGGTCTGACCTTAAAGAGAGCAAAAGAGAGCAAAACATTTGCAAACTGCAGAGTTCTGTTGGTCGAAATGCATGTCCATTTGGGGACAGACCGAACGACTGACAACTGTGGAAGATAACACTGGTTCAGGGACTTCCCCTGCGTCTTAGTTCTGAGAGCGGCCTTAAAATGTCTGCCTGAGTGTTCAGTCGACCCTCGATATGTGGAATGCTGACAGACTCTGAGTTTTCTTGCGCCAAGGAATAATCGTTTGACACAGTGATTGAGGGTGTGATACTGGTACCCCCTTGCTGTTAGTAATTAATCATGACAGATGTGGTCGGTACCTTCACATGACGTTTTCAGCTGGAGTCGCAATAATTTCAGGCTAAATAAATGCTTTCAATCTCTTTGGAATTGGACGGACAGAGTCCTGTCTGTGTAATTCCAGTTGTCCTGAACCCAGAGATTGCCTAGGTGGGCCCCCAACCCTGACGGATGAGGCAGCGGTGGCAGGATCTGGGGTTGAACAAAACGTAAGATCTGCCGAAGCACCAAATTCTTTCCTCAACCCCCCCAACCCCCCGAGGGCTGACTCTGGTCTGAGGCGTTAGTCCAATCGGTTTGCTCATCTGATGGAATTTGTTACAAAACAGCCAGAATGTGAGTTGTAGGCTGTATGAAATGTGCATTTGCCCAAGGCCATCTTCTATTATGAGTCATCAGACCTCAGTACCCTAATGGTTTCTGACCGTTGTGCATTTGTCTTGTAAGGTATCTTAGTGCACGGAATGCTTGATTTTCAAGATTCTCTTCCTGAGGAAGATTGACTAGTCATACCTGCACGAGTCGAGCATATTACCCAGGAAATGCATTCGGTTGTTGGCATATAAGAAGGATTTTTCCCACTTGATTATGCAACCCAGTGGTTGTAGAAGTCGATTGTCATCTGAAGATGAAGGTTTAAAGAGAGATTGATTCTTGTATGATCAGCAAGTCGCCAAATGGGCACGATCTGTATCCCCGAGAGTCTCAGTGCAGCCGCCAGAAACGTATGGTGGTCTGGTTGAAGACGCGAGGGGCTGATGTACGCCGAAATGCAGACAGGTGAACTGGTCGTGAAGCGTTCTTGAAGGTCGGTAACAAAGCTATTCTCAATATTTTATGTGACCTCTCCCTGATGGAATGTGGAGATTACGGAGAATACGCATCGGCAAGGTATATTTTGGCCATTGTAGTTGCTTTGCGGTAGAGGGCGGTTGGCTGATTTTATGGAGTCAAATCTTGAATGCACTATGGTCCAGAAATCTGTTTAGATAGACGGAGTAATAATAATTCTCCAACATGTGGTTGGGCTGGGGTACAGCAAATATGGCGGAGTACACTCCTTTTCCCTCTTTCGAAAAAGGACTTCTTCTAGAGCTCTTTTTTGGATAAAATTCGTTGCACTTGCAACAAGGGCAGGCTCTTAGATTCTCGATTTTTGTACCACACTCTTTCTGGCCCGGAATCTTGTCGAATTCCCAAGCGTATCCGTTTTTTATGTGGGACAAGTACCCAAGCATCGGATGTGATGTCTGTAAAGTAAGTGAGACCGTCTGTCACACCTTGCACCTCCTGGCGACAGACCTGGCATGGCGTCAGAAGTCCGGCCTTCGTTTTTTTATGGGGAAGACAGTTCTGTCTTATACTTCTGAACTGGCCTAGAAGTCGGTTACGAAATGCACGAAAAGGTCGTTCCGGGGTCTGCTTTTCTAGGGGGAAAGCTCGGTTTTTTGGACTTCCATCCTAACCACAGCTCGTGCCCACGGCCCCTAATACACCGTATCTATTAGGCCTCTGACCCTTTCCTGGGCTTTTACCGGCAACCCTCATGCCCTTCTGCTCCGGGGGTGGACGAATGGTTCTCTCTCGTCAACCTCTGTTGGTGGTAATGGGATCCTTGTGGCCAGAGTCCCCTATCTTCACTCCGATCTTCAACACCTCGCTCGGTCTTTCCAAACAAGACAGCGGGTGGAGGGGAGTGAACAGCAGTGATGTTCGCGGTACCTCCCTGTCCGGGCTTCATCCACAGGGCACGATGTGCGAAGTGAGCCGTTCAGATGTTCTTGCTTCTTGCCAGTTTAAAGAGTCAACGCTAAAATCCCAGAAACAGATCGCCCTGCAGTTTACAGGAAGCACCCATCTCAAAATGTTCTTCTCTAGGGACTCCATCCCAAATGTCCGCACAATCTGGGTCTGCCCAATCTTAATGCATGTGCAACAGCACAGTAGCACGGATGCCTTAGCCATGGTTGCCTGAGAGTGATAGCTTCGCGGGCATAACGTCCAGCTTTCTGTCAGAGGGTCTTTAAGTAAAGGAAGATTCATCCGCAGGAAAATAGGATTTTTAGATGTTTTTTAGACCATGGGGATATGCAATATGGGAGGGCAATCCCATTCTTCAGGTATTCTTGGGGTCGATTTTGTATTTGCTCGAAAACAGCAGACCCAAATCAACTCTTTTTCAGGCTTAGACCAACCCTGTTCAAAGAGGACTTTAAGTCCAGGATGACTAGGCAATACTTGGCTTTTTCGGAGAAATCAACGAAGTGCATCTTGGTTAACAGCGTCATTTAGAGCTATTGTCTCCATTACACTTTAACCGCCTGATCATTTTAGGGTTTTATTTGTGGAACAGAAAAAAATCTCTAGATACATTCTGGCCCAGAACCTTCCGATTCGGGGTATCCCAGACAATATACTGGGTTCTGAGCACGCTACTAGAAGGCAAAGATAATTACGATGACTTGACTTGAGTTTCTACGTTTTATGATGTCTTTTAGACTTCTTTGTTCTTTGAATCATTCATAAAATACGAGACATTTGTTCTTCATCCACTGAAAAAACTCTCCTCATGATAAGTCTGACGCAGGAGGATGCACAAGGAGGGCACAAAACATCACTCGAGCAATCGATCAGGTAAGGTGCTTACAGCTAATACAGTTCTATTGATGAGACTTCTCTCCTTACCAAGGTGGAATGACCACACCAACGACAGTGTTACGACATGCCAACTGAAGGACACCAGGAGGACAGGCCCTCATGAAAGGAACAACTTACAGCTCACTGAATGCCTCGCGGCCTGGCACGGTGCCGAGAGCGAGCATCCCTGAACAGTACACCAGTAAAACATTCCCAACGACAAGCAATGCACTGGTCGAGGCGGACCCACCGGGCGAACACACAAATCCTTCATCACTAACAAAAGGAGCAGGGGGAGCACCTGGCCCAAGGTAGCTAGAGTTTGTTCACAACAATATAGACAACCATTACGGTACATGTAGCATGGTGGCTTTCGAGAGGGGAGAGATGCGGCAAAACAGCCAGCTATACCCCAGTATGAGTGAACACAAATCTGACCTCTCCACTTCTCTGCTTATTCCAAGCCGTTACAATGAGAATACAGCGGTTCACCGCTTCCACGGGCAGACGCAGTGGCAGTGGAGGGCAGTTTATCCAGCACAACTCGAAAATCTGGACTTCCGTCCACCACGGGTGGAGAGGACCCGCCTCAGATGTTTTCCACAGTTGCCACTGGATAAGACCATTTGCTTCTTTCCCCTGCTGGACGTGCACCACAGCCCAGGCGAGGGGAGCAAGAGGCTAAGGGCAGTAACCTCAATTAGACGCCAAGAACCACACACGCCTCTTCCTTGACTCCTAGGATAATTATAGGGCAGTCTCGGTTCCTGATTTATTTAATTAACATTGTTTTGTGTTCGTCTGTCAGAATTAGGACTCCGACTCTTACCCATCAGTGCTGCCTGAGGGCGGCGGAAAAATATGTGTATGCCTGTAGGCTCACGTACCTAAGTGCCTCATGGCTCCCGCGCTCAATAATTATGAGCCACCCCTCCCCCCCAGCATTGTTAGAATCACTCCTCTGTCGCAGCTTTCATCCTCACAAAGGCCGTGAGATAATTGGTCCCTTGCAAGCCCCGGGTACTTGTACACAGACCAGGGGGGTGAATACTAAGCATGCACTGTATTTATACTGCAACGAGGCCCTGGATTTACCTAAACACAGACCATCGCCCCAGTGAGGGGTAAACGAGATCAAATCGGACAGTCTTGCCCAGGACAATGGGCACTGATGTCGTTAAGGAGAGTACGTAAGTGATTGTGATAAAACATAATATACATCCACACCTATACGTCTACGAGACATAATACAGGCTGCCCATCATAGTCATTATACACCCCCACCACCTATGGACTGTATACCGAGCAACATAAATATATATATACCGCTACAGACATAGTCAGATATACACCCCACCACCTATACGTGTACACGGACCTATATATACAGCGTACATACCATAGTCATCGATACACCACACACCTATACTGTATACGAGAGATATATACGCTACATCCATATTCCTATATGACACAAAGCGAGGCAGGTGTAGTCTTTGAGAAGCAGGTGGAACCACGTTGCGAGAGGGGAATCCAGTCACTCTACCTCATCTATGCTTGCAGATAGTTCATCTCATGAATGTTGTCAGGCAAGCCACCCGAGTCATAGCTCTCGACGGTGGGTGTGGTTGACTCCAAAAGTCGGGGAATCATCTGGAGTTGGCGCGGACAAGAAGTGCCTCCTGCATGCCTTTTTTCATCTATTGAGATGGCCCAGACAAAAGCTGCGAGCAGCCGCACCTGTTTGGAGTAAACGTCAATTAGATTTGTTTAAGGCCTATATAGAAGATGCGCATCATCATGTGCCAAAGGGGGTCCAATTTGAGGGGCAAGCTCCACTCTATGTACCATTTGTTCCGACATGCCTTCACATCGCCAGGCATTGGTACGAGTCACCTGGTGGTATATTTGTTTCAACCTTACCGGAGACGTACAGCATGAAGGAATTTCAGGTAAGCTCTTGTAGTTTACTGATGGATGATAGAACATGAGTTAGTGAATAAAAACTGTGTCCCATTTGCTCTGGGGTTAGTTCCTTACCAATAGATGATTCCCAAAGCCCTAGAGTTAGTACGGTCTGCAGTTTCTGTCTCCATTGTCAAAAGTGTCCATTATTAGTGTGAAATGGATGTGTGTGATTGGGCTTGGTGAGGCATCGGCACTATGCGTTAACCAGTCGGCGATCATGCCGCAAACAACAGAGCGCGTTCGGGTGCGCTGCCCGATCCAAACCAAGTTCCTCAAAGTGGTAAGGAGAGGAGTTTAAGATCGAAGGGGGCTTCAATGTTGAGATGAAATTTCGCAGCTGGAAGTATTTAAGCCAGGACCTGGCTTTGGCCCCCCCCCCCCTATATGTGCCAATAGGTGCGACACTCCTTCGTAGGTCGGATACACAAGTCTCTCACACTAGGGCAGATAATCCTGGTCTCCCAGACCCAGTAAAAGAACTACCGAGGCAGCCCTGGTGTAAACTGGGGATTGCCCAGCAAGGCGGAACATGGGGCCCAGGAACAGCCAATTAGCCCCAAATTGAAGATAGGCGCACTTCTCCATATTTGTAGCAGTCTTTTCAACAGAAGGAGGCGGGATCTAAGATAACGCTCTCCAAGATCTAAGTAAGATAGTCGGTGTCTGGTAGGGGTTGTGTTGTATGTTACATGGGGCTGCATGTCTGGTAGGGTTTGTGTATGTTACATGGGGCTGCATGTCTGGTGGGGTGTGTTATGTTACATGGGGTCCTGCCATTCTGGAGGGGTTGTGGTGTAATGTTACGAGGGCTGCGCGTCTGGTAGGGTTGTGGTGGTGGGTTACAGAACTGGGGTGTGTCTGGCAGGGTTTGTGGTGGTAGTGTAATGGGGGTCTGCGGTTGGTAGGGTGTTGGTGTTTAATGTTACATGGGGCTGCGTGTCTGGCAGGGTTTGTGGTGTATGTTACATGGGGCTGCGTGTCTGGTAAGGGTTGAGGTGTACGTTACATAGGGCTGCGTGTCTGGTAGGTTGTTGATGTGTAGGTTACATGGGGCTGCGTGTCTGGTAGGGGTTGAGGTGTATGGGTTGAGGTGAAGACCCCGCAGCACAATGTGTTCTGTGAGAATGTCTCCCATGTGTTTATTATGAAAATGAATGAGGGATGTAACTATAACGTTATATTATTATGATGATTCCTCCTTTGATGCCTATTTTGTGCTGCTCATCCTTTTCTTACCAAAGCTATGGCATTGTCTGTTCTGAAAGTGTTTGACAAAAATTTATAAAATCACAATGAAAAATCTGATCACAGAACTTTTTGACCGTTTATGTGGTGCCAAGGTTTTCACCAAGCTGCATCTGTGGGGGGGGGGGGCATATAACCTCATCCGCATCCATGGAGGCGATGAGTGGAAGACTGCCTTCAATACTTGTGATGGGCACTTTAAATACCTGGTCATGCCCTTAGGACCGTGCAATGTGCCTGCAGTGTTTCAGGAATTTGTCAATGATATTTTCAGAGGCTTGCTCAACACCTTTGTCATAGTCTACCTAGACAATATCTTGGTGTTTTCTTCTGACTTTAAGTCTCATCAAGTCCACGTACGAGAAGTTTTTAGGCGTCTAAGGGCCAATTGTCTCTATGTCAATCCGGAGAAGTGTCAGTTCCATCAGAAAAGTCTTCCGTTTCTTGGATAGATCATCTCCGTTGAGGGCCTACAGATGGATCTAACCAAGTTATCTGCTGTACTTCAGTGGCCTCGCCCAATAGGACTTCGTGCCATAGAGAGATTCCTGGGTTACGCCAATTACTACCCGCAGTTGATACCGCATTTTTCCTCTCTTGTGTCTCCCATTGTGGCTTTAACAAAAAAGAACACTGTTCCTAAACTCTGGCCGCCGGAGGGCGAAGACGCATTTTCCAAGCTTAAATCTGCCTTTGCTTCGCCCCTGTCTTTACACGGCCTGACGCTGATAAACCATTCCAACTTTAGGTGGATCTATTCTCTGTAGGTGCTGGAGCTGTTCTCACCCAGAAATGGCCCAAAGGCCGAACACTCACTTGTGGGTTTTTCTCTAAAACCTTCTCCGCTGCCGAAAGGAATTACTCCATTGGAGATCATGAACGTCTGGCTATTAAACTTGCCTTGGAAGAATGGTGCTATCTTTTGGAGGGAGCTCGTCATCTGGTCTGTGTATATACGGACCACAAGAATCCTCCTGTACCTCCAAACTGCTTAGTGCCTCAAACCACAAAAAGCTCACTGGTCCCTTTTTCTTTTCATGCTTCAGTTTCCTGATCCACTTTTGCTTTGCTGAGAAGAATGTCAAGACCGATGCTCTCTCGTGCCTCCAATGTTGTCGGGGAAGAATTGGCTCTGCGGTCACTCCTGAAAGACTGATTCTTGCTGCTCCAGTGGAACTGTGGCAACTCCCTCCTGGCAAGACTTGTCCGACCTGCTTTAGGGAAAAAGATATTGACTTGGGGATCTAACTCCTGAGTGGCTGGGCATCCTGGTGCAGTGCTCAGTAGCCCTCATTTCTCGTTGCTATTGGTGGCCAGACCTGGTCAAAGATGTGCGGGTGTTTGTGAGTTACTGCACTTCCTGTGTGCGTACCAAGCCATCTCACCTAAAACCTGCTTGTCTCCTGTTGCCATTGCCGTTACCCAGCTGCCCGTGGACTCACGTGGCCATGGACTTTATTATGGTCATCTGGGCGGTAACTGATCAGTTCTCCAAGATGTCTCATTTTGTTCCGCTGCCAGGCATGCCGTCAGCTCCTCATCTGGCCAGTTTGTTCTCCCTCCGTATCTTCTGTCTACAGGAACTCCCTCTGCACATTGTCTCAGATCGTGGGGTCCACTTTGTTTCCCGATTCTGGCATTCCCTCTGCAATCAACTGCAGGTCAAGCTGGACTTCTCCTCTGCATACCATCCTCAGATTAACGGGCAAGTAGAGAGAGTCAACCAAACTCTCGGATGTTACCTTCGTCATTTTGTCTCTGCCTGTCAGGAAAACTGGTCCACTCTGTTACCGTGGGCAGAGTTATCTTACAACTCCTTGGATTCTGAGTCTGCTGGCACTGCCCCTTTCTTTGTTGTTTCTGGACGAATTCCACACCCACCTTCCTCTGTCTGTGCCCTCATATGTCCTTGGGGTGGAAGAATTGGTGCGGGACCTCAAATCGATCTGGGAACAGACACATCAGTCTGCTTCAGGCATCGGTCCGCACCAAGACCCAAGCTGATAAGAAGCGCTGGTCTCCAGTTTTCTCTTTGGGTGACAAAGTGTGGTTATCATCCAGATATGTCAGGCTGAAGATTCCCAGCTACAAGCTTGTCCACGTTTTCTGGGGGCACTTATGGTGATAAAGCACATAAATCCTGTGGCTTATAAACTCTGCTTTTCTCCCACTTTGTGCATCCCTCACTCCTTCCACGTCTCTCTCCTGAAGCCTGTCACCTTGAACCGCTTCTCTCGGCAATCTCCTCCTCCTAAAGGTTGAATCTACTGTTGTCTTTGTAGTAAAGAAGGTTCTGGACATGAAGACAGTGAGAGGTAAGCGGTTTTGCCTTGTTGACTGGAAGGGGTTCGACTCTGAAGAGAGATCTTGGGAGCAAGGACAATATCATGGACTGTGGCCTCCTGTAGAGGTTCCTCGAAACCAACAAGAGAGGGCCAAAGGGTGGTGGTACTGTCACCGATGTCCCCGCAACCCACATCCCGGGTCGTGGGCACACCCATGCCTTTCGCCGTTCCCCAGCTACCCTCCTGTCCCCAGCTCTCCTTTGTACTTCCTTCTCCACGCTCCTGCTTCAGATCCAGCATCCCAGCCTGCATGTCCCCGCCTCCTAGGGCGAAGGGCTGGTGCTTGAAGATTTAAAGGGCCAGCGCACTGCTAATTGGTGCTGGCTATTTCCCGGAATTCTATAAAAGCCGACCTTTTCCTGCATTCCCTACAGATCTTTGTGCTATATGCGTCTGAGAAAGCTTCTTTCGTTGCCTAGTGCCTGTCTACTGATATCCCGTGGTGACCTTGGTTCCGTTCCTGACCTTCACTCTGTGCTGCCTCACGACTTTACCACGCCTTTGCCACCACCGGGGCAAAGTCGCGCCTGTGGAGTGACCTAGTGGTACCTTGCCGCAGCAAGTCCATCCCGCATAGTGGGGGGTTCTGTTGAAAACCAGGTTCCACTTAGAATCCGCTCCCAGGTTTAGGCTTACACCATCGCTCGAGGTGGTACAGAGGATCCACTACCTCAGATCCTGACAGATGCCTGAATCTTCAGGTCAATTTTTCCTACCCCAGCCTGAAGCTGTTTATCTAGGCCGTGCGAATATCTTCCTGAGGACCTAAGATCCAGCCAGCTCTACCCAGCTGAAGTGTGCTACAGTTATGGCTGTTGCCCGGTTCCAATAAAGGACTGTAAGTTATGTTTTACCAATGTGGCTCTGAGTGATCCCTGGATTAGGTTGTTTACCATCAAGTGCACCCCCTCACCAACACCAGCGATCCCTATTGACACATTGTGGTTTCTCCAGGGAGAAACTATACTGTCAGCTTCTCCCTCCAGTTTCTTTCACAAACCATCTGCTGGAGACCTCCCAGGCCATGGACGAGGCCTCCACTCCTGATACCAAGCACCGTGATAATCGCCATGCGATAGGCCGCACTAGCCAGCCACCATTCAGGGCCGTGATGTGGGATTTTGCACATGTAGTTCTAAGTTTCTGCAAACTGTAAGCTACGTCTTCCTTGCAGCTTTTTCTATATTCTGCCTTCAGCTGACAGGCCAAGCAGTGGCTCATTTTAAACGCCTGTATCTCCAAAACCCTGGCACCTAGAAACACAGTTCTGGTGTCATATTAAACAGGTGAGTATCCCCTTTAATTTTGTTTGGATGCTTCATAGACCTGGAGCTATCCACTCTTAAAGTTACATCTCGGAAATAGAAACCTGTATATAAAAATAAAATGATATATTAAATGGTAGATTCTCCATTTTAATATGACACCAGAATTGTTCAAGAGATATGGCTGTTTGAAGAAGGTCACTGTCATGTTGTTTATAAACGTCCTTTCTCTACAGGTCATGTGCAAATAGGACGTAAATAGCCGTATGGGTTAATCATATTCTTCAGCATCTTCTTCACTTCTTTTATAGCTGGCAGTACAGGATGTGGGCAGGGCCTAGCAATCGATTTCCTCAGATGGTATAGAATTTTTGCCAATAGTTCTGGTTGAGTCACATTCATCTATCCCACACATCCATTTACACAGACCTTTGTATCACCTGGTAGAATTCTTTCCCCAAATGCTGAACCCATTTAGAGAATGCCAAAAGAGTTGACCAGGCCGGTATACGCCAATAATATCTTGTTATGTCCGGTACCGATAAACCCCCTCTAGTTTTATGAGAGATCAGGACCGCTTTAGAAATTCTATGTCTCTGCATATATATAATGGAGTATGGAAGCTTGTAGAGACCTTAACTCCCAATAGCACAGACACCGGCAGGGCTTCAAAAAAAATAAAGAAGTTTAGGTTATTGACGCTATCCTGCCAAAAAGAAAAAGGGGCAAGCTATTCCAATTATTTAGCAGGATCCTTATCTCTCGGAAAAGGCCAGGAAAGTTTTGCGTGTACAAGGAGCTACAGGGAAACCCCTAGGTTCTTAATGGTGTCACGCTTCCAATTATATTTAAATGCATTCTGGAATTGTTTCAGGAGTTCCTGTGGGAGGTTGAGCGGCAGGGCCTCCGTCTTACTTGTGTTTACCTTGTAGCCAGAGAGGCGGTCATATTATAGAAGCCTCGCCTGTACATTAGGCAGAGAGATTAGGTGTTGCGTTA
This sequence comes from Engystomops pustulosus, assembly GCA_019512145.1. Taxonomy (NCBI): domain Eukaryota; kingdom Metazoa; phylum Chordata; class Amphibia; order Anura; family Leptodactylidae; genus Engystomops; species Engystomops pustulosus. The sequence continues at coordinate 397,965 of WNYA01000012.1, read as the reverse complement.
GGGTGAGAAGAATGTCGTCTGCGAATAAGGGCAGTTTATAGAGAACCCGTCAGGCAAAATAACCCCCTAAACTAAATATATCTTCATAAACTGCACTTAGAAAGCATTGCCTCTATCCCTTCATTGTCCCTCTACATGCCTGTAAACTTAAGTAATTAGGTCCTAAAGCTGTATGCAAATAACCTGTGAAATGTCCAATGAGTCATTATATTCAAGCTGTCCACCTTATTTATGAGTGGGAGGCACAGCCGCACCCCCTGAAGTGTAATGGTGTAATGGCTCCTCCATGTGCTTCCTGGTGCTGGCGCCCCCTGCAGGCTGTGTGTATGAGATACTCATATACACATGACTGACCGCCTGTATAATGATGTGAGGTATAATGGTGTAATGGCTCCTTAATGTGCTTCCTGGTCCTGGCTCCCCCTGCTGCCTGTGTATGTGAAAGATATAACAGCTCCAGGCAGCCATGTTATAGCAGAACATGTCATGTACATGTGTAGCTGATGTCTGTGTCTCTCACATGTGTATTAGGAGTGGAGCATGTCAGCAGATAAAGCACAGACACTAGCAATGCTTTACTATACATTACACACAGACATGGGGAGGGGGAACAGGGGTGACATCACTGCCTCTGACCATGTGACCAGCCTCATTTACATAATAAAGAAAAGATGATTTTACTATGATTAATGTATGCATGTATGTATGACTAGAAAAGGCTGGGATGGAATCGGGATGGAATCCTTATGAGCTGCTCCAACAGGTAAAAGTGACAGAAATAGTGACACAGACCTGATGACAGGTGTCCTTTAAATTCCCTATTTCGGAGTGTGACCCCATGAATGTTAGGATCCTGTCTTTTAATGGAAGCTAAAGGTTCTATGCAGAGTATGAACAAAAGGGGGTGAGTGGGCAACCTAGTCACTTGCCCTTTCGCCTTTCAACCCTATCTGATCTAGCACCTGAAACATAAAAGGCCAACTGAGGCGATCAAACGGCTTCTCAGCATCTAAGCTGAGAATGAGGGCCTGATCTCCCTGTTTGTTGACTAAATCAATCAGATCAATAGTTCTCCTACTGTTGTCACCTCCCTGGCAGCATGGCACAAACCTGATCCTTAAATCCACTGGAGTTGGCGGTTGCCAGCATTTTTGTGAATATTTTCAAGTACGTGTTTAGGAGGGCGATTGGTCTATAATTGCCACAATCAGTTGTATCCTTCCCTGGTTTGGAGATGAGAGTAATGCAGGAGTGGGTAAGAGTCGGGGGTATAGGTTTGCTCTGTCAGAAAGCGTTATATACTTTTGTCAAGCGAAACAAAAACACTGGAGAAAATGTTAGCCCGTCTGACACTTTGGATTTCCCGTTTGGCATTTCCTTTATCACTTCATCAATTTCTTCTGGTGTTAAGTCTGCACTAAGGCCCTCAACTGCCTCAGAGGGGAGCTCAGGGAGAGAACAGGAATCTAAGAAGTCTACCAGAACTGCTTTCCTAACGTCCTCCACTACTGGTGGGGCATCAGGTAATGAGTACAGCTTTGAATAAAAAGCATGGAAGGGGGGCAGCTATTGCTCTTGTGTCATGCAGCAAGACCCCCCCGGGATCTCTTATAATATGCGGGACTTGGTGGTCCCTTCTTCTCCCTTAGCCGTTTTGCTAATAGGGTATGGGGTTTGTTCCCCTGCTTGTATCTCTGACTAGTGAAAACCAGTAATTTCTCCACCGTCTGGGTTTGGATTTCTCAGAGTTGTTCTCTTGCCTCTATTAAAAGTCGAAGGTGCCTCTTGGTAGGGTTAGCCAAAAGTGCCACCTCCTGCTTGTCTATGTCCTTCCTTAGATCTTTCTCTACATGGGAACTGTTCTTCTTCAATCTTCCCCCTTATCTTGTGCTTTGAAGAAGGAAGGGACCACTGGGGGCCTAATCCTGAGAAAACAAAAGGGGGAAGGACACACACCAGACAAGACTAACAAACAACATGGATTGGCAAACAACCAAAAGAAAGAAGGAAGAAGTTCCGATTCAATAACCATCAAGGGGTGAAGTCTCCCCCTGCCGGTGTGGGTCACTCCAACTGGCCCTGCCACTCAATGTAGCGGACAGACAGTCCATTGGTCCTTGCCCGCTCCTCACAAACTTACACTCGCAAGGGGCCAGAGGAGGGGAGCTGTGTATAACCCACCCCTACGGGGATAATGTAGCCCAAGAACCCCTGTAAGGTAAATGCACGTACCGTACAGATATCAACGATACTAAAAAAGAACACAAGACTATCGCTAAACACTGAGAATTCAAGCCCAGTGCTATTGTGCGCATTCTGAGGTATTTAAAGAAGTGGGGGGGGGGGGGGTGGTTCCCATGCCATTGAAAGTAAAATCTTTATTCTTCCTGGCGGATAACATAATACGCTCTTTGAATTCAAAGTCATACACACAGCAAATTAAACCAAGAGGATTTTGGCCGCAGTGCTCTATGACCTCTGTTGAGCTTTATCTATGTATCAGGCTCCCCAATAATGTTGAAAATAAGGACTGAAGCGTGGAGCGTACATCTTCCTTGCCTTCCACTTCGGGTATACCCCGCACCCGGATATTGTTACGTCTGCCCCTATTGTCCAGGTCCTTTAAGTGTCTTGCCATATCCTGTAACATAGAGGATTGAGTGTGTAGGACGTGCTGTGTTTGTGACACGTTTCAATTCACTGTGCCATGTATTGGATATCACATCGCACCTCAGATTTAAAACCCTCTTTGATTTTGGCAATTAAAGACTTAAAGTCCTCTTTAGTGGGCAAGTTTTGGAGGGGAGCATGCCAGTGTCGATCTGAAGTTTGCTGCCTTAAAGGAAACCTACCACATGAAACGGTAGGTGTAAGATGCAAATACCGAGAGCCGGAGCTTATTTTCGTTAGTGTCCTAAACTGCTTTATCGCGGTTTAAACACTTTTTAATCTTTATAGCCAAAGGTGCTTCAGCGCGCGGTGGTACGCACTCGGTGCACCATGTGCGCGGCTAAATAGAAATTGCCGGGGAGCCGCGCGCACGGTCGCGCGCTTGGTGCAGTTTTGGCTTAAAGCAGCTTCGGCTATAAAGATTAAAAAGTGTTTAAGGCTCCCCGGTTTAGGACACTAACGAAAATAAGTTCCGGCACCAGCCCAACCTTGAGCTGGTGCTCGGTATTTGCATCTTACACCTACCGTTTCAAGTGGTAGGTTTCCTTTAAGTCCTTCATGGGTCCAATGCTATTTGGCTCAGGAGAGTATGACTATTTCGGTGAGGGCTCCACATAGCGGGTGAAAGTGGGTGTAATGGCCAGATCTTCCTCTGGTGGTTGCAATAGCGGGACAAACGGGGTCCCCAGTACAAACACTCCCGGTTGCAGCTGCTTGGGGGTCCTTGGAGGCAGAACCAAAGAGCACTGTGTCTGCCCCCTCCTGTCACCTGCGGCTTTAATGGGGAAGGGCAGGCTGTCAGGTGGGCTGTTTCGTTTGGGTGCTGTATTTTTTGGGGCCCCTGGACCAGAATTTGGGGAGGGGGCCTTAGATGAGTGCTGACGGGAAGGCCGGCTGCCTTCTGTGCTGCGACACAAAATGGCGGCTGGGTGCGGCCTGCTGCAGCGCCAGGTTATGGTTCTTAACAGTAGTGGGCTGCGCGGTGCTTCAGGGTGAGGTCTGCTTACCCGTCGCCGCTGTGGGTGACATTTCAGCCGTCAAAGAAGCTGAGGCCTGCCGCCTTGCGCGTATGCAGCCATCGGTCCTTGATAATGCGCTACAAGAGGTGCCAAAGTGGAGAAAGTGGGTGAGCGCTGTTGATCCTACTTGTGAGCTGCTGGGGACTCCTGGGGTCTTCATTCCCCTCCTGGGGGTCTTTTTAGTTTTGGGGGCCAGGGTAGGACCCCTTAGTGCGTATTATAGCGCTGGGGTGACGGAGCTCTCCAAATGTGCGGCCTTCTTTGCCAGGCTCAAGCCATGGCCCCCCCTAGTCGCCCTATCTTTACACCCTGATTCCTCAGCACTTCTGCAGTGAGCACTTCCTACTGTAATCTCAGAGCTAAGGAAGCAAAGGGAAGGATGAGACAGTGTATCAGACAGTCAAGGCAGATGACAGAGGAGATTACGGTAGCCCCTGAGACTCATTAGAATAATGTAACCACTTCATTACCTGGCAAATTTCCAGTGTAAGGTCTTATTTTTTGCGGGACAAGTCAATGTTTTCATTTATACCATTTTGGGGACTGTACGGCCTTTTAATCAATTTTTATTATTTATGTGTTGCAAAATGACCAAAAACTGGTGATTTGGGCGCTATTTTCCTCGGGTTCACCTTCGGGAATAATTGTTTTTATATTTTGATTTTGTTTTATATGTTCTAGGAAAAGGGGAGTGACTTGAATTTTTATAAACTTTTTTTTTTTATGTTATTTCAGGCCCCCTAGGGTAATTTAACCCTAGAGGGCCTGATTACTCATACAACATACTGCAATACAATTTTATTGCAGTATATTGGGAATATACCGCTTCTGTATTCTCTAACAGACTGTAATACGGAATTATAAATGACAGGTGTGATGATGTCACGGAGGGCGCCGACCGGTGATCCAAGATGGTTTGACCACAACAATAAGCAGGTGAACTTCCATGATCGGTGCCAGCTCCAACAGCGGCAGTTGTTAACTGTGTAATACTGACACCCACCGTGTATGGAGAGAGCCCTCTTACTCCCCTTACTGCTGTATGACATGTATAGGTGCACAATATTTTGGCTGAGCAGACACAAATAGGCTCTAGGGTCCATTTATTTCTTAAGAAAGTGGGAGGGGTAGTTCCATCTATTAGATCTATTATAGACTGTTAGGACTAATGCCCTGTCTGACCTAGAGGTGGCAGATATATTGAGGTTACAGAAATCTATCTCTAGTAGCCTGGAGGTTGACCCAGAAAATTTTCAATCGGATTTTGGCGCAGCGGCGCTGGCTTGTGACACAAATCGGAGGGGCGGGCTGTTGGATGATCCGTCTAATTAGGACTAAGTGTGGGATTTACCTTTAAAATTGTGTCACAAGACAATGCACTTACATACACCAGGAAGAAGATGGTGAACTTCGGCGGAACTGAGTGGGGAGCGACACATGCAGGAAATCTGGCATACTATCTTTGCTAATCGCGGCAGATGTGCATTCAGGTTAGACAATGCACTTTCGGGGATCACTTAGGAGAGGTAAGTAAATGTGCCCCAATGCCTCCTTTTGCTACCTTGAAAGGCCAAGTATAACACCTTAACACCAAGTATGACCAACAAGAAGTCTAAAAACATAAAGTGGGATTAAACCAAACCAGTATATCTATTCCATAAGGAACAGACGTCCAACTGTAGACAGCACTGTTTCGACCTGGTTGGGTCTACTCAGTACAGAGTAGGTAACTCGAATGGCTGTGTGAAAGAGGCTATTGACTAGGGTCAGACAGTAGGTGTTCTCCTTATGGAGAGATTGCCAATTAAGGCCACCTTAAAGGCGTATCAAACAGGTCTATTTTACTAATCTAATATCCTCTATCATCCTTGACTTGGCCTTTGCCCAACTCTCTTCTGTCTTTGACTTCACTAATACTGCCTTTCCACTTTCAAACCATAACCTTCTCTCTTTCATTGTAAATAGTTCTTCACCTGTACAAAATATGCCCATTTATCACACCTACCGGAACCCTCGTGCCATTAGTCTTCACCACCTTGCAAAAACTGTGCAGACATCACTGTCCTCCATCTCCTCCCTCTCGTGTCCTAACCTGGCAACTAACCATTATAATCATGTTCTCAAAAGCGCCCTTGATGAGATGACACCACCCTCAGTTCGAGTCATTTGACACAGATGTCGGTAACGTTAGCACACACCACAAACCTGTATCCGTCTGCAGTTTTTCATGAGTGCTGGATTTCTGTGGAGAAAATCGTGCACTTTTACTCCTCTCCTTGGCCCACCACCTGCATCAGTGACCCCATCCCCTCACATCTGGTTCAGTCTCTCTCCCCAGCAGTCACTTCTCACCTCACTAAAATCTTCAATCTCTCTATCTCTCTACGGGTGTCTTTCCCTCATCTCTCAAGCATGCTGTTGTTACCCCATTACTAAAGAAACCTTCCCTGGACCCATCCAATGCTGCTAACTACTGACCAGTTTCTACTCTCCTTTCATCTCTAAACTCCTGGAACGCCTAGTCTATTCCCTACTTTCCCGTTTTCTTTCAGCTTAAACCCTCCTTGACCCCCTACAATCTGGTTTCCACTCTATGCACTGTACTGAATTCGCTCTTACTAAAGTCATCAACGTTATCCTCTCTGCTAAATCCAAAGGTGACTATTCTCTCCTCATTCTCCTGGATCACTCAGCAGTGTTTGATACTGTGGATCACCAGCTCCTCCTCAGGATGCTTTGCTCCATTGGCCTGAAGGACACTGCACTCTCCTGGTTTTCTGCCCATCTTTCAGTGTCTCCTTTTCTGGATCTCTCTCTTCTGCTGTTTCTTTCACTGTAACTCTCTACTAATTGGTCTTCCATTTACTAAACTCTCTCCTCTCCAATCTATGCAGGAGCCAGGCTCGTCTTTCAGTCAAACGTTACACAGATGCCTCCAGTTTGTGCCGGTCATTGCACTGGCTGCCAGTCTCCTTTCAAATACAGTTTAAAATCATAACTTTTCTAGAGCTGCACCTATTCCATGGAATGCATTGCCCCGGACTATCAGACTAAAGCCCAACCTCCAAAGTTTTAAACATGCTCTGAAAACCTCTTTAGGCAAGACTATAACACTTAACTGCATGAAGTTTTAACTATATACTAACCCATCCTGTGTCCTTCTCCCATCTGTTATCCAGCAATCACCAGACACCAAGCTCCAGGCTTCTCTGCAGTCCCATTCACCTTGGCCTTTGTATGTAAGATGACAGCTGATGACTATATTCCCTTAAGAAGAATGGCTGGACCATTATATAAGCTTTTTGCCTCTTGTGTCGTCCGATTCTTCCTCATGGATTGTAAGCCCCCCCCCCCCCATTTCTGTCGCGTGAACGTTGGCGCCGATGCAGCAAAATCCGATCGCGTGCGCTAAAATCCCGAGGAAATTCGGCGCAAATCGGAAATGTTCGGGAAACCCGAGGGAAGTGCAGCATTCCGACCCTTAGTAAATGAGTCCCATTGTTTCTGTTAATCATTTGATTAGGACATTCTTCAAAGATTTGAAGAATCTGAGTCCAGCTTGTCAATCACCATGTAACTTGCCTATAGTCCTATCCTCCTTATCCAAGGCTCCAATGGCAAAACCATAAAATGGCTACAGTTGGTGAGCGATTCCCTCTGTGAATAATCCATTGCTTAATCTGTCCCATTGTCTTTGTGCTGATGGTTTCTAGGCCTTATTACAAGTTACATGTTCCCCCATGTGATGGAAGCTGCCAGGCTAGTCACTGTATACATCCTGTATATACACACTATGCCGTGTTCAGTGGATTTACTTGTAGGGATTTACTAGATTTGCCGAGTTGCTTTAGATAATTCGGAGTTAGTTCTCATTGGAGAGAGAACACAAAACATCATGGGAGTGAGGGCGGCTTATTGCCTCAGGCAGAGGTAAATCTCCACCGACTTCCATGCTGAGGAGGAGGTCTGATAAGTAGTTTCATAACGGAAAATGCCAGAACTGGAAAGAAAAGGACAATGTTACATCTGTGCCGACATCTTCCTTGGTCCTAACTGTAAGAGATGTTGAAAGTCTTAGTTTCTTGCCTTCTTTGAGCAGTACTTACAGCGGTTGAGTTGTTGGGCTGATTGAATTCATCACACCAATATCCTCTGCAGCCCGGCTCTTCACCAGCAACAGTCTGTGACTGACAGAACTCTGATCCTATTAATTCCCGGAACCCCTCAAAGATCCTGTGTTCTGTTTGCTCCTTGCTGGTTAAAGGTCTGATTTACCTGCTATACTGTCTGTGTGACAATATCTATATTTCCTTCTGGTTGTCTGATGTTGGCTCTCGTTTTGTGACTATCCCTTTATGGCTGCAATTTTGTGCCTTATATGCTATTTCCGTTGTGACCTGGATCTCTGTTCATTCTTTTGTGTTAATTGTTAATTGTTTCGTGTCCCCACTTTGGGGTAGGCAGGGACCATCTTCGTTGTTGTCCTGTATCACTTAGGATACGCAGAGGCAGGGCGTATGGAGAGGCTGGAGCGCACGACTTACTGTCCTGTCTTGTCTGTCCTCCATTAATCTGACTCACCTCATTATAGGCAAGCGGCACAATAGGCACATCATTCTGTTTGTCATAAGCGATTCCCCTTTTTAAAACAATCTGGTAAAAATCATTATGAAAACAGAGTTACAGTAAAACAATCACATTTATTGGTGCACACAGAGCTCTGGTTACGCAGCCTTCTGACCGGCATCTCAGAGGAATATTTATACTTCCAGGCAGATGTCCCACCAATCATTATAGTACATTTTATTTAGGACTTTTTCAGAAAAAAACACTGAGAGGACGAGGGAGACTAAGTGACAATTCCTAGATGGGAGCCAGCAGTGAGAGGAAGCCACTAAGCTCTGACCCTTCCAGGACTTTCTAGCAAGGAAGGTTAAGGAACGAGATGCTGACAATAAAAATTACCATGTAATAGTTAAAATTCCTTAAGAAACCGTTTATTATGTGATCATTCGTACATACAGGCCCACATTTACTAGGGTCCGTGAGTCAGTTTTCTGTAGGACTTTGCATGTTCTTTCATGTGCAAACTGCGTGCACATGTATTTAAGATGTGTCCACGCCTCATATTAAATACATGTCCCTGTGTGAATTCTCTGGTGTTCAACAAGATGTGTTTTTTGACTAAAAGATTTCCCACATTCAATACATGAGAACAGTGTAGACCAAAAGGTAAAAAAACAGCTCACCCATTCAGCAATATGTCTTGGTAAACTTCCACTGCACGAATATAGCTGAGTAAGTTCTGAGGAGGAACAAAGGGGAAGAAAATCCAGCAATGTTGGTTCCGTAGGTCGATAAAAATCAAAAATTTATTTAGGTAGAGTTAAAAACATTACATTGCCCAGGCAGTAAAAAAAAAATTCTGCCGCGTTATAAATCCATTAGGATTCTTAGTCATAGATCATAGTCATAGATTCTTCTATGACTAAGAATCCTAATGGATTCGAAACACGTCAGAATTTTCTTTTTTACTGCCTGGGCAATGTAATGATTTTTATCGACCAACGGAAACAACATTGCTGGATCCCCCCCCTTTTCTTCTCCCCTGTGTGAATCCTCTGGTGTTGAACAAGTGTTGTTTTTTTACTTAAAGATTTCCCACATTCCATTCATGAGAACGGCTTCTCCGCTGTGTGAATTCTCTGGTGTTGAACAAGATTTGATTTCTGACTAAAAGATTTTCCACATTCAATACATGAGAACGGCTTCTCCCCTGTGTGAGTTCTCTGGTGTTGAACAAGATATGATTTCTGACTAAAAGATTTCCCACATTCTGTACATGAGAATGGCTTCTCCCCTGTGTGAATTCTCTGGTGTTGAACAAGATAATTTTTTTTACTAAAAGATTTCCCACATTCAATACATAAGAACAGATTCTGCCCTGTGTGAATTCTCTGGTGTTGAACAAGTGTTGTTTTTTTACTAAAAGATTTCCCACATTCAATACATGAGAACAGATTATCCCCTGTGTGAATTCTCTGGTGTTTAACAAGTGTTGATTTTTGGCTAAAAGATTTCCCACATTGAATACATGGGAACGGATTCTCCCCTGTGTGAATTCTCTGGTGTTGAACAAGTATTGTTTTTTCACTAAAAGATTTCCCACATTCAATACATGAGAATGGCTTCTCCCCTGTGTGAATTCTATGGTGTCGAACAAGATGTGTTTTTTTACTAAATGATTTCCCACATTCAGTACATGAAAATGGCTTCTCTCCTGTGTGAATTCTCTGGTGTCGAACCAGATATCTTTTTTCAGTAAAACATTTCCCACATTCAGTACATGAAAATGGCTTCTCCCCTGTGTGAATTCTCTGGTGTAGAACAAGATTTGATTTACAAGCAAAACATTTTTCACATTCAGTACATGAGAACAGCTTCTCCCCTGTGTGAGTTCTCTGATGCTTAACAAGATCTGGTTTAAGAGTAAAACATTTCCCACATTCACTACATGAAAATGGCTTCTCCCCTGTGTGAATTTTCTGGTGTTTAAAAAGATCTGATTTATAAACATAACATTTCCCACATTCAGTACATGTGAACTTCTTCTCCCCTGTGTGACTTCTCTGGTGTCGAACAAGACTTGTTTTTTTAGTAAAACATTTCCCACATTCAGTACATGAAAATGGCTTCTCCCCTGTGTGAGTTTTCTGGGGTTGTAAGATGTTGGAAAAATGTGACTGATTATCTTCTACTTCACCACAAGGAGATGAGGGGGGACGTCCACGGGAACCTCTTGCACTTTTGTTTCCTAAAAGTATAATCAAGAAAACAATTTTGGAAGTTTCTTTTTCCCAGTTACAAGCAGAAGTAAAGCGAAAGTAAATGACCAGAATCATGTATAGTAATTGCTAGTAAGTGCTGTATATATATATATAAATAGTAGAAAATAGTAAATATATTCATGGGACATTATATTGTAAGTGACTATAGTACTTTTAGGGGTGCAGTGTGGAGAAACTGAAGTCATTTAGGGGAAATGTGCATTCAGTAGAGATGAGGTAAAGTTGGAGCAGTCATTGGGGCAAATTTACTTACCCAGTCCTGTTGCGATCCCCGAGGTGCGTTCTCCGACGAGGATGAAGTCCGGCGCCATTCTTTTAGATCGTGCATCCATTTTCCTGCATGTGTCGGTTCCCCCGCTGAGGTCCGCCGGAGTTCACCTTCTTCTTCCCGGTGTATGTGAGTGTATGTCTTACGACACAATTTGAATTGTAAATCCCACACTTAGTCCGAATCAATCGGTTTGTCCATCTGCTACGACCCCCGATTTGTGTCGCATGAAAGTCGACACTATTACGACAAAATCCGATCACGTGCGCCAAAAACCCCACTTAAATGCGGTGCAAATCAGAAATAGCCAGGAAACCCGACGAAAATGCGCCGTGCGGAACCTTATTAAATGTGCCCCACTATGTTCGTTGGCTGATGGCAGAAATAAAATTGATTAAAAATTAAGACCTCATATACCATAGAGAAGAATATTGCAGTTGCCAAGTGGGAGATGACTTGGTCATGAATTAGGTCAGTAATTTTGTTGACAATGGTGGTCATTTACTAAGGGTCCGAACATTTTCCGATTTACGCCGGGAATTTGGCGCACACAATCGGATTTTGCACCGGGTTGCATGCAACGGAAATCAAGGGGCGTGGCCGTCTGAGAACCTGAGGTGTTAAAAAAAAAAGTGTCGCTTGACACGCGCTTACCTGCACCAAAAAATAGAAGGTGGACTCCGGTGAACTCCAGCGGACCTCGCCGCAGCAGCAACACCTAGTGGATATCGGCGCACGGACCTTAGGGAATCCCAGCAGAACCCGAATGAGCGTCGGAGAACCCGCCGCTGGATCGCGACTGGACCAGGTAAGTAAATGAGCCCCAATGAGTTGAAGATCAGAGGTGCAGGATGTTTGTGAGGTGGAGGTGGCAAAGGCAGCAGGGACTTCTTGTACCAGGGAGAGTGTGGAGTCATAACTAGTGATGGGTAGGTCTGTCGGGAGAGATGCATTAGATCTATTTCTTCCATGCAGTGGCGTAATAACAATGCCCTAGACAAAATTCCTAATGGGGGGCCCCCCATTTACCAGATGCTTGTTAGCCCCGGCATACACATATAATATATACCCACATACGGGGGGAATGGGCAGGTGTACGGCGTTCCTGACCTGCGTCTGGGCACGAGCTATAGAGTGTGAGCGTCCAAGGCTGAGCAGTCACTGGCGTTGGTACCTGGCAGGCGTGGGTGGCCAGGGGCGCACGAGCACAAGCATATGATATATTCCCCCCTATCTGATACATCAGGGGGTATAGGCCTCTTGATGTACCCATCAGGTGGCCGCACATTTAGGCAAAACTACGCTAGGTCTGACTTGACGTAGCTGTGCACAAAAACCTTCAAACTAAAGTTTGCAAGTTTATTAAAATGATGCAGGCAGGAACGCCTATTACCGGCCCATTCTGCGGCTGGCCATGCCCCTCCCTGCCCACATGGCGTAGAGGTGGTTTAGCCACACAAAAATATTCTCAATTTCTTGCAGGACCCACAAAATTGTGGGATTGATGTCTTATTATCAGGACAGACAGGGAAATAGCAGGACAAACAAAGGGAGGAGGTGTAATGCAATACATCAACAACAAATGGTCAAGCTCTCTCCTCCTCAGAAAAGCCTTCGGTAATCACTTTATACAGCTCTCCCCCAGCTTAAACTATATGAAGCCCTTCCCCAGCATCAGCTATATACAGCCCTCCCCCAGCATCAGCTATATACAGCCCTCCCCCAGTATTAAGAATATACAGTTACAAGTAAATTAGTAAAACTTTGCTTACCTTCTACAGCTTGCCTGCTACGCCAATCAGCTTCCTCCTCTTCCGGCAGGTCAGACATCTGGTGCAAGCGTCGCTGTGTCGATGTGATGTGATGTCACCTCTGCGCTGCGCTCATACGTAAATGGCAGAGCAGGGAACGCTGTTCCCTTGCTCTGCCATGAACCCAAATCTGCCGGCCAGATTACCAGTGGTTTGGCACACGTCTATTGGGCGATACGGGTGGCCATATTGTTCAGATTGGTAGGGGCTTCCTATAGGAGCAAAGTGGCGGGCCCCGCATATAATCAGGCCCTGGTCCTAGGCCAAAAGGTGTACATGAAGTAGGAACCTAAGGCAGAGCCAAGTGGATGCCAACAGAGAGGGGTAGAGGAGGTGATGTGAGAGTGACAATGGAGCTCCAGTTAGAGAGGTATCAGGAGATCAGTGATGCCCAGAAATGATAGTCTGTAGCAGGAGAGAAAGGCCAACTGTATCAATACATTCTCATCAGCAAGAGAAGAGAATGAAGCTATACGGGAGGAGCAGATAGAAAATAAGTCCCTCCTTTTGCTACCTTGAAGGCAGCCCCTTCCTATGAAGGTGTCCAGGACGTCACTTGTCTTTCTCCATGGAGGAAGTGGGAGTATATAGAAGGACACAAGGATCAGTACAGGGACATCATGATGAAGGACCACCAGCCCCTCACATCACCAGGTAAGATGATAGAGGACAGAGCAGGTGTGATTAGTCTGTTCCTTCTGGAATCAATATTCTGGTTTGGCTTAATCCCACATCATGTTATTAGACTTCTTGTAGGCCATGGCTTGGTTGTTTAAGCAGATAGAAAATAAGTCCCTCCTTTTGCTACCTTGAAGGCAGCCCCTTAACACCAAGCATGGCCTACAAGAAGTCTAATAACATGATGTGGGTATGACTCGAGGCGGCAGAATATTGAGGTTACAGAAATCTATCTCTAGTAGCCTGGAGGTTGACCCAGAAAATTTCAATCGGATTTTGGCGCAGCGGCGCTGGGCTTGTGACACAAATCGGAGGGCGGGCTGTGATGATCCGTCTAATTAGGACTAAGTGGGAATTTACCTTTAAAATTGTGTCACAAGACCAATGCACTTACAACAACAGGAAGAAGATGGTGAACTTCGGAGGACTGAGTGGGGAGCGACACATGCAGGAAATCTGGCATCTATCTTTGCTAATCGCGGCAGATGTGCATTCAGGTTAGACAATGCCTTTCGGGATCACTTAGGAGAGTAAGTCAAAGGTGCCCCAATGCCTCTTTGCTACCTTGAAAGGCCAGTTGCAACAGTATAACACCTTAACACCAAAGTATGACCAGGCCTACAAGAAGTCTAATAACATGATGTGGGATTAAGCCAAACCAGACTATCTATTCCAGAAGGAACAGATTACTCACACCTGCTCTGTCCTCTATCAACAGGAAGGTCTCCTCTTACCTGGTGATGTGAGGGGCTGGTGGTGGTCCTCCATATGATTTTTTTTGCTGTATTCCTGTGACTGGTCCTTGTGTCCTCTATAACTTCCCACTCCTCCATGGAGGAAAGAAATAGACAGTAGTCACTGAGGACCTTATAGGAACCTGACACCAACAATTGACACAGTTATCACCCACCACCACTCCTTTGTTTATGTGTACAATGTCCCCAAGATTCCGGGGGCCCAGCGCTCACCTCTGCCGCTTCCTCTCAAAGCTCAGTGATCCTGGAGGGTAATTTCTAGGATCTCTAAGCGCTCCCATGTAGTAATGAATGAGTGTGGAGAGCTCGGTGATGGGGCCTCTGGGTAACATCTCCTGACCAGGTATGTGGGTCACACACTCAACAGACGACTTCTTCACTACGTTGTAATACCTGTGTAGTGGGGGAGACACTGATCACTAACCGTAGATCCTAATGACACAACTTCACACTCTCTCCGTCATTTCCCGCGTTATTCTAGAGATAAGAGCCCGTGTCCTGGGAGACTTCCACTCTCCGGTTATCAAGGAGAAATGCTCGTGTAATGTCTAATATCCTCGCATCAATGTAGTCTCTGCCATTGTCCATTCATGGGGAGCCATTCCACCATTTCATGATGTCCCTGTACGATCCTTGTGTCCTTCTATTACTCCCACTCCTCCATTGGAGAAATAGACAGTGACGTCTGACACCTTATAGGACCTGACACCACAAATGACACAGTCATCACACAGAACCTCCCTTGGTTATTGTACAATGTCCAGCATTCCCGGCAGCGCTCACCTTCCGCTCCAGCTCAGGATCCTGGAGGTAAGTTCTAGGATCTTCTGCTCATAATCAGTGAATAACGGTGAAGCATCATGGGGCTGCGGTCCATCCTCTCGAGACACGGGGGGTCCCACCTCACCAGAGACTTCTTCAATACTGTGTAATCCTGTGTATGGGGGACACTACACTGATCCTACATAGATCCTAAGAAATCCTTCACTCTCCAGTCATTTCCGCTGTTTCCTAGAGATAAGAGCCGTTTGGGAGACCTCACCTCTCCGGTTATCAAGGAGATCATATCAGGGTGAGCTCCAGGATCCTGGCCGCCATCTGCTCTCTGTCCTTCTCCCGGATCCCTGGTGGATCATTGATGGAAAGGATCATCTTTAGGAGAAACCTCTGGGAGTCCTGTATCTATAGAACCTGAGGAAAAATGATAAAGATTAAAGGCAAAAGAATGTGTAGAGACAGGAACACGCGCTCCGCCCTAATTAGCAGTCATCAGGTTTTAAATCCATATGTCCCAAACCTAATCAAAATGCGATATTGTGCGTGGGCACCACCATTTTAGGGAGGACCATCACTCCCCATGAGGTCATCAGTAAGTAATAATCCAAAATGACAGCATATTTGTGTCGCCGTCGGGTATGTCCTGAAGAGCAAGCAACACATTGATTTATATGCTGTATTTTTATGCAGCTTTCCTGGCGGCATTTAAAGAGGTAACACTATAGTTAGTGTCGGAGATTGTATTTATCAAGCCGTGGCCATATTGCTTTCTGAGAACCCGCCTCTAAGGCGACAACCCACAACAATAAGTAGTGTGATTAGAGGACAATATAGTAGTAGTATGTTGGTTTCATTGTAGATGTGCAGCCGTGGATCAGAAGATTCAAGAAGGCCGAGACTAGAGGCGGCAAAGTGTCTTCTAAGTGAAAGCATCTGACCTGCCATAATAGTGAAGATTTATTGCCGGATGGTTGTGAGTTCAGACTGTAAGGACATTGTAGGCATCAGGAGCTCAGGATGCTTCTTCCCTATCTCAGGAGATGATGTCTTATATCAGACAATTTGTGTCAGAAACTCTAAGGTAGAATACATCCAGACAGTCTCTTGCACAGTCAAGTCCCCCGAGGGGGAATTATAGCAAAGTGTTGACACAGGAGGAATTTCAAGTTTTAGATGAGATAAATACTTTAGCATCAGAGGATGAAAAAGATCCTAAATAAGCTTATTCGTGTAGTAATAGTGGAGGAAAGTTCTAATGTGAGTGAGGATCAAAAGCCTCCGAATAAACCTAGGAACTTTTCTTTGGATGAAGTTGATTTGCAATTCATGGAACGAGAGTGGAAGACTCCAGAGAAACCCCCAGTCATAAATAAGAGATGTTAAATGATGTTTCCCTTTGATGAATCAGGACCTAAGTTCTGGGAATCTCCTCCAAGTGTGGATTTTGCCATGGCTGTCTACAAGGACATTGGTTCCTGTAGAACAGTGATGGCGAACTTTTTAGAGACGGAGTGCCCAAACTACAACCAAGACCCACTTATTTATCGCAAAGTGCCAACACAGAAATTTAATTTGTGATTTATACTCCCTGCTCTGTCACATCTTTCATTCATAATCGCAGGAAGAATTGTCAGGGCTGGAGCAGGAGCTACTATGATAATCCAGATCTGTCCACACATTCCCACTCCTCCAGTAGTCCCAGGTAGAGCT
Organism: Engystomops pustulosus; assembly: GCA_019512145.1. Lineage (NCBI taxonomy): Eukaryota > Metazoa > Chordata > Amphibia > Anura > Leptodactylidae > Engystomops > Engystomops pustulosus. Next base: position 381,429 of record WNYA01000012.1, on the reverse strand, counting down.
GTCACTTTAAAATAGCTCTATGCACAGCAAGTCCTGGGCTGTCTGGGACTGCAGGAAAATACCTGGAGTCCTGCCTGGTGATGGCCTGAGTGCCCACAGAAAGGGCTCCAAATGCCACCTCTGGCACCCGTGCCATAGGTTCGCCACCACTGCTGTAGAAGATGGCGCTAATTTACCGGAAGTATTAGATTGTAAAAAAGACTTTTAGAAGTTCATATGATGTCGGAGCGGCTCAAGTCAAAGTCAGTTCTACAGTAGATAAATCTCTTAGGTCCTGGTTGAATCAGCTCTAAGATGACATTCACGAGGGAGTCCACAGGGATGATCTCCTGAAGGCCTTTAGATACAGGTCGTTGACCAGTGAATTTTTATGTGACGCCTCCAGCCAGGCTGTGAGATTGTCAGCAGAGAGTATGGCTTTGTCAGGCAGAAGAGCCAACTTAAGCCTTGGGTGGCGGACATAAAATCTAAAAGTGCTTTATGAAATATAAAATTTAAGCCTGGAAAACTATTTGGTTCTCAATTGGATGAACTAATGGAAAAATTGTCACCTAAAAGGGAAAATCCTTGTTGTTCTTACAGTAGAACAGAAGAGAAAGCCGCCAAGGGTCGTCTTATGTGTATTGTAACCAGAGAGATTGGTTCGTGAAGAAAGTAAAGGCCATCCCTTCTATAGGAGAAGACACTGTAGGGCACATGGAAGAAGCCAAACCAACTGATATCCCTGCCAGATATCTGCTGGTAGGAGGAAGATTACAAAACTCTGCAGCAGCCTGGAAATGTCAAGAGGTTACTTGATCCCATACTTGGACGATTGGCTGCTAATAGAAAGGAATGCTCAGAGGTTGATGGGTCATATCCAGCTGGTAGTAAAGTTTTTAGTCTCCCTAGGGTGGATAATAAACAGAAAAAAATTCAACCTTTTTCCAAGCCAGAAGTGCCAGTTTCTGGGTTACCTCCCCAATTCCAACTAATGTTAATTGCACTCTCAGAAGAGAGACGTGAAGCAATGAGAACTCACGTAGGGGTAATGTGGCAAATGAGGTTGGCGAATCTTCATATCATTATGAGGACACCAGGCTTCATTTTCTCTACAATAGAGGCTATCCAACGGGCCAGGAGCCACATGAGACCATTACAACAAGACCTACTAAAGTACTGGGACCAATCAATGAACAATCTGCAGAAGCAGATGAAGTCATCACCAGGACATTCCAGGGGAATGGGAACTGAATCAAGAGCAAAAAAGGCACTAAGAGGGTAATAGGTAATAATACTCCTCTCACCATTTTTGAGGAGTAATTTCAGCCGAGGAGAAGTATAAAATTTTCAGTAATACATTATTTTATATATAGAGTTATATTATATAACTCCAAGTCTTATATAGTGTTAATAGACTATTGTTCCATATGACTGTTTGTACTTTGTAATCTCTTATTTTATTTGTAAGAATCCCCTTACTGATATGTAAAGTGCTATGGAATATGATGGCACGACAGTAATACTGATGTATTGCAGGGTATTAGCAGTGTCAGCCTATGCACATGCATAGACTGACACTGTGCCTGTAAGATGACGTCATAGATGCCACCTTTCAGGCAGTGCCTACAGGCAGCTCTGGGGTCCTGATCGGACCCCTGGGTTGCCATAGAAACGATCGGCGCCCCGCAAAAATGGCGTGTGTGTGTGGGGGGTTTGTGATCGTGGGGGAAGAACCCCCTAAAGGCACATTAAATGCTGCAGTCGCGCTGCCCGTGGCATTTAAACACCTACGGTCGGAGTGGGCTCCGATGGCGGTTGTTTAAATGCCAGATGTCGGCTTTTAGTTATAGCCAGCACCCCCTATGTCCCAATGCTGGTTCGGCTCAGATCTTGAGCTGAACTGGAATCAGCGCTGTGTCCGATATATTGGACGCTGAGCGCTAAGTCACTGCACTCAGCGTCCGATATATCCTACTATATTGGCCCCAAAAAGTGTGATTTCCCATGCTAATTCAGACGGCTCAAGGCAATTTCTGGGAATTACCTCATGTTCCAGACCTCCTTAGTCAAAACAAGTTGTTATGCAACAATCTGAAGGTCCTTAACCTAACAGCTAGGAAATTGACATCGACAAACTAAATAATCTAGGGTTGTCAGAAGCTGTCATACAGAGCATAATGGTCTTGTGGACCTCTGAGGTTGAGATCTGTTCTTGCCTTTCTTAGATGGTGTGAACAAGAACAGAAGGATGGCCAGAAGCTGATTATGCCTTTTTACAGAAAGTTTTGATCAAGGGTCAAATCACAGCCCTATCTGCTTGCTCCAGGAAAGCCTGGTCCAGGAAAACCCTTGTTAGGAGATTAAAGAGGGCAATCAGAAGGTTAAGACCAAGGGTGCTTCAACCTTACCCCAAATGGGATTTACCCATAGTCTTGAAAAGACTTAGTAAGGAACCATCAGAATCTATTGCGATCAAAATGTTGACCTTTAAAGGACATCTAGCACCACATTACCGGGGGCAGACTGTCCTCTTATGAACGCTCGTTACTTCTAGGGGATGGTGGCACAGCTCCAGCCACATCCAAGGTTCCGGTATTGCATAAAAATATGTTTATCAGCCTGAGGCTCACGTCACCTAAGCGCCTCATGGCTCCGCCGCTCAATAATTATGCAGCCCCCCCCCCCCCTGTTTAGTAATCACTCCTCTGTCCGGCTTCTATCCTCACACAGCCAGTGAGAACTTGTCCCTTGCACAGCCCGCGGGTTACTAGTACAAGGACACAGGGGGGTGAATACTAAGCATGCACTAGTATTTATATGCAATACCAGAGCCCTGGATTTACCTGGACCCAGACCCATCGCCCCCTAGAGGTAACGAGTATTCAAAGAGGACAGTCTGCCCCGGAAATGTGGTAAATGATGTCCTTTAAGAGAGTAAGTGATAAACATATATACATCCCACACCTATACTGTATACAGAGACATATATACAGCTACATACATAGTCATTTATACACCCCACACCTATACTGTATACAGAGACATATATATATATATACAGCTACATACATAGTCATATATACACCCCACACCTATACTGTATAGTATAAAGTGATTACCGAAGGCTTTTCTGAGGAGGAGAGAGCTTGACTTCAATCTCCACCAGTATTGACTTTATACAACTAGTTTACATCTCACATCAATTCAGGGGAGAATTCAGGGGAGAAGCCATTTTCATGTACTGAATGTGGGAAATGTTTTAATGACAAAGGATCTCTTGGTCGACACCAGATAATTCACACAGGAGAGAAGCCGTTCTCATGTATTGAATGTGGGAAATCTTTTAATAAAAAAAACACATCTTGTTGAACACCAGAGAATTCACACAGGGGAGAAGCCGTTCTCATGTATTGAATGTGGGAAATCTTTTAGTCTAAAAGCAACACTTGTTCAACACCAGAGAATTCACACAGGGGAGAATCTGTTCTCATGTATTGAATGTGGGAAATCTTTTAGTCAAAACCACATCTTTTCAAACACCAGAGAAATCACACAGGGGAAAGGCCATTTCCATGTACTGAATGTGGGAAATGTTTTAATGAAAAAAGATATCTTGTTCAACACCAGAGAATTCACACAGGAGAGAAGCCGTTCTCATGTATTCAATGTGGGAAATCTTTTAGGCAAAAAACACATCTTGTTTACCACCAGAGAATTCACACAGGGACATTTATTTAATATAAGGCGTGGACACTTCTTAAATACATGTGCAAGCAGTTTGTACCTGAAATAACATGCAATGTCTGACAGAAAACTGACTCACGGACCCTAGTAAATGTGGGCCTGTATGTACAAATGATCACATGATAAACGGTTTCTTAAGGAATTTCACCTTTTACATGGTAATTTTTATTGTCAGCATCTCGTTCCTTAACCATCCTTACTAGAAAGTCCTGGAAGGGTCAGAGCTTAGTGGCTTCCTCTCGCTGCTGGCTCCCATCTAGGAATTGTCACTTAGTCTCCCTCGTCCTTTCAGTGTTTTTTTTCTCCAAAATCAGCAGTGACACCTTGTGAAAAAAGTGACCTGAACTCACAATAAACAGATAAAATGTACTATAATGATTGGTGGGACATCTGCCTGGAAGTATAAATATTCCTCTGAGATGCCGGTCAGAAGGCTGCGTAACCAGAGCTCTGTGTGCACCAATAAATATGAATGTTTTACTGTAACTGTTTTCATAATGATTTTTGCCAGATTGTTTTAAAAAGGGGAATCGCTTATGACAAACAGAATAATGTGCATATTGTGCCGCTTGCCTATAATGGGGGGAGTCAGATTAATGGAGGACAGACAGAACAGGACTGTGAGTCGTAAGCTCCAACCTCTCCATACGGCCTGCCCCTGCGTATCCTAAGCGATACAGGACAACCAAGAAGATGGTCCCTCCCTACGCCAAATAGGGGACAACAAACGGGATAATTAACACAAAAGAATGAACATAGATCCAGGTCACAACAGCCATAAAGGAATAGTCACAAAACGAGAGCCCAGACAACCAGAAGGAAATATAGATAACAGAGTTACACTCACACAGACAGTATAGCAGGTCAAGCAGACCTTTAACCAGCAAGGAGCAAACAGAACACAGGATCTTTGAGGGGTCCTGGGAATTAATAGGAGCAGAGTTCTGTCAGTCACAGACTGTTGCTGGTGAAGAGCCGGGCTGCAGAGGAAATTGGTGTGATGAATTCAATCAGCCCAGCAACTCAACCACTGTAAATACTGCTCAAAGAAGGCAAGAAACTAAGACTTTCAACATCTTACAGTTAGGACCAAGGAAGATGCCGGCACAGATCTAACATTGTCCTTTTCTTTCCAGTTCTGGCATTTTCCGTTACACAACAACTTATCAGACCTCCTCCTCAGCATGGAAGTCGGTGGAGATTTACCTCTCTCTGAGGCAATAAGCCGCCCTCACTCCCATGATGTTTTGTGTTCTCTCTCCAATGAGAACTAACTCCGAATTATCTATACAGTGACGAGCCTGGCAGCTTCCATCACGTGAGGGAGCCTGTAACTGTAAACATTTTAGTCCAAAAAACTGACCCCTCTGCGTCCAGCACGTCTAAACAAGAATGTGTGATGAATGTGGAGGAGGATGAACAGGTACAAATTTGGTCCAAGGGGATGTAGAGTGCATCAGCCAATGACCTTAAGTCTAACGAATGCCATCATTCTTGTTCTTCTCTTTGATGATTATGGAATAACACTGGAGGTTCATGTCCTACTGTCACGTTCCACACTCCCTAGGGGCATGCAAGATCAATTAGCTATGGCTTACATGGACACTTCATAGATACATGGGTTCCGGGAGGCACTGGAAGTGATAGAGAATGGCTCATATGACTTCTGGTACCACATTTGCCCACAATCCTCAATGACTGAGAGACCCTTTTTCCCCGCCTCACTGAAATGGAGCTCAGGCAGTCAGTAGTACGGCCACCAGCCTCTTGTTATATATAAGCACGGTCCGTATTCAGATTATATTGGTCCAGAAGCAAATCCCGGCAGAGTATCATTTAGACGAAGAACAGGGATGTGTGCTTTGACATAAGAGAACCTGAGTTAAATTAAAAAAAATATTTGAAGGGAACTTGTCACCAGCCTTTTTTTACTCGCCCTCTAATATGCTTCTCTACAAGAAAGAAGCTCACTGATACATCTGGCAGAGTTGTTGCCACCAGGAATGAGGGTTTTTATTAAGAGCCACTTGATGGTTGGTTTTGCCATTGGAGCCTTGGATAAGGAGGATAGGACTAGAGGCAAGTTACATGGTGGTTGACAAGCTGGCGGTTGAAGAATGTCTTAATCAAATGATTAACAGAGACAATGGGGCACATACTTACCTGGTCCTGTTGCGATCCCTGAGGTGTGTTCTCCGATGAGGATGCAGTCCAGCGCGATTCTTCAAGATCGTGTGCCTGAGATCCTGCATGTGTCGCTTCCCTGCTGAAGTCCGCCGGAGTTCACCATCTACTTCCCAGTGCATGTGAGTGCATTGTCTTGCGACACAATTTGAATTCTAAATCCCACGCTTACTCTGAATCAGTTAGGTTGTCCAACGGCCACGCCCCCAATTTGTGTCGGGGCGATTGTGCCAAAATCCCTTTTTAAATGCGGCGCCAATCAGTAATCATTGGAATATCCAACGTTTGTGCCATCCACGAACCCTTAGTAGATGAGCCCCAATATTGTGAAGCTGAGCATTCATAGCAATAAACTGCACCTTCAGCGTGTTGATTTGATTATTATCTTTATTATCCCTTATTCTTCATAAGGGAATAGAACAAAATATAATAAAAATAGGTGCTGCTGCTTGACACGGTCATCAGCCGTCATCTTACTTACAAAGTGAATGGGACTGCAGAGAAGCCTGAAGCTTGGTGTCTGGTGATTGCTGGATAACAGATGGGAGAAAGACACAGGAGGGGTTAGTATAGAGTTAAAACTTCATGCAGTTAGCGAGTGCCTAAAGAGATATGTTTTAAGAACATGTTTAAAACTTTGAAGGTTGGGTGTTAGTCTGATAGTCCGGGGCAGTGCATTCCATGGAATAGGTGCAGCTCTAGAGAAGTCTTGGGAGATGTGAGTGGGAGATTCGAATTAAGGTAGAATTAATCTAAGATCACTGGCAGATCGAAGAGTGCAGGTTGGGTAATAGACTGAGATGAGGGAGGAGAGGTAAGAAGGTTATGCAGAGCTTTGTGGATGAGGGTTATGATTTTAAACTGTATTTGAAAGGTGACAGGACACCAGTGCAATGACCAGCACAAACTGAAGGCATCTGTGTAGCGTTTGGCTGAAGGACAAGCCTGGCTCCTGCATTAAAAATAGATTGGAGAAGAAAGAGTTTAGTGAATGGAAGACCAATTAGTAGAGATGGTTTTTTAGAGGGTGACACCGCGCTCCATGTAAGTGATAGTACAATCTGAACAGTAGTTAGGATACAGATTTTTCTGGGAGAAAAATAGATAATGTTTTCACAGAAATGTGTAACATAAGCTGCTGCGTCCTCTGGTTTTCAGGTGATGAAGCCTGATTTGTGCAAGAGTATTTTCGGGTATATAACCAGTAAATCGGTTGCGCTGCTTATAACTTCGATCTTGGCGATACAGATAAATGATAGTTATTGCACATATAGATGTGAAATTACAACAATCAACATTTATTGCATCTAAAGATAATTCAAATATAAAGTAGAGTACAAAGTATTGGGTGAAAAAATTATATATGATAAAAGGACAATGCGTTTCGGGGCGGGATTGGCCCCTTCTTCAGGTCCAGATGATTCTGTAATATGTAGAGGTGATGAGTAAGGCTCATATCAGTTACTCAAAACATACAAAAGGGTAGACTGTTACAATAATATTGACAATATAGATATAAAAGATAAAAAATAAAAAATAGTGGACTCTAGTGGTAACCGCTATGTCTATAAAGGGGTAATTATAATAGATATACATCAATAATAAATAGATACATTGTCATAAAAAAATTAGATAAAACATAGAAATTCATAGATAGTACAACAATAGTTCATAAAAAGATTTCTTAAAAATAACAGTTTAGTAGGAGCATTAAATGAAATGAATCGAGGTTTATCTTAAAAAAGTATGAATAATTATATACAGAGCTCGAAAGGATAAATAAACCAAAATGTATAGGTAGTACTGACCTCTCTGTACTCGGAGATTGTGTGTAAACTGTTAGTTGATGGCTAATGGGGAGAAGAGAAAATTACCAAATAGTAGAAGGATAATATGGAAAGAATTTATTTTAAAGGAGGAATGCTAATGATGCTAAACGACTGACCTCTTGCACTGGAGGGTGGAGGGGATAACTGAGCGTCAGGAGACTATGTTTGACTGTCCCTGTGATGCTGAAATCATGAGTGAAAAAATGACAGTGATGGAGTGGTGGATTGATGCATTGATCAGAAGGTGGAGAGACTTACTCCATGACCTGTCCGTTCGGCCAGCAGCAGCGCAAAGAGTGATCGCTGCTTGTAGCGGACAGAGGTTATATATAGCGGTAATGGGAGAGCACGCATGCGTACTTCGTGAGAGCTGTCGGACTCTACTGCGCATGCGTGGATCACGGAACGGCTCGTGTGAAGAGAGATACGGCTGAATAATGGTAAGGGAAGGCGGGTAAGTATATCGGGGTGTGTGTATGGACGAGGGATTATGTTATAATACTGAGATAGCCGAGGGGGTTAGTACTGAGTGGTGCGGGTCACATTTGAAACAATTAGTATTGGAAGAGTAGAGTGTGGTGAGTACAGTTGCCCCTTGATTGTGGTAGCAATAATGGGGATACGAGGAGAAGATATTGAACTGTATTGGTATCAAGCCACACGGAGTGTATTAACTATAAGTATGCTGGAGTGTATATAAATATATATGTACATGAAGATAACAGAGGCAATGGGAAAGGGGAAGTATGTGGATGCAAGCCTTGTATCTTTCTATATTTTTTCATATTTTTTCAATTATTTCATTTAAGCCAAATGGACTCATAGTGTTCAGTTTGTAAATCCAAAAGTTTTCTCTCTTGATGAGCTGATTTAATCTGTTAGGATGATGTTTCGGAATCTGTTCTATTATGCTTACTCTGGCTAGGGAGAGGTCCCTATTGTGCTGGAGACACTATGTAGTAGGTAGCCCGCTTTTGTCTTGCTGCGGTGTGTGCGTTGATTCTCTCCCTGAAGGGTTGGATTGTGCGGCCGACATATTGGAGAGAACAGGGGCACTGTAACAGATAAATGACATGGTCTGAGGAGCAATTGACAAAGGACTGTATCGGAAATGTTTCAGATGTGGTGTGAGACATAAAGGTCTGTGCCTTATGTTGCATGATTCCACATGTAAGGCATCTCGGGCCATTACATCTGAAAGAGCCCTTTAATGACGGAAAAAGGGTGCTATGTTGGGAGTTAAAAGTGGCGTTCTTTCTGGTCGAACGCATCTTTGTAGGTGCCAGGAGTGTCTCTAGAGTTGGAGCTCGCTTGTATGTGAGCATAGGGTACTTATAGAGGGTCTTTGCCAGATAGGGATCTTGCTGAAGTATTGGCCAATGTTTTTCTAAGACCGATCTGATGGTCATGTGGCCAGACGAGTAAGTGGTGATGAAATTGAGGTGCCGGTTTATCTCTGAAGTAGAAGATTTTTTGGATGGGAGTAGGCAGTCCTCCTGGGTAAGGATATTTGCCTTCCGATAGGCATCCTTAATCATGTGGGGGGGGAAGCCTTTTTGTGTAAAACGTTCCTTCAAGATACCTGATTGTTCCTTGTATGTTGATTTGTGGGTACAGTTTTTGCGTATCCGTTTGAATTGGCTGTATGGAATATTGTTGAGCCATTTCCTATGGTGGGAACTGGAGAACTCTAAGAAACTGTTTACGTCGACGGATTTGAAGTATGTTTCTGTTATTAGTATTGTTTCAGTAGGGTCCAGAGAGATTAGTAGATCCAAGTATTCAATGTGAACAGGTGAGATGTTTAGGGTAAGAGTGATGCCCCATGGATTGGTGTTGATAGTTCGTGGGAACTCATGGGCTTCTTGCTCTGTACCGGCCCAAATCAGGAACAGATCATCGATGTATCGTTTGAATATCTTGATCTTTTTGTTGTATTCTGAATTCCCCATAATGAAGTTTCTCTCAAATTCCCCCATGAAGAGGTTCGCGTATCTAGGGGCGAACCTCGTCCCCATCGCTGTACCTCTTTTCTGGGAGTATATGGAGAATATGAAAATATTGTGGTTTACTTAGTAGAGAGTTACTGTGAAAGAAACAGTAGAAAAGAGAGATCCAGAAAATGAGACACTGAAAGATGGGAAGAAAACCAATGGAGCGAAGCCTCCTGAGGAAGAGCTGGTGGTCCACAGTATCAAACGCTGCTGAGAGATCCAGAAGAATGAGGAGAGAATAGTCACCTTTGGATTTAGCAGAGAGGTATAGAGTAGAGTGCATAGAGCGTAAATCAGATTGTAGGGGGTCAAGGAGGGTTTCAGCTGAGAGAAAACAGGAAAGTTGAGAATAGACCAGGCGTTCCAGGAGTTTGGAGATGAAAGGGAGATTAGAAACTGGTCAGTATTTAGCAGCACTGGAAGGGTCCAGAGAAGGTTTCTTTAGTAATGGGGTAGAGCGTGCTTGAAAGATGAGGGAAAGACACCCATAGAAAGAGAGAGAGAGTTGAAGATTTTAGTGAGGTGAGAAGTGCTGCTGGGGAGAGGACTGTACCAGATGTGAGGGGAGTGGGTATGATGCAGGTGGTGTGCGAGCAGAGGAGAGGAGCCTGGACACTGTGACTGGCTCAAAGGAAGAGAGTGAACAGGGTAATGTACCGTAGGGAAGGGGATAATGGATTGAGAAATTATTTCTTGGCAAATGCAGTCCAGTAGGCGGCCAGATCTTCAGCCCCCAAAGCTGTGACAGGCGGCTGCACCTTTGGTGTTTGTAAGGAGTGAAGAGATCGAAGATCGTTTGGGAGTGTTAGAAAGAGAGGATATAGATTAGTAAAGTATAGACCTGTTTAGCAAGCGAAGGGCAAAAATCTGGATTTGAGCATAAATTTGAAGTAGAAGAAGTCAGCAAAGTGCACGATTTTCTCCACGACATTCGGCATTCATGGAACACACTACCAAAGGAAACTGGTTTGTAGTGTTGCCAAGTTGCCGATATCTGTATCAAAAGGCTCGAAACTAAGGGGGGTGCCATCTCATCAAGGGCACTTTTAAGAACATGATTATATGGTTAGTGCCAGGTTAGGACACGAAAGGGAAGAGATGGAGGACAGTTTCTGCAAGCTGGAGGCACATAATAGTACACGGGTTCCGGTAGGTGATGATAATGGGAATACTCTGTACAGCCTAAAGAACCATTTACAACGAAAGAGAGAAGGGTTATGGTCTGAAGGGAAAGGCCGTATCGTGATGTCAAAGACCAAGTCAGGATGTTTCTTCTTGGTGGAAGGAGAATCAGAGAGTTGTAAGAGTCTTAGAGAGTAGTAAGTGAAAGAAGCTGAGAGGCGAAGAGTCTCCAAGATGAGTGTTGGGATATCACAAGATAGAAAGTGAGGAGCCAAGAAGCAAAGTGATCAAGAAATGATAGGGTGAGCCAAGAGAGAGGACGGTTATACAAACACCCACACGAGAGAGAAAGGGTGGAAAAGTCTGAGGGGTGGACCTCAAAAGATGGGAAATTTATTATTTTTGGCAGCTCATGAATGTGGAGTCAGTTCAGACCCTTTTCAGCCGGCGTAACAATTATTAAGCCCTGTGACAATATACATCCCAGTCTAACTATACACAAACCATTCGTTTCAAAAAAACAAACCCTGCAAAACTAATACTAATTGCCCCGCCATATTTTGAAAATCGACCAGAATCTATTCATAGATTTCACTGTCATGTTATACTTCTTCTGAGAGTCAAATGATTCTTTGACACCTAAACCTGAAGATTTTCCAGGCTGATAGCTCCTAGCGATAGATTCTGTGACCTCAAAGTTGCTTCCATATGTCTATCAACTCTAGGTCAGACAGGGGCATTAGTCCACTTAGGAAGGACCCATTGGGGTCATTTACTAAGGGCGGAATCACGTTTTTCCATGAGTTACCGACAATAATATTACCGTTTTTCGCCGACTTTTCCCCAAGTTTGTGGCGCAAGCGATCGGATTGTGGCGTCGGCGCCAGGGCATGCACGAGCGGAATCGGAAAGGAAAAACCGCCCACATATTTTTTTTAAAAACGTGTCGCTTGACACGCACTTACTGCACCCAGCAACGGTTCGTGAACTCCAACGGACTTCAGCCGCAGCAGGGACAGTAGTGGACATTGGGTGCACTACCTTGAATCCCGGAAGACCCGAACTCCACAGAGAGCGCGCCGTGGATCGCAAAATGACCGGGAGAAGTCCAAAATGTGCTCCATTGTGATTGTTGCTACTGATACAGTTCTGGCCCAACAGTTATAATCGAATCTAGTAGATGGAATACCTCTACTCATTGTATCTTAGAATAAATGGACCCCCAGAGCCTGGTTTTTTGTATCTGCTACGCCAAAAAATGTTCACCTATATACGTCGTACAGAAATAAGGGGAGTATGGAAATGGTTCTCTCCATACGCGGTGGGTGTCAGCTCTATTACACAGCTAACACCTGCTGGTAACTGCCGCCGTCGGTGCTGGCACCGATCACGGAAGTTTACCTGTTAGGTGTCTCTGTCAAAGTAATGGTACTTCTGATGGGATTGCCGATCGACATCATTATAAAGTGGTTACATTATGCTAATGAGTCTGAGGGGCTACCCTAATCTCCTCTGTGATCTGCCTTTACTTCAGGTGCTAGAGCATATAGGGTTGAGAGGTCCTTTTCTCCAGGCGTTGAAGGGACTGTACACATACCCCACAGCCAAAATTAAACAAATAAGAAACGGCACGCAACAGGTTTTCCCACTAACCCTCCTTTTGTTCATACTCTGCATAGAACCTTTAGCTTCCATTACCAAACAGGATCCTAACATTCATGGGGTTACACTCAGAGATAGGAAATTTAAACTGGCCTTAATCTCTTATAAAACTAGTGGGGGTTTATCGGTACTTCAATGCTCAGCCCCATCTCCCTCACGATGAAGCTTTGGAGATTATGTCTGGCTAGATTGGTGTCGCAGTGCTTTTTACACACCTCATCCATGCAGTAGGCTGTATCTGCAAGGAGCACTGGGTAATAAAGCCTCTGCACAATTTCGCATCCTCATTATATTTGGAAAGCATAGAGAGCCTCAGCCTAGGTTCTGTGGAAGGTAGACAAACCAGGCTAGCAGGTGGAAGCGCAGGAACTTGATGTGGCCACTGGGACAATAGCTGCTATAGAAAGGAGGCTTTTCCTAGCTGCTGACCTTGTACGGCAATACGCTGGGGATGCCAAGCCAAGATGTTGGGGAGATCAACCAGTTCTGGTAGTGGAACCTTGGCGGGATCCATGGCCGGATCTTACTGTTAGCATCTGAGGTAGTGGATCCTTTCTACCACCGCAAGCGATGGTATAAGCTGACACCTGGGAGCGGATTCTAAGTGGCACCTGGTTTTCACCAGAGCCCACCGAAAAGCGGGATGGACTTGTTGCAGCAGGGTACCACCAGGTTGCTCCACAGGCATGACTCTGCCCCTGGTGGTGGCCAAGGTGTGGAAATGCAGGAAGTGGACGACTTTTATGGAATTCCTGGAAATGGCCACCACCAATTAGCGGTGCGCTGGCCCTTTAAATCTTCGAGCGTCGGGCTGCTGTATCTGGAGCAGGAGCTTGGAGAGAGAAAGTACACAGTGGAGCTGGGGACTGGAGCAAGACACGGGTCGGGGGGACACCTGTGACAGTACCCCCCTTTGCCCTCACCCTCTTCTTGGTTTGGAGGAACCTCTGTAGGAGGCCACGGTCCGAGATGTTGTCCTCGGGCTCCAAAGATCTCTCTTCAGTGCTGAACCCCTACCAGTAAACAAGGAGGAACCGCTTACCTCTCACTGTCTTCATGTCCGGTACCCTCTTTACCACAAAGACATCAGTGGAGTCAGCCTCAGGAGCAGGAGGTTGCTAAGAGAAGCAGTTCAGGGTGACAGGCTTCAGGAGAGGGACGTAGAAGGAGCTCGAGATGCGCATAGTGGAAGGAAGACGAAGTTTATAAGCCACAGTATTTATGCACTTTATCACCTTGAATGGTCCCAGAAAATGTGGACCAAGCTTGTAGCTGGGAATCTTCCGACGCCTAAAGCAGAACTGAGAATGAGTGTCCTGGTTCCCAGATCAATTTGAGGTGCACCAATTTTTCCACCGCAGGGACATCCGAGGGCATGGACAGCGGAAGAGGTGGGCGTAGAATGCGTCCATAGACATAAAGAAAGGCAGCGCCAGCAACTCAGAATCCAAAGATTTGTAGGAAACTTTGCCCACGGTACAGAGTGGACCAGTCGTCCTGACGGGCAAGACAAAATGTGGAAGGGTAACAGCCCGAGTTTGGTTTTGACTTCTTCTACTTGCCCATTATTCTGAGGATGGTATACGGAGGAGCAGTCCAGCTGACCTGCAGTTGATTGGAAGGGAATGCCAGAATCTGGAAACAAACTGGACCCCATGGTCCGAGATAATGTGCAGTTACCACCCGGATGATGGAATTCTCAGAGGAAGATCGTAGATCCGTAATAAAGTCCATGGCCACGTGAGTCCACTGGGAGCTGGGTAATGGCAACGGCAACAGCAGACCAGCAGGTTTTAGGCGATATGACTTGTTACGAGCACAGGAGGTGCAGGAACCCACAAAATCCAGCACATCTTTGATCAGGTCTGGCCACCAATAGTAACGAGAAATGAGGGCTACTGAGCGCTGCACCCTAGGATGCCTAGCCACTCAAGAGCAATGTCCCCAAGTCAATATCTTTTTCCCTAAAGCAGGTCGGACATAAGTCTTGCCAGATGGGAGCTGCCGCAGATCCACTGGAAAAGCAAGAGTCAGTCATTCATAACATGCCGCAGAGCCGGTTCTTCCTCGACAACATCGGAGGCATGAGAGAGCATCGGCCTTAACATTCTTCTCAGCATGGCAGAAGTGGATCATGAAATTGAAGCGTGAAAAGAAAAGGAACCAGTAAGCTTGTCGTGGGTTTAGGCGTTGAGCAGTTTGGAGGTACAGGAGATTATTATGGTCCGTATATACACAGACCAGATGATGAGCTCCCTCCAAAAGATAGCACCATTCTTCCAAGGCAAGTTTAATAGCCAAAAGTTCACGAACACCACAATGGGAGACAAAAAATGTGGTATAAACTGCCGGTAGTAATTGGCGAAACTCAGGAATCTCTGGGCGAAGCCACTGAAGTACCACAGATAACTTGGTTGGATCCATCTGTAGGCCCTCACTGGAGATAGAGCATAAGAGAAACGGAAGACTCTTTTGATGGAACTAGCACTTCTCCAGTTTGGCATAGAGACAATTGGCCCTTAGGCTCCTAAGAACTTGTCATACGTGGACTTCATGAGACTTCAGGTCAGAAGAAAACACCAAGATATCGTCTAGGTAGTCTATGACACAGGTGTAGAGCAAGTCTCTGAAAATATCATTGACAAATTCCTGAAACACTGCAGGCGCATTGCACAGTCCAAAGGGCATGACCAGTTATTCAAAGTGCCCATCACAATTATTGAAGGCAGTCTTCTACTTATATGCCCACCGCAGATCCAGCTTGGTGAAAACCTTGGCACCACGTAAACGGTCAAAAAGTTCTGTGATCAGGGGTATTGGGTAGCAGTTTTTTCTTTCTCCCTGTGATTTTATTGAGGCCGCAGTAGTCGATACACAGTCGGAGGGAGCCATCCTTCTTCGCCACGAAGAAGAATCCAGCACCGGCAGGAGAAGAGGATTTGTGGATGAACCCCTTCTGCAGATTCTCTTTGATATAGGCCGATATAGCCGCAGTCTCTGGCACAGAGAGTGGGTATACCCGAGATGTGCCCAGGAGCAGCTCTATAGGACAGTCATAGGGATGGTGCCAAGGCAGAGTCTCGGCTTGTTTCTCTGAGAAGATATCAGCAAGGTCCATATAAACAGCAGGAAGATCCACCAATGGCTTGGAAGACTCAGAATAAGACCTGGCGGACACTGGGTGGAGAGCAAGGAGGCAGCAAGACTGGCACTCAGGACCCCAGCAAAGAACCACCCCAGTCTGTCAGTTGAGGACAGGACCATGTTGCTGTAACCATGGAAGTCCCAATAGAATGGAGATTGTGGAGTGCGTTAGAAAAAAGTCTCTTCTATGCAAGGGCACCAATGCAGTATAGGGGTTTGGTGCAATACTGGACTGGGTCACGAGAGATCTGCTCACGCGCCGGACGAAATGACTAGAGGCTCCCAGATGAACCACAGGAAATGATGGCAGGAGACCAGAGCACATCCCGAAATTCGCTGCAGAACCAGAGTCCAGAAGGCCAAGACTGGAAACCATATCCACTCGTTCCAAAGCTGAGCAGAACTGGAAAATGCAGGTGTGAGGAAAGCTTTACTCTCACCTAGGACTCTCCTCATAGGACCCTAGGTGTGAATGACTTCCCTAGACCAGTGGTGGCGAACCTATGGCACGCGTGCCAGACAGGGCACCGCAGAGCCCTCTCTGCTGGCACGCACGCCATCATCCTCCACCGTGTGCAGTGGTGTAACAATCTCACGGTCGCAGGAAGTGCACTTGCGACCGGACACCCTGAGAAGAGAAGTGAATACCAAAAGATAACCACTACAAAATAACCAGTCCCTATACTATCCACGAAATGAATACCAATAATAGCATACAGGAACCACAGTAATCAGTCAAATACATGAAACAATAGAATAAAATCTTCAATCTTTATTCCACAAGGCATCAAAAAGACAAAAACTATTTAAAATCATCACTTAAAATACACAACAACAAACACACAAAGCGCGGTGGTGGTCAATATAACGTATTCGCGCTCATAGGTATAGAGATAAATCTGAGGCACACGATAAATATATAATGTATAACCGAACCCAACAGTTAATTTTGCCCAGAAAAGGCGTATAATGCATAGGTGCCACCAACCGTTCAAATAGCTCCCAAAACCACCACCCGCAGCTGCAGGTATTATTCCTAGACGCTGAGGACGCACTGACATAACGTAGGGATGGTGTTCGCGGCAGAGGTGATCTTTGGAAAACTGGAGCCAGATGTGACACATTGGGGCTGATTACTTAACCCGGTCCATTCGCGACCATCGGCGCGTTCTCTGCGCTGGATTCGGGTCCGGCTGGATTTATTATAGGCAGTTCCTCCGACGTCCAACAGTGGCTGCTGCGCTGAAGTTCCTAGAACGCACTGTAATACAACGAGCCGGGCTGAGTGAAGGTAAGTGCAGCTCCGCGACAAATTTTTTTGTTTTAAAATGCGGCGGTTTTTCCGAATACCGTCGGGTTTTCTTTTGGCCACGCCCCCCGATTTTCCGTCGCGTGCATGCCAGCAGCCGTGCGCCACAATCCCGATCGCGTGCGCCAAAATCCTCGGGGCAATTCAGGGGAAAGGCGCAATTCGAAATATTCCGGGTAACAACGTCGGGAAAACGCGAATCGGACCCTTAGTAAATGACCCCCATTGTACTTCTATCAGTTTAAAAAATTTGGATTGATACTTTTTTGTGTTAAGTTCTGAAAAAAATGGAAATTTGGCAATTTTTTTTTTTAAATCTTGCCTTTCAAAGTTCTAAAATTCTCTACTTTTGAAGCAGTTAGTCATAGCGCCCAAATTAATTCATAACATCACAATTCCCAATGCTGCCTTTATGTTGGATGGTTTGTTAAGATCCAACACATTTTACTAGAATGTTATGAGGCTTATAATTTCAATGCCCTTTTTCACATGTTTTGAAGAATCGCCAAGACCTGTATTTAGAGGGACCTGCTTAGCTTTCAAGTGATTACCCCATTAGGGAAACTACACACCTCACAGTATGAAAAACAAACCAGCCGGCTCTACCCAGCTGAAGTTTGCTGCTGTTGTGGCTGTTGCCCGGTTCCTATAAAGGACTGTAAGTTATGCTTTACCGACATGCCTCTGAGTGATCCCTGGATTAGACTGTTTACCATCAAGGACATGCTCTCCCAAACACCAGGGATCCCTATCAACACATTTGGGTTTACCCAGGGAGAAACCCTCCTTTTTCTTTCACAAACCATGTGCTGGAGACCTGCCAGGCCATGGATGAGGCCTCTGCTCCTGATACCAAGTGATGATCACTGTGCGCTCGGCTGCTCTAGCCACCGAAAAAAGGCTAGGCCCTGATGTGGGATGTTGCACATGTACTTCTAAAATTCTGCAAACTGTAAGATAAGTCTTCCCTGCAGCTTTTTCTATATTCTGCCTTCATCTGACAGGCCCAGGGGGTTATTTTCAACGTCTCCAAACCCTGGCACCTACAAACACAATTCTGGTGTCATATAAAACAGGGGAGTCTCTCCTTCAATATTGTTTGGATGCTTCACAGACCCGGAGATATCCACTCTTAAAGTTACATCTTGAAATAGAATTTGTATATAAAAATAAACGTATATTAAATGGTAGATTCCCATTTTAATATATGACATCAAATTGTTCAGAAGGATATGGCTGTTTGAAGAAGGTCACTGTCATGTTGTTTATAAACGTCCTTTCTCCACAGGTCATGTGCAAATAGGACGTAAATAGCCGTATGGCAGTCGTGAAGAGGTTAATCATATTCTTCGGCATCTTCTTCACTTCTTTTATAGCTGGCAGTACAGAGGTTGGGCAGGGCCTAGCAATCGATTTCCTCGATGGTAGAGATTTTTTTTGCCAATGGTTTCTGGGTTTGAGTCACATTCATCTCTCCCACACATCCATGTACACAGACCTTCGGATTACCTGGTAGTATTTTTACCCCAAATACTTAAAGTATCAATCTGATCACCTTATCACACTAAGAACCCAATGCTGACCATTCCCAGGACATGTGCATGTCATCAACTCCATCTGCTAGACACAGTGGGCAGCGAGCATCTCTCTTAGGCCCATTTTCTGCAGTATGACCGTGACCGTGGTGATCTTCATATATTTTTTATCCGTGTCCTCCTTGCTTCTAAATGAAACTTTTAAAATGATATTAATGAGCTTGAGGGGATACCCTAGCCCAGTGATGGCTAACTTATGGCACTGTGTGCGTAGGAAAAAAGTCTCTCTATGCAAGGCACCAAATTGCAGGTATAGGGGTTTGGTGCAATACTGGACTGGGTCACAGAGGATCTGCTCACTGCCGGACGAAATGACTAGAGGCTCCTCCAGATGAACCACAGGGAAATGATGGCAGGAGACCAGAGCAGCATCCACGAAATTCGCTGCAGAACCAGAGTCCAGAGAGGCCAAGACTGGAACAAGATCACTCGTTCCAAAGCTGAGCAGAACTGGAAAATGCAGGTGTGAGGAAGCTTTACTCTCACCTAGGGACTCTCCTCATAGGAACCCTAGGTGTGAATGACTTCCTAGACCAGTGGTGGCGAACCTATGGCACGCGTGCCAGACAGGGCACGCAGAGCCCTCTCTGCTGGCACGCACGCCATCATCCTCCACCGTGTGCAGTGGTGTAACAATCACGGTCGCAGGAAGTGCACTTGCGACCGGACCCCTGAGAGAGAGAGTGAATACCAAAAGAGATAACCACTACAAAATAACCAGTCCCTATACTATCCACGAAATGAATACCAATAATAGCATACAGGACCACAGTAATCAAGTCAAAATACATGAAACAATAGAATAAAATCTTCAATCTTTATTTCCACAAGGCAATCAAAAAGGACAAAACTATTTAAAATCATCACTTAAAATACACAACAACAAACACACAAAAGCGGTGGTGGTCAATGAATAACGTATTCGCCTCAATAGGTATAGAGATAAATCTTGAGAGCACAAGATAAATATATATATGTATACCGGAACCCAACAGTAATTTTGCCCAGAAAAGGCGTTATATGCATAGGTGCCTACCAACCGTACAAATAGCTCCCAAAACCACCACCGCAGCTGCAGGTATTATTCCTAGACGCTGAGGACGCACTGGACATAACTGGAGGATGTGTTCCGGGCAGAGGTGATCTTTGGAAAACTGGAGCCAGATGTGACACATTGGGGCTGATTTACTTACCCGGTCCATTCGCGACCCATCGGCGCGTTCTCTGCGCTGGATTCGGGTCCGGCTGGGATTTATTAAGGCAGTTCCTCCGACGTCCACCAGGTGGCTGCTGCGCTGAAGTTCCCTAGAACGCACTGGAATACACCGAGCCGGGCTGAGTGAAGGTAAGTGCAAGCTCCGCGACACATTTTTTTGTTTTAAATGCGGCGGTTTTTCCGAATCCGTCGGGTTTTCGTTTGGCCACGCCCCCCGATTTCCGTCGCGTGCATGCCAGCGCCGATGCGCCACAATCCGATCGCGTGCGCCAAAATCCCGGGGCAATTCAGGGGAAATCGGCGCAAATCGGAAATATTCGGGTAACACGTCGGGAAAACGCGAATCGGACCCTTAGTAAATGACCCCCATTGTACTTCTAATCAGTTAAAAAATTTGGATGATATCTTTTGTGTTAAGTTCTGAAAAAAATGGAAATTTGGCAATTTTTTTTTTTTAAATCTTGCCTTTCAAAGTTCTAAATTCTCTACTTTTGAAGCAGTTAGTCATAGCGCCCAAATTAATTCATAACTCACAATTCCCAAATGCCTGCTTTATGTTGGATGGTTTGTTAAGATCCCACACATTTTACTAGAATGTTATGAGGCTTATAATTTCAATGCCCTTTTTCACATGTTTTGAAGAATCGCCAAGACCTGTATTTAGAGGGACTTGCTTAACTTTCAAGTGACTATAAGAGACCTAAGTAATAAAAAGAATCATAAATTACCCCATTAGGGAAACTACACACTTCAACCAGCCGACTCTACCAAGCTGAAATTTACTGCTGTTGTGGATGTTGCCCGGTTCCTATAAAGGACTGTAAGTTATGCTTTATGTTTACCATCAAGGACATGTTCTCACCAACACCAGGGATCCTTATCAACACATTTGGGTTTCCCCAGGGAGAAACCTACACTGTCAGCCTTTCCCTCCATTTTCTTTCGCAAACCATCTGCTGGAGACCTGCCAGGCCATGGACGAGACCTCCACTCCTGATACTAAGTGATGATCACTGTGCCCTAGGCCGCTCTAGCCACTGAAAAAGGCTAGGCCCTGATGTGGGATGTTGCACATGTAGTTCTAAAATTCTGCAAACTGTAAGATAAGTTTTCCCTGCAGCTTTTCTATATTCTTCCTCCAGCTGACAGGCCTAGCAGGGGCTCATTTCCAACGCCTGTATCTTCAAACCCTGGCACCTACAAACACAATTCTGGTGTTATATTAAACAGGGGAGTCTCTCCTTTAATTTTGTATGGATGCTTCATAGACCTGGAGCTATCCACTCTTAAAGTTACATCTTGGAAATAGAAATTGTATATAAAAATAAAACGATATATTAAATGGGAGATTCTCCATTTTAATATGACATCAGAATTGTTCAGAGGATATGGCCGTTTGAAGAAGGTCACTGTCATGTTGTTTATAAACGTCCTTTCTCTACAGGTCATGTGCAAATAGGACGTAAATAGCCGCATGGCAGTCGTGAAGAGGTTAATTGTATTCTTCGGAATCTTCTTCACTTCTTTTAACTGGCAGTACAGGATGTGGGCAGGGCCTAGCAATCGATTTCCTCAGATGGTAGAGAATTTTTGCCAATGGTTCTGGTTGAGTCACATTCATCTCTCCCACACATCCATGTACACAGACCTTCGCATGTTTAAAACTTTGAAGGTTGGGCTTTAGTCTGATAGTCCGGGGCAGTGCATTCCATGGAATAGGTGCAGCTCTAGAGAAGTCTTGGAGATGCGAGTGGGAGATTCGAATTAAGGTAGAAATTAATCTAAGATCACTGGCAGATCGAAGAGCACGGGTTGGGCAATAGACTGAGATGAGGGAGGAGAGGGAGGCAGGTGCAGCATTATGAAGAGCTTTGTGGATGAGGGTTATTATTTTAATCTGTATTTGAAAGGTGACAAGACACCAGTGCAGTGACCGGCACAAACTGAAGGCATCTGTGTAGTGTTTGGCTGAAGGACAAGCCTGGCTCCTGCATTAAGAATAGATTGGAGAGGAGAGAGTTTAGTGAATGGAAGACCAATTAGTAGAGAGTTACAGTGAAAGAAACAGCAGAAGAAAGAGATCTAAGAAATGAGACACTGAAAGATAGGAAGAAAACCAAGAGAGTGCAGTGTCCTTCAGGCCAATGGAGCGAAGCATCCTGAGGAGGAGCTGGTGGTCCACAGTATCAAACGCTGCTGAGAGATCCAGGAGAATGAGGACAGAATAGTCACCTTTGGATTTTGCAGTGAGGAGATCATTGGAGGCTTCAGTAAGAGCAGTTTCAGTAGAATTCATAGAGTGGAAACCAGATTGTAGGCGTCAAGAAGGGTTTCAGTTGAGAGAAAACGGGAAAGTCGAGAATAGACAAGGTGTTCCAGGAGTTTAGAGATGAAATGGAGAGTAGAAACTGGTCAGTATTTAGCAGCACTGGAAGGGTCCAGAGAAGGTTTCTTTAGTAATGGGGTAAATAGAGCATGCTTGAGAGATGAGGGAAAGACACCTGTAGAGAGATAGAGAGATTGACGATTTTAGTTAGGTGAGAAGTGACTTCTGGGGAGAGAGACTGTACCAGATGTGAGGGGAACGGGTCACTGATGCAGGTAGTGGGGCGAGCAGAGGAGAGGAGCCTGGACACTGTGACTGGCTCAAAGGAAGAGAGTGAACAGGGTAATGTACCGTAGGGAAAGGGATAACGGAGTTGAGAATGGATTGAGAAATTATTTTGTGGCAAATGCAGTCAATTTTATCCTTAAACTAGGTGGCCAGATCTTCAGCCCCAAAGTCTGTGACAGGCGGCTGCACCTTTGGTGTTTGTAAGGAGTGAAGAGTATCGAAGATCCGTTTGGGAGTGTTAGATAGAGAGGATATTAGATTAGTAAAGTAGACCTGTTAAGCAAGCTGAAGGGCAACATTCTAGGATTTGAGCATAAATTTGAAGTGAAGAAAGTCAGCAAAAGTGCACGATTTTCTCCACAGACATTCGGCATTCATGAAACACACTACCAAAGGAAACTGATTTGTAGTGTTTGCCAAGGTTGCCGATATCTGTATCAAAAGGTTTGAACTGAGCGTGGTGCCATCTCATCAAGGGTGCTTTTAAGAACATGATTATAATGGTTAGTAGCCAGGTTAGGACACAAGAGGGAAGAGATGGAGGACAGTGATGGCTGCACAGTTTCTGCAAGGTGGAGAGCACTAATAGTACACGGGTTCCGGTAGGTGTGATAAATGGGAATACTCTGTACAGCTAAAGAACCATTTACAACGAAAGAGAGAAGGTTATGGTCTGAAAGTGGAAAGGCAGTATTCGTGATGTCAAAGACCAAGTCAAGGATGTTTCCTTCTTGGTGGGAAGGAGAATCAGAGAGTTGTAAGAGTCCTAGAGAGGTAGTAAGTGAAAGAAGCTGAGAGGCTGAAGAGTCTCCCAAGATGAGTGTTGGGATATCACAAGATAGAAAGTGAGGGAGCCAAGAAGCAAAGTGATCAAGAAACTGATAGGGTGAGCCAGGAGGACGGTATACAACAGCCACACGAAGAGAGAAAGGGTGGAAAAGTCTGAGGGTGGGGGTGAACATCAGAAGATGGGAAATTTATTTTTTGCCAGCTTCATGAATGTGGAGTCAGTTCAGACCCTTTTCAGCTGTGCAACAATTTATGAAGCCCTTGTGCCACAATATAACATCCCACCCCGTCTAACTTACCACATTCGTGCTTCAAAAAACAAACCCTGCGAAACTAATATTAATTGCCCCCGCCATATTTTGAAAATCGACCAGACTCTATCATAGACTTTAACTGTCATTTATCTTCTTCTGAGAGTCAAATGATTCTTTGACAGACCTAAACCTTGAAGATTTTCCAGGCTGATAGCTACTAGCGATAGATTTCTGTGACCTCAAAGTTGCTTCCAATATGTCTATCACCTCTAGGTCAGACAGGGCATTAGTCCACTTAGGAGGACCCATTGGGGGTCATTTACTAAGGGCCCGAATCACGTTTTTCCATTGAGTTACCCGAATATTACCGTTTTGCAACGATTTTCCCTGAATTGCCCCGGGTTTTTGGCGCAAGCGATCGGATTGTGGCGCATCGGCGCAGGCACGTACGCGCCGGAAATTGGAAAAACCGCCCATGTATTATAAAAAAAAAAAGTGTCGCTTGACACGCACTTACCTGCACCCAGCAACGGTTCGTGAACTCCAACGGACTTCAGCGCAGCAGTGACACTTAGTGGACATTGGGTGCACTACCTTGAATCACCGGAAGACCCGAATCCTCCACAGAGAGCGCGCCGCTGGATCGCGAATGGACCGGGAAAGTAAATGTGCCTCATTGTGATTGTTGCCTATGATACAGTTGGCCCTAAGAGTCTATAATAGAATCTAGTAGATGGAACTACCTCTCACTCTTTCTTTAGAAATAAATGGACCCCAGAGCCTGTTTGTATCTGCTACGCCAAAAAAATTGTTCACATATATACGTTGTACAGCAATAAGGGGTGTATGGAAATGGTTCTCTCCATACGCGGTGGGTGTCAGCTGTATTACACAGCTAACACCTGCTGGTAACTGCCACCACAGTAGATGCAGAGATTTCCCTGTCTACGTCTGGAGCGCTCTTGGGGTGTTAGCCGGGTTATACCCACCTGCATGGGCTTTTCAGTAGCAGACATAGGAGTCGGCAGAGGTGATCTTTGGAAAACTGGAGCCAGATGTCACACATTGGGGCAGATTTACTTACCCAGTCCATTCGCGATCCAGCGGCGCGTTCTCTGCGCTGGATTCGGGTCCGGCCGAGATTTATTAAGGCAGTTCCTCCGACGCTGCTGCGCTGAAGTTCCCTGGAACGCACTGGAATACACCGAGCCAGGCTGAGTGAAGGTAAGTGCAAGCTCCGCGACACATTTTTTTGTTTTAAATGCGGCGGTTTTTCCGAATCCGTCGGGTTTTCGTTTGGCCACGCCCCCCGATTTCCGTCGCGTGCATGCCAGCGCCGATGCGCCACAATCCGATCACGTGCGCCAAAATTCCCGGGGCAATTCAGGGGAAATCGGCGCAAATCGGAAATATTCGGGTAACACGTCGAGAAAACGCGAATCGGGCCCTTAGTAAATGACCCCCATTCTACTTCTAATCAGTTTAAAAATTTGGATGATATCTTTTGTGTTAAGTTATGAAAAAAATGGAAATTTGGCAATTTTTTTTTTTTAAATCTTGGCTTTCAAAGTTCTAAATTCTCTACTTTTGAAGCAGTTAGTCATAGCGCCCAAATTAATTCATAACTTACAATTCCCAAATGTCTGCTTTATGTTGGATGGTTTGTTAAGATCCCACACATTTTACTAGAATGTTATGAGGCTTATAATTTCAATGCCCTTTTTCACATGTTTTGAAGAATCGCCAAGACCTGTATTTAGAGGGACTTGCTTAACTTTCAAGTGACTATAAGAGACCTAAGTAATAAAAAGAATCATAAATTACCCCATTAGGGAAACTACACACTTCAACCAGCCGACTCTACCAAGCTGAAATTTACTGCTGTTGTGGATGTTGCCCGGTTCCTATAAAGGACTGTAAGTTATGCTTTATGTTTACCATCAAGGACATGTTCTCACCAACACCAGGGATCCTTATCAACACATTTGGGTTTCCCCAGGGAGAAACCTACACTGTCAGCCTTTCCCTCCATTTTCTTTCGCAAACCATCTGCTGGAGACCTGCCAGGCCATGGACGAGACCTCCACTCCTGATACTAAGTGATGATCACTGTGCCCTAGGCCGCTCTAGCCACTGAAAAAGGCTAGGCCCTGATGTGGGATGTTGCACATGTAGTTCTAAAATTCTGCAAACTGTAAGATAAGTTTTCCCTGCAGCTTTTCTATATTCTTCCTCCAGCTGACAGGCCTAGCAGGGGCTCATTTCCAACGCCTGTATCTTCAAACCCTGGCACCTACAAACACAATTCTGGTGTTATATAAAACAGGGGAGTCTCTCCTTCAATATTGTTTGGATGCTTCACAGACCCGGAGATATCCACTCTTAAAGTTACATCTTGGAAATAGAAATTTGTATATAAAAATAAAACGATATATTAAATGGTAGATTCTCCATTTTAATATGACATCAGAATTGTTCAGAGGATATGGCTGTTTGAAGAAGGTCACTGTCATGTTGTTTATAAACGTCCTTTCTCCACAGGTCATGTGCAAATAGGACGTAAATAGCCGCATGGCAGTCGTGAAGAGGTTAATTGTATTCTTCGGCATCTTCTTCACTTCTTTTAACTGGCAGTACAGGATGTGGGCAGGGCCTAGCAATCGATTTCCTCAGATGGTAGAGAATTTTTGCCAATGGTTCTGGTTGAGTCACATTCATCTCTCCCACACATCCATGTACACAGACCTTCGGATTACCTGGTAGTATTTTTACCCCAAATACTTAAAGTATCAATCTGATCACCTTATCACACTAAGAACCCAATGCTGACCATTCCCAGGACATGTGCATGTCATCAGCTCCATCTGCTAGACACAGTGGGCAGCGAGCATCTCTCTTAGGCCCATTTTCTGCAGTATGACCGTAGCCGTGGTGATCATTATATATTTGTTATCCGTGTCCTCCTTGCTTCTAAATGAAACTTTTAAAATGCTATTAATGAGCTTGAGGGGATACCCTAGCCCCTCTGTGATTTGGCTTTACCTCCCGATTCCTCAGCCCTTGTGCAGTGAGCACTTCCTGCTTTAATAGACTATAATACAGATTGATAAATGACAGGTATGATGATGTCACGGAGGGTGCCGATCGGCAATCCAAGATGGGGGCGCCCATTGGAAGTACACTTGGACCATGAACTTCTGCGATTGTTGCCAGCACTGATGGTGGCAGTTACCAGCAGGTGTTAGCTGTGTAATACAGCTGACACCCACCGTGTGAGGAGAGAGCCCTCTCCATACTCCCCTTACTGCTGTATGACGTATATATAGGTGCACCATTTTTCAGGCTCTGGGGTCTGGGGTCAAAAGAAAGCGGGAGGGGTAGTTATATCTATTAGATTCTATTATAAACTGTTAGGGCCAACTGCATCATAGGAAACAATCACAATGGATCCTACTAAGTGGACTAATGCCCTGTCTGACCTAGAGGTGACAGACATATTGGAGGCAACTTTGAGGTTACAGAAATCTATCTCTAGTAGCTATCAGCCTGGAGGTTGGCCTCGAAAAATCTTCAAGGTTTAGGTCTGTCAATCATTTGACTCTCTCAAAGTCTATGATAGAAGCACAAATGGGCTAGACTGGGATGTTATATTGTGGCACAACTGAAAAGACTCAACATTCATCAAGTTTCCAAAAAATAAATACATTTCCCATCTTTTGTGTGCAAACTGTGCAGACATCACTGTCCTCCATCTTATCCCTCTCATGTCCTAACCTGGCTACTAACCATTATAATCATGTTCTCAAAAGCGCCCTTGATGAGATGGCACCACCCTCAGTTTGAGCCTTTCAACACAGATGTCGGCAACCTTGGCACACACCACAAACCTGTATCTGCCTGCATGCCGAATGTCTGTGGAGAAAATCGTGAACTCTTGCTGACTTTCTTCACTTCAAATTTATGCTCAAATCCTGTAACGTTGCCCTTCACCTTGCTAAACAGGTCTACTTTACTAATCTAATATCCTCTGTAACAATCCCAAACGAATCTTCGATACTCTTCATTCCTTACTAACACCAAGGGTGCAGCCACCTGTCACAGACTTTGGGGCCAAAGATAAAATTGACTGCAATCGCCAGGAAATAATGTCGCAATCCATTCTCAACTCCGTTAATCCCCTTCACTCTGGTACCGCACCCTGTTCACTCTCTTCCTTTGAGCCAGTCACAGAGGAAGAAGTGTCCAGACTACTCTGCTCGCCCCACTACCTGCATCACTGACCCCATCCCCTCACATCTGGTTCAGTCTCTCTCCCCAGCAGTCACTTCTTACCTCACTAAAATCTTCAACCTCGCTCTCTCTTCTGGTGTCTTTCCCTCATCTCTCAAGCATGCTATTGTTACCCCTTTACTAAAGAAACCTTCTCTGGACCCATCCAATGCTACTAACTACCGACCAGTTTCTAATCTCTCGACCAGTGCCCTCTTATCATTGTTACGGCAGGAGAAGACATGGAGGGTCAACTGTGGTTGTCTACTGGGTTACTGATACTGCCACAGGCCAATATGACACAGAGGCTACCAGAAGTACAAGGGCGCCATCCAAAGGAGAACAATGAACACTGCTACAAAATTGGTTCAACAACCCCTATTATCTTACCAGAATCTGATTGGATGAACAGTCAGAAAAAAGACAGAAGATACACGAGTAGGGGCTGGAATGGTTGGTCTTTGAGGGTGTGATGGTGATAGTATTTCATATATATATATATATATATATATACACACACATGTAGAGAGATGGATGAGATGAATTGTGCAGCAGAATTAATATGTAGAATATAGATTAGAATAGACATGTATCAGTATTTTATGTTTGTCTGTTAAAGTTTGTAGTACTTTCCCCAAGTATAGGACATTGAAGGAAGGTTTGGGCAAATTATTCTATGTGTTTCTTTTGTAAACTCTTATTTTTATTATTAAACCAATATTTTCCTTTAAGATTTGATGTCTACATAATTGAGATAGTATAGGATAGAATAGGCAGTAGAAAATGGAATCTAACACCGCTCTTACTAAAGTCTCCAACGATATCCTCTCTGCTATATCCAAAGGTGACTCTTCTCTCCTCATTCTCCTGGATCTCTCGGCAGCGTTCGATACTGTGGATCACGGCTCCTCCTCAGGGGCTTCACTCCATTGGCCTGAAGGACACTGCTTACTATAGTAAGCAGCTCCTGGTACCGTCTTTCATGGTGACAGGTCCTCTTTAACAAAGTAATCCTCTCTCTCGTTCATCTGGACCAAACAGGCTTTATGCCCTATAAAAGGGACTGACATTAACATACAAAGATTGCACTTAAACATCGCAGAGGTGGAGAGCTCTACATACCCTGGGTTTATATAATCCCTAGACAACTGTAAGGCCTTTGATTTGGTAGAATGGCCATACTTGTGGGTCCTCCTGAGAGGCTGGGTATAGGTCCCCACTTTACGGCCTTGGTCCAACTCCTATATAATACGCCTAAGGCGAGGGTTAGGACCAACCTTAACATTTCCTCTCCGTTCCCTACGGCCAGGGGTACTAGGAGGGCTGCCCGTTATCCCCACTCCTATTTGCACTTGCCATTGAACCCCTCACAGTGGCAATCCGTCTCTCTGACAGCATCAATTTCCAGAGGCGCTATTGTTGAAAACGTATCTATGTATGCTGATGACACTTTGGTGTATCTTGGGGATGTGGGACCCTCCCTGGTAGTTAATTAATAGTTACGGGGGGGGGGGGTTTCTGGCTTCCGTATCAACTAAGATAAATCCATCCTCTTTTCCCTATCAAAGGATTGGGCAGTCTTCTCCTCCCAGTCCCGGTTCAAGTAGTGTCCTGCTTCAAATAGTTAGGGATCCCGGTGTCACGCCCGATTCAAGCTTACACAGGGTTAAACATTGAACCACTAATATCCGCAACGGAATCTCGCCTGAAGGCCTTGTCAACACTGCCCTTATCCCTATATGGAGGCATTAACATTTTCAAGATGACCTTCCTTCCCAAAATGTTATACTTATTTCCTTACTACCCAGTACTACTCCCTAAGAGCCTCTTTAAGCATGTTGACAGCATCCTCAGATTCTTCTATTGGCAAGGCGTCTCCCCGCGTTTTAGTCTAGCTTTGCTTCAGGCACTTAAGTTGGGTGGGTTAGTGGCTCCTGTTTTATATTTATACTTTTTGGCAACCCAGATGGTGTAGGCACAGTGGTGGATAGACATTGAGATAGGCAATGCCACCACTGCTCTTGCATGGGGCCATAGTGGGTTCTTACGAGGCTCTCACAAATGTGCTTTATCACTTTAAATCTCCATCCAACGTTTCACTTCTAATGCGCACAGTGGTGTTGTGCTTGCATAGGGCGCAAATACTGGTTACAGACAATAGCTCTTCCCTTCTTTTGCCTAGGACTCCATTATGGCTCAATCCATGGCTCCCTCATTTCCTCTTCCTCCCGGGTTGGACAATGTGGGGGGCGCCATGGGTGAAATTCATTGGTCAACTCCTATCCACAAATGCTGAATTGCTAACTTTGCTGAGATACGGGAGAAAAATAATGGGGCAGATTTACTTACCCGGTCCAGTCGTGATCCCGCGGCGAGTTGTCCGACACCGATTCGGGCCTGCCAGGATTCCCTAAGGTCCGTGTGCCCGATATTCAGTAGGTGTTGCTGCTGTGCCGTGGTCTGCCGGAGTTCACCTTCTTCGAGACGGTGCATGTAAGTGCTGATCTTGTGACAAATTCTTTTTTAAATTCTGCGGTTTTTTGAATCCGTCGGGTTGTCTGACGGCCACGCCCCCGATTTCTGTTGCATGAAAGCCAGCACCAATGCAACACAATCCGATCGCGTGCGCCAAAGTCCCGGGGCAATTCGGAAATATTCGGGAAACCCAAAGTCTGGCGTTCGGACCCTTAGTAAATGTGCCCAAATGTGCCCACGACAGCGGCCTTTCATTATACACTATTATGCCATGCTTTCAAGGCCCAATTTGGTTCTTTCAGCCTGAAAGCAGAATTTTCAAAGCTGGAGAATCTGATGAGCACCCTGGGGACCTTCCTAAACCACTCACGAAGGTATACGCTCTCCTACAAGAGCAAAGGAACGACATCCCTGACCTGTCAGATGATGACTGGCGGTAGGTTGAACTGTCCTACTTTACATCTGTGGTGAGTGCAAGGTGTAAATTCTTACACCGAGTTTATTTCACCCGTGCAAAACTTTTTCGAACAGGAATAATGCCCAATAATTTGTGTTTCTGCTGTTAGGCTGAAGTTGGATCCTTCTTACACTGTGTTTGGTCCTGCCCTAAGATTAATCTTTTGGTCGGAAGTTCTGGAATTCTCAAACTAACACTTTGAATTCCACCGCCTGTTGTCCCCTACAGTATGTCTCTTGGGTGTTATGAACGAAGTCATTAATGGCCACTACGACAAAAATCTTTTTTCCAGTTTATATTATGCAAGTTGTTCTGATGTCCTAGAAGAATCGGGAACCGTCCACACCTAAAAAGATGGATCTTACTCATTAATAACGCTATCCCCCAACGAATTCTCACAATGTGTCAGCAGGAAATGCCCTCAGAAATTTGATCTCATTTGGTCCAGGTGGTGTGAAAACCCTTACGCTACTGTATAAGTCTTCAGGCTAAAATCTACCTATATATAAAGGAAAGATTGAATGTTGGGGCGGGTACGAGAATTTCTTTTTGTCTTACGTCTTTGTTGTTTTAGGTTACAAACAGGCTGGGTGTCTACAGTATCATGGCCCTCACTACTGTATATCATGGTTACCGCATTTACCTCGATTGAGAACTTGACTGATTAGTTGACATAACTACTTTGTACCTGCTATTGTCTTAAAATGGTGAATAATACGCTGTTGCCGGCTGTCTTGTTATCTTGTTCAAGTTTATTGTTATTGTAAAAATTTTAATTAAAAAAACGAATAAATAAATACTTTTCAAAAAAGTTGTTTCATAACGGAAAATGCCAGAACTGGAAAGAAAAGGACAATGTTACAGCTGGCATCTTCCCTGGTCCAAACTGTAAGACTCAGGAGATGTTGAAAGTCTTAGTTTCTTGCCTTCTTTGAGCAGTATTTACAGTGGTTAAGTTGCTGGACTGATTGAATTCATCACACCAATTTCCTCTGAAGTCTAGATCTTGACCAGCAAAGTCTGTGACTGACAAAACTCTGCTCCTATTAGTTCCTGCCATCCTGTGTTCTGTTTGCTCCCTGCCGGTTAAGGGTCTTCTTTACCTGCTATACTGTCTGTGTGAGCGTTACTCTTATCTAGACTTCTGGTTATCTGATGTTGGCTCTCGTTTTGTGACTATTCCTTTGTGGCAGCAATTTTGTGTCTTATATGCTATCTCCATTGTGACCTGGATCTCTATTCGTTCTTTTGTGTTAATTGTTCCGTTTCGTGTCCCCACTTTGGCTTAGGGAGGGACCATCTTAGTGGGTTGATCTGTATCGGATACAGAGAATCAGGGCGTCTGGAGAGGCTGGAGCTTACGACTTACTGTCCTGTTCTGTCTGTCCTCGATTAATCGGACTCTCCCCTATTACAACAGTTTTCTGTCTGACTTTGCATGTTCTTTCATGTGCAAACTGCGTGTGCATGTATTTAAGAAGTGTCCGCGCCACTAATTAAATACATGTACATGTATGCCACATTTAACATGCAAAGTGTGTAGCACAACCCATGTTAAAGGTGAACCAAAAAAAGTGCTTCACTCTGTTGGAGCTGTGCAGGGGGCGCCAGATTCATGAAGAACGAGCGCCCCAATTTATGAATCTGGCGCCCCCTGCACTCTACACAGACAAACTGCACATAGTACAGACTGCACTGTTCTAGTAAACGTGCCCCACAGTATATATTGGCCAATTATCCAGGACCAGTCTTTATAGAAACATTGTTCATACTGATCAACCTGATTGCCCACCCACATATCAAAGC
The DNA here is from genome assembly GCA_019512145.1 of Engystomops pustulosus. Lineage (NCBI taxonomy): Eukaryota > Metazoa > Chordata > Amphibia > Anura > Leptodactylidae > Engystomops > Engystomops pustulosus. Next base: position 348,984 of record WNYA01000012.1, on the reverse strand, counting down.
GTTTCACTAATATATGTCACAGAAATTAGCGGAAGTCATCCAAAGGAAGAAAATCCAATAAAAGAGATTTAAATTTTTCACCTTTCTTTGAAGATAAACATTAACATGGCTTCACCTTTGTGTGAGTTCTCTGGTGTTGAAAAAGATTTGCTTTTTGAGTAAAACATCTCCCACATTCTGTACATGAAAATGGCTTCTCCCCTGTGTGAATTCTCTGGTGTTGAACAAGATATGTTTTTTCATTAAAACATTTCCCACATTCTGTACATAAAAATGGCCTTTCCCCTGTGTGAATTCTCTGGTGTTTAACAAGATCTGGTTTTTGAGCAAAACATTTTCCACATTCAGTACATGAGAACAGCTTCTCCCCTGTGTGAATTCTCTGGTGTTGTATAAGACCTGGTTTTTGAGTAAAACATTTACCACATTCAGTACATGAAAATGGCTTCTCCCCTGTGTGAATTCTCTGGTGTTTAACAAGATCTGATTTATGAGCAAAACATTTTCCACATTCAATACATGTGAACAGCTTCTCCCCTGTGTGACTTCTCTGGTGCTGAACAAGACCCGTTTTTCTATTAAAACTTTTCCCACATTCAGTACATGAAAATGGCTTCTCCCCTGTGTGAATTCTCTGGTGCTGAACAAGAGATGAATTTTGAGTGAAACATTTCCCACATTTAGTACATGAAAATGGTTTCTCTCCTGTGTGAACTCTCTGGTGTTGAACAAGATCTTGTTTTTTAGTAAAACATTTCCCACATTCAGTACATAAAAATGGCCTTTCCCCTGTGTGAATTCTCTGGTGTTTAACAAGATCTGGTTTTAGAGCAAAACATTTCCCACATTCTATACACAAGAACGGCTTTTCCCCTGTGTGAGTTCTCTGGTGTTGAACTAGACTAGTTTTTTTACTGAAAGATTTCCCACATTCTGTACATGAAAATGGCTTCTCCCCTGTGTGAATTCTCTGGTGTTGGACAAGATGTGTTTTATCATTAAAACTTTTCCCACATTCAGTACATAAACATGGCTTCTCTCCTGTGTGAATTCTCTGGTGTTGAACAAGACCTGTTTTTTTAGTAAAACATTTTCCACATTCAGTACACAAAAATGGCTTCTCTCCTGTGTAATTGTTCTGGTATTGAAAGATGGAAAGATGTGATTGATCTTCTCCTTGTGGTAAAGTAGAAGAGGGGAGACGTCCATTGGAACCTCTTGCACTTTTGTTTCCTAAAAGTATAATCAAAAAACATTATTGGGAGTTTCTTTTTCCCAGTTACAAGCAGAAGTAACATAGAGTAACATACTGTCATCTATGGAAAGTAAATTATCATCATGTATAGTAATTGCTTATAAGTGCTGTATATACATGTAAATATGTTTGTGAGATATTATATTGTAAGTGACTATAGTACTTTTAGGGGTGCAGTGTGGAGAAGCTGAAGTAATTTAGGAGAAATGTGCATTCAGCAGAGATGAGGTACAGCTGGAAGAGTCATTGGGGCACATTTACTTACCCGTCCGGAGGAGTTCATTGAAAGTGCATTGTCCAACGATAATGCACCGTGCCGCAATTCACTAAGATCATGCGCCCGATATCCTTCATGTGTTGCTTCCACCCCCTCAGGTCCCCGGAGTTCTTCCCGCTGCATGTAAGTGCTTAATATTGCGACCCAATTGGAAAGTTAAATCCTGCACTCAGTCCGAATCAGTGGGATTGTCCAACGGCCTGTCCCCCCAATATGTTTTCATGAAAGCAGCGCAGCCGCGTCACAATCCCCCGTTAAATACCTGTCGCAGCCGTGTAAAATCTGAAAAAGTGCGGCTGTAGATCCTTAGTAAATCAGCCCCATTATGTTCATTGCCTTATGTTCCTTGCCTGATGGCAGAAATAAAATTGAGTAAAAATTAAGACCTCAGATATCATATTTATAGAGAAGAATATTGCAGTTGCCAAGTGGGAGATGACTTGGTCAAGAATTTAGGTCAGTAATTTTGTTGACACTGAGTTGAAGATCAGAGGCGCGACATGTTTGTGAGGTGGACGTGGCAAAGGCAGCAGGGACTTCTGGGACCAGGGATAGTGAGAAGTCATAACTAGTGATGGGTAGGTCTGGCGGGAGAGAGGTGGCGTAATAACAATGCCCTAGACAAAATTCCTAATGGGGTACCCCACTCCCTGTCTCTCACTTTGTTAGGTCCCCCCCTGCCCAGGCCCTAAGTTTACCAGATGCTTGTTATCCCTGGCATACACATATAATATATACCCACATACGGGGGGAATGGGCAGGTGTACGGCGTTCCTGACCTGCGTCTGGGCACGAGCTATAGAATGTGAGCGTCCAAGGCTGAACAGTCACTGGCGTTGGTACCTGGCAGGCGTGGGTGGCCAGGGGCGCACGAGCACAAGCATATGATATATTCCCCCCTATCTGCCGCGGTTTATACTTCTGGAGGTATAGGCCCCATGATGTACCCATCAGGTGGCCGCGCATTTAGGCAAAGCTACGCTTACACTGACTTGGCGAAGTTGTGAATGAAAACCTTTGAACAAAAGTCAGCATGTTTATAAAAAGTATGCAGGCGTAGAGGTGGTGTAGCCACACAAAAATATTCTCCATTTCTTGCAGTACGCACTAATTAGTGATTATTTCAGTGCTTCTACGCCAGAAACTGGCATGGAGGCAGAGATAAATGTCCATCATATTTCAGATGTCAATGTATAGATCCTGTATATACACACTATGTAGTGTTCACTGAATTCACTAGATTTGCCGAGTTGCTTTAGATAATTCGGAGTTAGTTCTCATTTTAGAGAGAACACAAAACATCATGGGACTGAGGGCGGCTTATTGCCTCAGGGAGACGTAAAGCTACACCGACTTCCAACATTTACTAGGGTCCGTGAGTCCGTTTTCTGTCAGACATTGCATGTTCTTTCATGTGCAATCTGTGTGCACATGTATTTAAGAAGTGTCCACGCCACAATAAATACATGTAATGTAATGCTTCTCCGTCCAACCGGGCACCACATTTAACATGCAAAGTGTATAGCACAATCCATGTTAAAGGTGCACCAAAAGAAAAAGTGGTGCACTCTGTCGGAGCTGTGCACAATTCATGAATCCGGTCCCCTCCGCTCACTACACAGACACACTGCACATATTACAGAATGGAAAACTACCATTGGATTTGATGCAGTATGAAGCAAACATACCCAGAGAATGCTGTAGCTACACTAATGCAGGATCATATCTTGGTTAATCCCTGAGCTGAGTGGTTTTGCTGATAAAACATATATAACATTATGATGATGAAGCTCTGTGGCTTCTATATCTGCTCTGGCGCTTACTTTCCCGCTTCTCATAGTAGAGTTTCTCTCTGATTGCATCATCATCTCCTGCACTTGTCTTCCTGCCAGACAGAATAATCAATTGCTGCACCATCCCCAAGCCGCTGTGTATGAGTCATTCAGCTCAGGTTGATTAGCGCTTGACTAGTCATGCTTTACTTTCAGCCATTTGTAATTCCAAGCTCTGTAAGCCAGTCTGTCCCAGCTTTCCCAAGGTCCTAAATGGTATAATTGTGTTTTCAGCAAAACCACCCAGCTCAGGGATTAACATACAATGTACAGCAATCGCCATCACTATATACAGCCCCCTAACAATAACTATATACAGCTCCCAGTAATCACTGTATGAAGCCCCCGGTAATCACTGTATACAGCACCCCCAGTATCAACTATATACAGCCACCCCCAGCATTAACTATATACAGCCCTCCCCAAGCAATAACTATATACAGTTGCCCGTAAAATAATAAAACTTTGCTTACCTTCTCCCACTCGCCTGCTGCGCAAATCCTCCTCTTCTGGCAGGTCAAACATCTGGTGCAGGTGTCGCAGTAGGTGATGTCACTGCACCGCCTGTGCCCGGACTACCTACAGGCTGCGCTCGTACGTTAATGGCAGAGCACTGCCATGAACCCAAATTTTGCCGGACAGATTACCGGTATTTCGACACGCGCCAAGTGGGCGATACGGGTGGCCCTGCAACTGCCCGAATCGCCCACACTGTAAACAATTGGTGCATTCCCCTTGGTGTAATCTGGCCCTGGTCCTAGATGGAAAACAATGCCTCCTTTTGCTACCTTGAAAGGCAGCCCGCTTAACACCAAGCATGGCCTACAAGAAGTCTAATAACATGATGTGGGCCGGGAGATCCAGTGGGACATTATCCTTCGGTTCCTCTTTGAAATCTTGGAGATCTTCAGGACTGGGACCTCTCACTGGTGGATTTTTCTGACTGGATCCATCTATAGGAAATATACACAGTGACTGATACATTCTCTCTGTCCTTCTCCCGGATCCCTGGTGGATCATTGATGGAAAGGAACATCTTTAGGAGAAACCTCTGGGAGTCCTGTATCCATAGAACCTGAGCATCTTTAGGAGAAACCTCTGGGAGTCCTGTATCCATAGAACCTGAGGGAAAATGATAAAGATTAAAGGCAAAAGAATGTGTAGAGACAGGAACACTCTCCGCCCTAATTAGCAGTCATCATGTTTTCAATCCACATGTTCCAAACCTATTCAAAACATGATACTGTGGGGTTTATTTACTAAGGGTCCTGTGGCCGCATCTCCGTGGGGTTTTCCGTCGTTTTCGGGGATTGCACCGATGGGACAGGTATTTAGTAAGCGATTGTGTCGGACGTGATCGGATTGTGTCAAAACAAATTGGGGGACGATCCGAAGCACTTCAAGCAATCCAAGCATTTCCATACACCGGGAGGAAGATGGTGAACGCCGGTCGGAAATCAGGCACACAATCTTCTTGAATCGCGGTACAGTGCATTGTCGTTGGACAACGCACTTTCGGGGTCTCCTCCGCATCGCGTAAGTAAATGTGCCCCTGTGTGTGGCGCCGTCATTTTTGGGAGGATCAGTGAGTAATAATCCAAAATGACAGAATATTTGTGTTGCCCTCGGGTATGTCCTGACGAGCAAACACCACATTGATTTATATGCTATATGTTTATGCAGCTTTACTGGTGGCATTTAAAGAGGTAACACTACTCTTAAGGTCCAAGTTTGAGGAACCAAAGGTGAAAAGTTCAGCATAGACCAGAAATTTGTCGTTATAGTCCGGTAACACCAGAAATTTGTCGTTATGGTCCACTAACACTTATTATATTACATCATTGCTTAGCAATTCCAATGTTCCAGGTTTGAGGGCCACAAAACGGTAGTTAAAGTAAATCTACCATCAGAATCCATCTTGATAAACCAAGGAAACTCACTAAATAGATTCAGGCACCATGACTGTGGTAATCCCCTTTTCCTGTTAGTCCTACAGGCAGCACAGGGAAGACCATGAGACTAGGTTCCCTTGGTACAATCACATAGAGACATGTTAGAAAGCAATGCCCAATCAAAGTAGTAGCCTCGCCTATAAAAGGTGGAGAAAAGGAAGAATCCGTTGTATTTTTGGGTCGTCCTATGCAGCAGCACACACCCAAAGGGGTTAATTCCCTGATACTAGGAGGTCAGGTGACAAGACTATTGACAGTTCTACTTAATCATACCCAAGTCCTGTTGCTTCAGGCAGGTGTTAGAGACTGAAGGGTGGTAAGGAAACCTTTAGCTTTGTTATTTCTATTACTGGGGTGACGTTGAGGGTAAATGTTACTACATCCTTTAGTGTGTTATTAGAGGCCATAGGAGTTATAAAATTTGGAGGTCCATGTTTCATGGTAGCGGAAGTGCTTCAATATCACACCAGAATTGGTCATCAGACAGGTCTCTGGTTGATGAAGGACTCAGAGATTGTATTTATCAAGCTGTGGCCATATTGTTTTCTGAGAACCCGCCTCTAAGGGAATGTTTGGAGGTTTTTACTCACTTAGCCATTTAAACAGACAGCGGCATTGTTTCATCGTGTTACCCAATAGCTGCCCAGTCCTGTGAGACCCCACAAAAGTAAGTCGTGTGATTAGAAGGCAATATAGTATTAGTATCTTGGTTTCATTGTAGATGTCCAGCCGTGGATCAGAAGATTCAAGTAGGCTCGGGAAAAGAGGTGGCAAAGTGTCTTCTAAGTGAAAGCATCTGACCTGCCATAATAGTGAAGATTTATTGCCGGATGGTTGTGAGTTCAGACTGTACGGACATTGTAGGCATCAGGAGCTCAGGATGATTCTTCCCTATCTCAGGAGATGATGTCTTATATCAGACAATTTGTCTAAGAAACTCCTTAAGAAACTCTACCTTAAGAAACTCTAAGGTAGAAAACATCCAGCTACAAGGATAATCCAGATCTGTCCACACCTTCCCACTCCTCCAGTAGTCCCAGGTAGCGCTGTCACTTTAAAATAGCTCTATGCACAGCAAGTCCTGGGCTGTCTGGGACTACTTGGAGTCCTCTCTGGTGATGGCCTGGGTGCCCACAGAAAGGGCTCCGAGTGCCACCTCTGGCACCCGTGCCATAGGTTCGCAACCACCGCTGTAGAAGATGTCGCTAGTTTACAGGAAGTATTAGACCGTAAAATAGACTTTTAGAAGTTCATATGACACAGGAGCGGCTCAAGTCAAAGTCAGTTCTACAGTAGATAAATCTCTTAGGTCCAGTTTGAATCAGCTCTAAGATGACATTCACGAGGAAGTCCACAAGGATGATCTCCTGAAGGCCTTTAGATACAGGTCGTTGGCAAGTGAATTTTTATGTGACGCCTCCAGTCAGGCTGTGAGATTGTCAGCAGAGAGTATGGCTTTGTCAGGTAGAAGAGCCGACTTAAGTCTTGGGTGGCGGACATAAAATCTAAGAGTGCTTTATGCAATATGGAATTTAAGCCTGGAAAACTATTTGGTTCTCAATTGGATGAACTAATGGACTCCCTTCTATAGGAGAAGACACTGTAGGGCACATGGAAGAAGCCAAACCAACTGATATCCCTGCCAGATATCTGCTGGTAGGAGGAAGATTACAAAACTCTGCAGAAGCCTGGAAATGTCAGGGTATAGATCCCTGGATCATAAAAGTCACACAACACAAATGCATGTTAGTACAGCCATTCCGGCTAAAATTGAAGGAGGCAATTGACAAATATGAAAAAGACATCATACAAAAGAAACTGGATAAATTTGCCAGGGATCGGGGTGACTATGACCGGAGAACAGCCTACAGATGGACGCATACGGGTAATATGAGGAGATTTCCAAAACGCACAACCAGACCAAAAGAGAGCAGAGAAATGTCCCCTAGCGACGATTTTTTATCCTCGGACACAAGCGAACTGGATGGCGACCCAGGGAATTCGGACACGAACATACCAAACATCAGAAAAAGAGGCCTCCGGCACCGGTGGTCACCAAGCTACAAGAGGGGTCCTCAAAAACACAACAATTGAACACGGAGGGTAAGCATGATCTACAAATTATTAATCTTTCCACCTATAGGTTATCTAGCATTGAACAGCAGGTCCTGAGTAAAGGCTTGAGTTTTTCTCCGATGCAAAAGCTTGACAAATTTACCCTTATAAAAGACGTATATCTATACTGTAGACAGCTGACATTCAAACTTTTATATCACCAGCCCTCTCTCATGGACCATATGTCGGATGTGGATCGTAGGACCTTCTCAGATCTTTTGGATCTTTTAAGGGAAAATGAGGAAACGCATGGCCGTGCAACAGGTAGGTTACAGTTTACACCACGTACACCGTCACAGGCCACTCCTAATTTACGCTTATTCCCAGCCATTCAGATTTTCTTCGACTGTATGGTCCGTGATATACGAGATCTTAAGGAGGAACCACGAAAATTTGAAAATCTCTCCATAGACGAACGGCAGGCAATCCAAGACCTACGTAAGAATACTGATTTTGTTGTAAAAGAGGCCGATAAAGGCGGAAACGTCGTATTGTGGCCAACAGAACAATATATTTCAGAAGCCAATAGGCAATTACGTAATCGCCAACATTATTCTGTTTTACCCTCAGACCCCACCAGTGTCTTTAAGGACAAATTAGATCGCCTTATAGATTTCGCTTTGAGGTCGGGCACTATCACACGACGAGAGAAGGACTTTCTCACGGTTAAGACACCGGTGACGCCCACCTTCTACATGTTACCAAAGGTGCATAAGGCAGTGTCAAACCCCCCCGGGAGACCTATAGTGGCGGGAATTGGCAGCTTATGCAAAAAATCATGCATTTACATTGACTTCTTTCTACAGGATTGTGTCACCAAACTAACCTCGTACATCAGGGACTCTTCACACTTGATTGACCAACTAAACAAACTGAACCTCACGGCCATTGAAGAAGAAATCTGGATCATTTCCATGGACGTCGAGTCCCTCTATACCAACATTTTACACGAGGTGGGTGTGAATGCAGTGGCCTATTACATGCAACAAGAGCAGGTGGGGGATGAGCGCCATCAAATGTTCCTTTTGGAACTTTTGGGGTTCGTACTGAGGCATAATTATTTTGTCTTTGATAGGACTTTTTTCAGGCAGGTCTCGGGTACAGCGATGGGTGCACGCTGTGCCCCTTCCTACGCCAACCTATTTTTAGGTTGGTGGGAGGAGACCAGGGTGTACCCATCCAGGGACTTCCAGAGGCACGTCATCGGTTGGTACCGCTACATTGACGATGTGCTTGTCCTCTGGGGGGGCCCACCCGAGACCTGTCGGGCATTTGTGGAGGATCTCAATGCTAATGAGTGGCAAATACGGCTAACACCGGTGTTTTCCCAAACAGAAGTAAATTTTCTGGACCTACGGATTTCCCTCCAGCAGAAAGTCATTGAAACAACATTAAACAGGAAAGAAACCTGCTGCACTACCGGAGCTTTCACCCCCGACACCTGAAAGACGGCAGCCCAACAGGGCAATTTTTACGTGTTAGGAGGAACTGTAGCACACAAGAAGAATTCATTGAGCAAGCTAGAGATCTAACACACAGACTTCAGAACCGTGCCTACCCGAAAAAAGTGGTCTCTAGGGCTTTTATCCGTGCCAAACAAACTCCAAGACAAGATACCTTTGTACCAAGAATCAAAATGTCTGATGGCAAACCCTGCCTCATAACGACTTACCATAATCAATGGTCTGACATATACAAACTGCTACATAAAAATTGGGGCCCAGTGAGCCCAGACTGGACATACATATTCCCCCTGTACCGAGGATGGTCGCCAGACGGGCCAAAAATCTGTGCGACAGTCTAACTAAAAGCCACTTTCAATGACCAAAAAGGGCAATCGGACATGGTCAACGACTCCGTGGCACGTACCCGTGTGGAGATTGCACAATTTGTCCTTTGATCCTAAGAGGTGACAACTTTCAAAACCCGGCTGATTCCAGGAGCATCAAACTCTGGACCTATGTGAATTGCCAGTCGCGATGTGTCATCTATGGCCTAATGTGTTCCTGCCCCAAAATGTATGCCCCAAACAGGCCAGGAGTTACGCAAAAGAGTACAGAAACACATCTCCACGATTAATAATGCGGGACGAGATCTCAAAGATGGGAAACAATTATCCACAGTGGCAAAACATTTCCTCAGTGTGCACAGAGGTGATCCTTCTAACCTAAGAATCATTGGCCTTGACAGAGTGCAACCCAACATAAGGGGAGGGGACTTAACCCCGGAAAAAAAAAGACTCGAAGCCAAATGGATATTCGAACTGAGAACACTGGCTCCCTTGGGGATGAATGAAGAAATACTCTTCTCCGGCTTCTACAAAAAGTAGGTATCTGCATCGGTCAGGCCCTTATTCTTGCAGCATGCCCCCCATTGGTTTTTTCGGTTTTTCATTTTCTTCCTTCATTTTCTTTTTTCTCACTGTTTTCTTCGTTCACTTTTTTGGCCCTTCCATCACGTTTTTGGTTATTCTTTTCACCATTTGCTTATATATTTTTTGCACTCCGGGTCACCTTATGTCATAGTGATCCCTTCTTGACACACGCACGGGCACACTGATTTCCTTCATACACCTTTCGCATAGCCTCACATGCACATTCTTTCCTTATACTGGTGGCATTTGGCCACACTCATTTTTCTTTGGGTCACTCAGCACCAGGCTTACATTTCCTTGGCCATGGATCACTATTTCACATTTCACTGGTTTTCCACCTGTCACAGGGGGCATTCCATTCTTCAGTATTGCTATTTACCTCACCATGGGTTCCCCACACACATTTTGGTCACTCCCTGTGATCACTCACCCTCCCCCACTTTTCTTTTTCTCTTTCTTTCCCTTTCTTTCCCTTTCTTTTTCTGTAATTTTTCTCTTTTTCTCGTTTGTCTCTTTTTTCTTCCTTTCCCACCATCTTTTCTATCTATGGGGGCACGCGCCCACCCTCCATCCAGGGGTTGCTTCCTCCATTGGTGTCCTCGAGAACACTACTTTTCTGCCTTTTGCTCTGTTTGTATTTTGATGCTCAGTGTACTGCTTCATTATTTTCAGACTCATGTCTCGACTCTATTAAAGCTCCGCCTGACGGCCTCCTTCCTGGGTCCCCATTGGCCGTGTGTGGTTCCTCCCAGAAGTCTTATCAAACTCACGTCTGCTCTGCTTGGAGCGATGCCTGCTTTCCCAAATCTCCGGTCCGATCCCTTTGTGTAATTTGACCGCATACAGGTCCAGTTTCCAAGATTTGCTTGGTCATAATGACATATTAAGTACCCTTCGTATCTATTATTGTATTGCTTTACATGTATTATATTGCTCATATAATATCTTTGATTGTATGTTGCGGTGTGTGTGTTGGGTGAATGAGCATGGGCCCATGCAGGTATACGTGTATATGTTGGTTTCAGTGTGCCGATTAGATTTGACCACAGAGACCTATTTGGGACAATTATGGCTGATTGTTCATATCTACGCCTGCACTTTACATGTATTTTATATGCACTTGGCACTTTATTTTTAGCGATTGGTGTCAAAAAAAATTTTTCACGTTCTATTTTTGTACTTCTTTCTATTACTATGTTCATTAATTACATTCCATCCAATTTATTCACTTCTAGAATATATGTCTCACTCGATATATACACCCCACACCTATACTGTTTACAGAGACATATATATACACCCCACACCTATACTGTATACAGAGACATATATATACACCCCACACCTATACTGTATACAGAGACATATATATATATACACCCCACACCTATACTGTATACAGAGACATATATATATAATCCAGACAGTCTCTTGCACAGTCAAGTCCCCCGAGGGGGAATTATAACGAAGTGTTGACACGGGAAGAATTTCAGGTTTTAGATGAGATAAATACTTTAGCATCAGAGGATGAAAAAGATCCTAAATAAGCTTATTCATGTAGAAAGAGTGGAGGAAAGTTCTAATGTGAGTGAGGATCAAAAGCCTCTGAATAAACTTAGGAACTTTTCTTTGGATGAAGTTGATTTGCAATTCATGGAACGACAGGGGAATCTCCTCCAAGTGAGGATTTTGCCGTGGTTAAGCTGTCCATAAGAACATTGGTCTCTGTAAAAGATGGGGCTAGTTTACCGGAAGTATTAGACCGTAAAATGTACACAGCTTTTAGAAGATCATATGACACAGGAGCGGCTCAAGTCAAAGAGGCAGCTGCCAGTTCTACAGTAGCTAAATCTCTTAGGTCCTGGTTGAATCAGCTCTAAGATTATAGTCACTAGAGAGTCCACAGGGATGATCTTCTGAAGGCCTATAGATACAGGTCGTTGACCAGTGAATTTTTATGTGACGCCTCCAGCCGGCTGTGAGATTGTCAGCAGAGAGTATGGCTTTGTCAGACAGAATACAGAATTTAAGCTAACTAAACTAAAGCTACAACTAAAAAGGAAAACGATTTGGTTCTCACCTGAATGAACTAATGGAAAAATTGTCACCTAAGAAGGGAAAATCCTTGTTGTTCTTACAGCAGAACAGAAGAGAAAGCTTCCAAGGGTCGTCTTATGTGTAGTGTAACCAGAGAGATCGGTTTCGTAAAGAAAGTAAAGGTCATCCCTTCTATAGGAGAGGACCCTGTAGGGCACATGGAAGAAGCTGCTTAACCCTTAATTTCTGATGCCAGATATCTGCTTTACCAATGATCATGACAGTGCGGACGAAGATCTTAAGTAATAACAATCCTACTATATTGGCCCCAAAAAGTGTGATTCCCGGTGATAATTCAGACGGCTCAAGTGAATTTCTGAGAATTACCTCACTGCCCAGACCTCCTTAGTCAAGACAAGTTGTTGTGCAAGAATCTGAAGGTCCTTTAACTAACAGCTTGGAAATTGACATATCCGAAATAAATAACCTAGGGTTGTCAGAAGCTGTCATACAGAGCTTAATGGTCTTGTGGTCAGCAACTTCTAAGGTATATCAGAGATCTGTTAATGCGTATCTTAGATGGTGTGAACAAGAACACAAGAATGGCCAGAAGTCGATTATGATGGATATTCTATTCTTTTAACAGAAAGGTTTTGACCAAGGGTCAAATCACAGCCCTGTCTGCTTGCTCCAGAAAAGCATGTTCCAGGGAACCCATTGTGTAAGAAATTAATGAGGGCAATCAGAAAGTTAAGACCAAGCGTGCTTCAACCTTACCCCAAATGGGATTTACCCATAGTCTTGAAAAAACTTAGTATAGAAAAATCAGAATCTATTGAGATCAAAATGTTGACCTTTAAAGGACATCTAGCACCACATTACTGGGGGCAGACTGTCCTCTTATGAAGGCTCGTTACTTCCAGGAGATGGTGGCACAGGTCCAGCCAAATCAAAGATTCTAGTATTGCAAAGAAAATACGTTTATGAGCCCAAGGCTCACGTCACCTAACCGCCGCATGGCTCCACCTTTCCATAATTAAGCACGCCCCCCGCCTGTTTAGTATTCACTCCTCTGTCCGGCTTCTTCCCCTGTCCCTTGCGCAGCCTGTGGGTTATTAGTGTGGCTGTACAAGGACACAGAGGGGTGAATACTAAGCATGCACTAGTATTTATATGCAATACCAGAGCCCTGGATTTACCTGGAACCTGAGCCATCGCCCCCTAGAGGTAACGAGTATTCAAGGAGGACAGTCTGCAATCACATCTGGGAAGGGAGTAAGTGACATACATATATACATCCTACACCTATACTGTATACAGAGAGCTCAGTTTTCAGGAATCTATGATCTGCAAATTGCATTTGTTCTAGGGAATAGGTTATGGGTAGATTAGCACACACCTGGTACTGAACATTAGGGTTTTATTTGGCAAATTTAATAAAACATAAGAAAAAATATTCAAGTATGGTATCCCCGTAATCGTATTGACTCATAGAATAAAGATAACATCATTATTAGGCTATACGGTGAACAACGAAAAAAAAAAAGTTAAAAATCCAGTACAGAATTGATGCTTTTCTACTCCTGTCCTCATAAAAAAGTTCATAATTTAGTGGATACTAACCCCACAATGGTAATAATGGAAAAATCATCTCCTCCCGCAAAAAAATGCTGTCACATGCTCTCAATAACGAAAAAGCTAAAATAAGGGGCCAATAAGAAAACTAAAATCCTTAAACTATAAACCGGCTGCGTCCCTAAGGGGTAAAGTATCACATGGAACCCTCCCAGTGACTGAGACAACCACGGTTCGTTAATAAGGATGAGTTCTTTCTGCAGACAACCACGGTTCGTTAATAAGGATGAGTTCTTTCTGCCAGGGCTAACGCCAATAGGCACGCCAGCTTTATGCCCGCTGTCCTGACAGACAGTATCTCCGGGTCTAAAGAGCTCAAATATTTGAGTAAGATGTCTATGTATAGATGTATATTTGGGAACAATTGATCTGGATGCTACGGCACCCCTTATTAATCTCAAATATAATTTGTTTTCAGTCAGGTTCGGGATTATAATATTAAGAGCAGAACCTATTGTTTTATTAGTGTTGGATCCAATACCTGATCTATGTTTAACTGCCAGGAAACTCTAATGCATTCCATATATCGACCGATCCTTGTAACCCTGTTTTGGTCTGCCATGTCTGAAACTATATCTATATCTAGAGCAAGTTTTTGGTCTCAAAAACCAATTGAGTAATTTGTTTGCCTGTTAGCTCTGGATATCTGAACAGCTTATCGATGCCGCAATCCACATTACTTGCAGAAGTTGTTGTAACAGGTCCACAGGTCTACATGCATTTCGCTGTATCCCCCAACGGGATTTTCCTGTGTCTCCACATATTGGGGCTCATTTATTAAGGGTTCGAACAGCGCACTTTCGTTGGAATTCCCAAATATTTCCATATTGCGGCAAATTGCCCCAGGATTTGGGCGCACGCAATCGGATTTTGCCGTATCGGCGCCGGCTTGCACGTGACAGAAATCGGGGGGCGGGCCGTCTGACAACCCGACGGATTTGGACAAATCCGCGGAATTTAAAAAAGGATTTGTATCGCAACATCAAGCACCAGGAAGAAGCAGGTGAACTCCGGTGGACCTCGTCGCAGCAGCGACACATGCAGGAATTCGAACGCACGATGTTAGTGAATTGCGCCGGACAGCGCACCACTGGATCGCGATGGGACCGGGTAAGTAAATCTGCCCGCACTCTCGTTCGAGTGACCTGGAACATATTGAGCTCTTATGTCTATGTTCTTTTCTACTGCCCAATTCCATAAATCTAGGGCCTCCAAGCATAACTGCCTGGATCGTGTTCCCTCATTTTGTTCACATATGCTTTCGCAGTTTTATTGTCCATCTGTAGTGCAATAGTCTGATGGGGACTCACATTCTCTATCATATGAAGAGTCTCTAGAGGTTCCAGCAATGGACAACAGAGCTGGATCAATGGGACTTATTTACTAAGGGTCGCGGATCACACTTTTGTCGGTTTGCTAACTGTTTTCGGCATTTGCGCAGCTGTGATAGGAATTTAACAGGGGTTTGCGCTGGGATTGTGTCACACACGATCAGATTGTGGCGCAGCTGCGTCGGTTTTCATGTGACTGATTCGGACTAAGCTCGGGATTTAACTTTCAAATTGTGTCGCAAGACAACGCACTTACATGCACCAGGAAGAAGAAAATGAACTCCGACCTGAGCGGGGAAGTGACACAGCGTATGATCGTCTGACAATGCACTTTAGGTGAACTCCTCCGGATGGGTAAGTAAGTGTGCCCCAACATCTGGTTCAACCAGATTGCACTTACCTTCACTCAGCCCGGCTCGGTGAACTCCACTGCGTTCCGATGCTTTTCAGCGCAACAGCGCCACCTGGTGGGCGGCGGAGGAACTGCCTTAATAAATCCTGGCCAGACCTGAATCCAGTGCAGAGAACGCGCCGCTGGATCGCGAATGGACCGGGTAAGTAAATCTGCCCCTGTGTGTCCTGAAAGTTTGAGTACGTCTGAGTATTCTGCTATGGCCCAGCGTTGGTTGATTAGTTTATTGGGAGGTTATTTTCCTGTTAGCCATTTTCTGGTCATTTGTATTTCGATGCGTTTCCCCTTCTCAGAAGACACAGCGGACCTAGAGATCGTCACTGACTCCCAATCGACCTCTTCTGGGAGTTCTCTGTCTGGAGACATGTGTGGTGAACACTTCATGGAACTTGTAGTTCGTTTTAGTTCGGCCCGTTCGAGCGACATAATGAAGAGCTGCAGCTTTGTTTAAATTGTTAAACATGGAGAGTGTTCCATTTCCCCTGTCATGCCGACCAGAGCTGCCATAGCTACAAGTCATCCATTCCTCAGGGTCTGACACGACAACCTTCTTTTTCAGAGTTGGAGACTGTGCGCACGCTCAGTATGCACCACGTAACCCTCGCGTGACACCCTGTGTCAGTCACTTTTAGTGCGCCGACAGACTACACAAGAGGCAGCTGATGGCAACCTTTAGCTGGTGCTGGGTGGCTGCCTCCCAGAGAACAATTATATATATATATATATATATATATATATATATATATAGCTACATACAATGTCACATATACACCCCACACCTATACTGTATACAGAGACATATATACACCCCACACCTATACTGTATACAGAGCAGAGACATATATATACAGCTACATACATAGTCATATATACACCCCACACCTATACTGTATACAGAGACATATATATACAGCTACATACATAGTCATATATACATCCCACACACCTATACTGTATGACGAGTCGAAGACATAATATACAGCTACATACATAGTCATATATACACCCCACACCTTACTGGTATCAGAGACATATAATAACAGCTACATACATAGTCATATATACATCCCACACCCATACTGTATACAGAGACATATATACTAGCTACATACAATCATATATACAACTACACCATACTGTATCACAGAGACTATATATCTACAACAGCTACATCACATAGTCAGATATACACCACACACCTATACTGTAATACAAAGACATATAGTACAAAATACAACTACATACGTATAGTCATATATACCCCCCACACCTATACTGTATATACAGAGCATATTATACAGCTACATACATAGTCTATATACTCCCACACCTATACTGATATAAGACATATTAATAGCTACAAACTAGTCATATATACACCTCATCACCATACTGTATACAGGACAAATATATACGTACATACATAGTCTATAACATCCACACCTATACGGTATACAAAGACAAGTATATACACAGCTACATACATAGGCATAATACCCACCCCACCCTAGTACTGTATACAGACATAATATTATATACGCACACTCATAGTCTATAGAACGCCCAACAATATGTATAAGTACTATATAAGTTATATATATAATATACGCTACATACATAGTCATTATACATCCTACACCTATAATGTATACAGAGACATATATTAACAGCTTACATAGATAGTCATATATACATCCCCACCTATACTGTATACAGGAAACATATATACAGCTACATACATAGTCATATATATACACCCCAACCTATACTGTATACAGAGACACATGATATATAACCACCCACACCTTATATCTGATACAGAGACATATATATACAGCTACATGTAGTTCATATATAAACATACCACACTATACTGTATCACAGAGACATATATATACAGCCAAATAGTGATATATACACCCCAAACCTATACTGTATACAGAGACAGTATATTACAGCTACCATAATCATATACTGTACACCCCTCACCTATACTGTATACAGACATATATATATACAGCTACTAGATAGTCATATATACATCCCACAGTCTATATGTATAGCAGAGACATTATATCTATACAGCTTACACTACATAGTCATATATACACCCCACAACCTATACTGGATACGACGGACTCGTATAATAAAAAATACAGGTGTCTGCTAGGGCTTGTGGTCTGTGTTGCATGGGGCTGCGTGTCTGGTAGGGGTTGTGGTGGCAGGAGATGATGGTCGGACACAAGTGTCGCAGTAACTAATGTCCGGGTGCTGTAGACGCTGCAGTTTACACCCTGAGAAGAGTCTCCCATGCGACATTAATCTTCCCCCGGGGCAGTTCTTGTGCTGCTGCTCCGGCTTGCAGTCATGACCTTGTGTCCCGGCCACGAGCTGCAGCAGTGAAGACCCCGCAGCACAATGTGTTCTGTGAGAATGTCTCCCATGTGTATTATAAACATGAATGAGGGACGTAACTATAACGTTATAGTGATTTAACCAAATTATTATATGCGATTCCCCCTTTGACTACTTTGTGCTGCTCATCCTTTTCTTTCTAAAATTATAGTATTTTCTGTTGTGATAGTGTTTGACAAAAATCTTTCTCACCAGAGGTGAAATAGGTGGAGACTTGTATCAGTCTGTCTATGCCCTTAAACTGAGGCCAGTTAGCTTACCCACAGATCCCTGATGCCCAGTACATACAGGATGTATATGGTGACAGCCCTGCAGCTTCCATCACATGGAGGAGGAGGTGACATGTACAGTACATATAGGATGTATATGGTGACAGCCTGGCAGCTTCCATCACATGGAGGAGGAGGTGACATGTACAGTACATATAGGATGTATATGGTGACAGCCTGGCAGCT